>CM075855.1:64936245-65493745 GCA_037975125.1 Latrodectus hesperus
TTCTTTTGTAAAACACTGTACTATATGGTGTAAAACGCTAAATCACCATAGAGAAAATTAATGTTATCTGATAAAAAAACAAGTAATCATGTCATCATGAATTAATTTACATTAATTCCACTGTCCATTATTCCTGTCTACATATTAACCCACGGAATATTTTCCTCTAATATTTTTGGTTCAATAAACTTTGTTCTGAGGCCGAAATACAATATAGATATTCTCAAAGTACCGCCTCAAATTCTTCTCTACTATTACGTAACTGTTATAACGTAACTAATTGAAGTTATTTCTCGATAGTGTAAATACTTGATGCCATTAACCTTTTATTCATTGTCATTATATACACCAACAACAATATAAAGTCATCATTAATAAAAAATAACGATTTTTAGGGACAACAGTGTTATTTTCAACATTTAAAGTTGGGATTTTATAAACTCTTCCATTTCAATTGAATTTTACTTGCTATATTCTAAAATAATAAATTTTATTTAAATATTAATTTAAACTAACTTGATCAAGAATGAGATAAATTATGAAGGTAGAAGTTGCAAAGATAATCACAGTATTACTTGAAAATTTCAATAGTCAACTCATTCTATGAATAATACTGGTAAAGTAATGACACTTGCTAAATTTCACGCTATTTAGAACATTCAATCATAAAATCTTTACCGAATAGGTTGTTCTCTAAGCGCCTGAATGTTATTTTTGAGACAAAAATTAAAATTTACTCTCTGATTATTTATATCTTATACGAACGGTAAGCGTGATTCGGAAGCAATTTCATAAATAATAAAATAGTTTGAAAACTATGCATTAATCATTCAAAATATTAGCAAATGTACCGATATTTGCATTTCTGAAATCAAATTCTTAAAAATGCTGTTGTCTCATTGTAAAATTAAAGTGTGTTCAAAAATGCCTATATCTTTTTCTTCAGTGCCCTCTTCTTCCTTAATTCTAGGCTTAATTATATTGCTTGCTTCTAAGCTTATGGGTTGTTAATTGTTTTTTATTTTTGAAAATAATTATCATGAATGGAAACAATAGAAAATATTAATTTATGTAGCTATCCTTTTGCGTTCACATGCTCTTCGGATTCGATGGACAACACCTTTTTCGCCAAGCCGTGCTTAAATATGTGCATTCGCCTAAGACATTCGTGCCAATCGAAACTGACCTTCATCATAGTGTGCAGTGTCCGTATTTCATAATCTAAGATCAAACGCTTTATCTTTTTAATTTCATGCTTGTCCGGCTTCAGAAATGAACTCATTTATCCTCCTTAGTCACATCAAGTCCTTAATTGTTTACCATCCGACGTTTTGCAATGCTTCAGGTGCAAAGAGTGTTCCAGGACACTTGCTGCTTGAAACCAGTAAAACGAACCACCCAAATGGAACATGAGTATCATCTTCAGATCACATTCATCATTTTTGTTATTGATTTTATGCCCTGTTGCATTACCCAGAATTAATTCTCTATAGTATTCATTGCTATTAATTTCATTTGAATTTAAATTCGAACAGTTGAAATTTGAATTATAAGTAGTTGATAAAAAGCATTCATTTGTAAGACGAATGAATTCCAGTACCATTTTTTAGAATTAAGTTTTCTCAAAAATATTAAAAGAAGCTTTTATGGCAAGATTATTTTTAAGCTCCATTATATTAAATTGAAGATGGTTTATATAGTTGGTTTCTCTAGTTACCTATCACTATTTAAAAATTTTTACAATTGTGCATTAGGATTTCTTACCTTTCCTCGGTATTTATCACTAACATTTTGTTTTAGTCAATTTTTTTAATCAAAATTATTTCAAATTATACTTCAACGTTGTTATATTACCACAAAAGATTTGGTATTAAATTTGTATTATTTTATTTGAATTCTATTGCTTAAACGTTTTCTATTAAATTTTATTGCTATATCCCCAAAGAATTGTTATATTGAATTTCGTTATTAAAATTAATCTTAAATATTTTTATATTTCCATTCAGTGCATAACTTTAAAAAAGCATGGCGTCTTTAAGTGATTAAATTTTTTATAACTTTCCTTAAATAATAAAATATTTGCCAATGTAAATGAAAGTTATTTAGATTCATTTTTAATCAAACTACTAGAGTTGTTCCATCTTTTGGCATTACAAATAGAAATTTGGTTATTATTTGTATAGGGGGAACCCAGTAGGTGTATACCACCGTTACCCCAAAAGGGATCTTCAAAATTTAGAAATTAAGACCAAACAGAAATTTTCCAAATCAGTCCTATCACCGTTAGACGTATCATTTCACTTGGAAGACATTGCAACTACAGCTTCTAAATGTTTTAACTGACATTAGTGAATGTGGTGACTTTCAATTTGACTAGTGTATTGAAACCAGCAGTCATCTAGTAACTGGCATGACGTCTTATCTCATCAAGGTATCATTGCCACATATAAAGAAAAAATCCATTTCATTTCTCTGATATATGCCAAAAACCGAAAACTTTTCTACGATAAATAAGTGATATTAAAACATCAACTTGTTGTTGTTATTCATGATACTTGGAAAAGCTAAGCTCGCTAGATGATGGCTATGCAAAATTAAGTCAGAAGGATGTGTCTTTCATTTAACCAGAGCACCACGAAGGAGACAGTACGTCTTTACTCTAAGATTCCTCCGATAGATGGCACCACCAGATGAGTCTCTCTCTCAATTTTGACTTCGCTCTGGAAGGAGGGGAAATTTTCTCCAGACCATTACATCCCTGCTCAATGACCGACCACAGGACTTTCGATTTTACAGATTTAACGAGCCCGTAAATTGCTTGTACTTGGTGGGTCTTTGGCAACATTAGAAATCGATTACACCTCTTTTGGATGGAAGGCTGTTGCCCTAACCACTAGGCTACCACTGCCTCACATCTTCTGAGTTTTAGACTATCGTCCTACCACACCTATAAATTGGTTTGGACATAGTTCCCACTTTCCAGTTGACTAGATATATGGACTTCTATGTTTAGTTATTGTAAAATGTATTAGTATACAATATATAAAATTAAGAGTATTTATAAATTCTAGGTCTAAATAATTGTAAAATAAATTCTCATTGTAACTTCTATCCATTTTTACTGTGTGGTAAATCATTTTTACAAATTTCAAAAAATCCGAAATAAAAATAATAAATAATTAAAAAAATTATTCAAAAAAGAAATTGTTTATTTATAAAAGTTCTTAAGTGAAATTCTACTTCAAACATGAGACAGATAATAAGGAAATATACTTGAGCATTTTTAAAAAAATTTACATTGACTGCTCAAAAAATGGAATTAAAGTAAATTTAGCTACAAATAATAGTTTTTGGATAAAATATAGTGATATATTAAAAAATAAACTGTTTTTATTTAGTAATACGAGAATAATTGTGATAAGAAAACATTATTGTGTTAATATTTGAAAATTTTGAAAAATTAAAAATTACAATAGCTAAATAATTTTATCCCATTCATTTAATGATTATGAAACAGGTTTTCTATCTAATAAAAACACATATTATTTAAATATATTGTAGTTAGTTAATAAAAAATACTAATAGAGATTAAGTTTTATGTACACATTGTCCATTATGAACTTTTAATTGAATACTAACGAAATTAATCTTTTAAATATTTAGAAATAAGAAATTAATTAATGTTCAAACTGTAGATTTGAAAATTCCGAATAAATAAAAAAAAATGACTAGTTTTCAAATTTCCAAATCTTGAATTTTTCTCCACATTCTTGGTTAATTCACCTCTAATATTTTAACAATCAAAATCCAATGAGTAATATAACATATTGAAAAAAACAATTAAAATATTGTTCTTTACAAACGTAAATTAGACAAATTAAAACACGAAAAATTTAAAAAGTTGTATGCGTTGATGCAATTTTAAAAATAACTTTTGAAATACTGGGAGACGTCATGCAAAAGACTGTTATCACACAATATATTTAAAAATTATCTGTATAATACGCACCAACAAAGACGAAAAAGTGTAAGCTTTATGAAAAAAATAAATACTATAATAATTAGGAATAAATTGTAATACTTATAAAACTCCTATTAAGAGGAATAAACTCTATCGGGGTTTTATAATAAGAGTTATTTTTAATGTGTGATACATTTCTATATATAAAAAATGAAAATCCTGGTTCTGTTCATTCGTTTTTATGGAAATATTTGAAATTGACTGTTAATCTATTTTTCAGAGATTTAACTTCAACTGTAATTTTCAAGTCACATTTCTTGTGTGAACATTCAGCATCTTGAATTTTTATCTCGTCATGAAAATGGAAGCACTGCTGACATTTTGATCATGATGTGTCTATAATTCTGAGTATTATACAATAAATATTTGAATAAAATAATGATAAAAAAGAATATGCAAATATATATATATATATATATATATATATATATATATATATATATATATATATATATATAATATATAAAATTCTCGTGTCACAGTTTTCGTTGCCATACTCCTCCGAAACGGCTTGACCGATTTTGATGAAATTTTTTGTGCTTATCCGGTATCTATGAGAATCGGCCAACATCTATTTTTCATCCCCCTAAATGTTAGGGGTAGTACAACCCTAAATTTTTTTTTTATTTTTTTTTTTGGTTAGTTCTGTAAGTTCCTAATAGATGGCGGTTTCGCATCTAAGTTGCACAGGTATTCGGCAGATGACGACGTGTTTATTTTTCTAGATTATACCATCTTCGAGAAAATTATCGTGCGCGTGCAAACGCGTGGTTAAATATAGAATTTACATATATTTTCATGATGTATAATGATACTATAACAATTTTTCGTGAATCATTTTCATAATTATACTTTATATTGTGTTATTGTTGTGCAGTATTCAGTTCGAATATTTTTAATATTATAAATAGTAAAATAAAATTTTATTTATTACTGTTTTTCTCTACTAATTTTCATACCACCTCGGAAATATGTAAGTATTTCTTACATATTTCGAAAATATGTAAGCATAAATATTATTTTTTATTTTTATTTTATAATTTGATAATTATTAATTTATTCAGTAGAACATTTTGATCTAATTTATTTATTCAAATGATAAATTCTTTTAATTTTTTTATTTAAGTATAATGCCACGGAAAAAATTTTTAGTTTTAATATAATTTAAAATTAAAATAATAATAGTTCGATGTCAATGTTATCTACCTCATTTATAACAATTTATTTTTAGATGTCTTTAATTTATATAGTATATTTTATAAGTAAGTCACTGATTACAAACTATAATTTAATATAAGATGAATAAAATGTAAATTCAGAAAGTATATGTTGATTTGTGCTTAATTTCAAAATTTCGATACTTTACCTATTACTATTAAATTTTGGTGAAACGCTTTATTTTTAATCTCCTATGAATGAACCTATTCTAAATTTTTTAGAAAATATTAATTTGATTGAACCCAAGAATTAGTAAAAAATTGATTCAATGTGTTTTAAAAACTCAGCCACTGCAACGCGTGGCTGGGTCAGCTTGTATATATATATATATATATATATATATATATATACGAGAGAAGAAAAAGAGAAATATTTCCTTATACACAATAAATGCTAATTATCCTTAATTATTTTCAATGATTTTTCCAACGAAGTGAATCCATAAATTTGTAATAAGATAATTATTTTTTCATTTTGTTCCTCAAATAATAAGTGTATTTATAGTTCCTAACGAGTGTATAAACTGTTCAAATGTATATTTGTGTTAATGAGTTTCTATTATTCATAGTTCTGTGGATTATCAACGAAATCGGCTCATCCGCAATAACCATGCTCATTATTTCGCAGGTAATCGGTAGTCTTTTATAGAACAAAAATAATACAAAGCTTTCTCAATTTTTCCTATTTATGTTCATGAGTTTCTATTATTCATAGTTCTGTGGATTATCAACAAAATCGGCTCATCCGCACCAAACACGTTCATTATTTCAAAGATATAATGGGCAGTCTTTTATAGAACAAAAATAATACAAAACCGATTTTTCGAAACCGATAAATCGATTTTCTTTTTATAAAATCCTTTTTCAGAGCCCTTATATGAAAATATAACTGAGCTTGTAATATCACAAGTTGTCTACCAGAAAATACTGATTGGGAAAATTATGATTTGTTATGTAAATAAAAAAAACATGAGCTCAATAATTATGAAAGCCACATGTAATGAATTATACTTAATTTTGAAGAAAACATAAAAGAGTTTCTACACATGGTGATTCCGTATTCCTATTCACAGTATAAAATATGATAAATTGATACTCCTAGAAAAATCTCCTTGATACAAAACAATAAATAATAAATACCTAATGCGGAAAATTGCTTAAGAGCGATTTTGCTTTGTTTCATGGAACATGTTGATTATTTATGATTATTCCAGCAAAAAATACTGCTTATAAGTTGATGGGTATAATAAAACATACAAACATTACTAAGAGTTTCATTTTGCAATAAAATTTCTCATTGTTATTCTATGAAAGTTTTTTTTTATATATATACTTCATCCATTACGAAAATGTTGTGCATGTTCTTTCCGATTTATAAAGTGACTATCTCATTATACGTTGTTTGAAATCATAATAACGAATTGTTAAGATTTATTTTATGAACAATTTATTAAACGAACATCAATTTGCACTAGTTTATTGCCTATTTATAAATCACGTGACTAAAACACTTGTGAATGTCATTAGTATGAATAGTATATAATTATAGAAATACTTAGATTAAAGTAAATTGAGCAAATATATTGATCGTCAAACAATTCTTTTATGCTTGTAATTCACTAAATTAATCAAATGATGATATAATTAAATTTTATCAAATTATTTTTACAATAACAATGTGGTAACATTTTGAATATTTTGCAATTTTAGGAAGTTAAAAAAGCACATAAAAATATGTTAAATATGAGTAAATTAAAAGAGAAAATAAAGTAACTACTGTTTTTAATGTTTTTTTTTAAATATAGTTTCACTAAATTAAAATATTCCTGAACTAAATGTGTATAAATATTTTTCTCAACTATTACTTTCTGTTATTTTTTAATGTCAAGTTTTATTATCTTTGTTATTATTTCTGTGCTCTATTAATATCACTTGTATTCTGACAAAGTTTACATCAATGGATCAGATAACTGTGATTATTCCTTTTACTAAGATTTAACACGGTTTATTCCATTTATAATCACAAGTACGTATATTTAAAGTTTAAAACTATAATAACATATATTTTATAAAAAATAATAAAATCCTCTGTTTCGTAGGAAATGCTTTTATTTGTAACTCAATGTTTGACTAACGACTGTTTCCTTCGAAATTCGTTTTTCATTAGTCAGTAAGAAATTATCACATAGTATGTTATTATTAATTGCTGGCTGCTGTTTTAAGTAATTTATGTGAATATTTTGATATTTTTATTCAAGGCGTGATCTCATAAACTTACTTTTAATAAAAGTCATCCATCAGATTAACTACAGTAACAAATAGTAGCAATGGATACGACCTTTTTATAAACTGAAGACAGAATGTTATTAACTAAAGTTGAAAGAAAGATATTTGAACACGTGGAAAATTGTTTTATTAATTTACAATATTTGGTGCTAGATTCCCTTCAGATAATCAGTGTTATTGTCAGTAATATAAATGTAGAATATGATTTTACATTCATTTGACAAAGGTATTGTTATGATTCCGACGACCGCGATATAGCAATGCGGTGTCAGCGAAACGAGATTTAAAGCAGAAAATAGAAATGAAGCTGTTCCTCTCGATTCTTAAGAATAATGACAAAACTGTTGAGAATGCTTAGAGGGTAAGTCTTTCTTTATAAAAATGTCTTGTAAGTGTATTTTCTGTTCTGTGAAATCCTAGAAGATAATAAATAATTGGTTGTTAAAATAATGTGCTATAAATTCGCAGCCTAAATATAATTGAGTGCCATAACAGTATATTTGTCGATGTGAATACTTTGGAGTTCTCTACGTTTTTTCCTTCATATATGTGAATATGATCAGAACCTACGAACAAACCTCCTAGACAAAAATGCGACGGATGCTCAAATTCTATTGAGCAAATCTTAGGATTTCAGATTGTTTCTTTCGCCATGCGTGTCATAGATGGATATATTATTGCGTGAAACATACATTTTCTGCAAGTTTTATAACGGGATTAACATCCCGTAATAAAACTATAGCAATTATGAGTAATAATAAATTATACAGTGAAATTTACTGACTTTTCAAAGAATTTATTATAAATTAATAAAATTTATCGTCTTAGAGTACACATTTAATTTAACATGAAATATCTTATTGTTGCATTTTTTTAAAAATATGTATCCAAAAATCACCAACAATTTGGCATGAATTTCATAATTTCAGAGATCCCTTTGGAGCGGTCATATAAAATGTCTCATTTTTCATGATCAAAATCTATTACTTTATTTCAGTTTAGAAAATTTAGACTATAAGAACCTAACTCAAAAGACATGGCCTTAAAATTCATTTCCAATTTCATTTCGCCAACTTTTTTTTGCAGTTTCTCAAAATATAATAAAGGAAGAATAAATCAATGAATTTGTTACATTTTATTGTCATTTATGTCTTCATGGACACATAGAAGTGTTCAAAAGTGTAAAATTAATTCAGTAAGAGCACGCCATCTCTTTTATTTGCCAAGCAGACCTTCGAATGGAGTTACAGACACAGTTAACTTTCGCTCGTGCGAGAGAAGAACGAGCTTGAAAAAAAAATTAAAAAGAAATTAAGCAATGCCGTTAGCCACTGTGAATAGCTATCCGGCCGTTTTGTTCACTTTTCCCGCGCACAATAACATTGATTAAGAATTCAAATAAAACACAGGCACGAAATCATCTTTTTCCGTCCTATTGTTTAGCAATTATTTTGGATGAAAGGAAAATATTATTAAGGTTTGACCCACTTATAAAAAATGCTTAGGTCGAGGTTATAATCCTTAACTCTTCCCCGATATTTTATTTTTCCCATACAACACAATTTTTTTTTTCAACTATCAGTGTCAAATTACTGTAAGAACTAAAATCGTTTGGAAATATTTTATTTGTTTTTATAATATATTTTCAAATGATTTCAATTCTGACAATAATGTATTTTTTACTTAAATTTTGCAGGATTTCTAATGATATATTGATCAGCACAATCAAAAGTGTAAATAATCAGTCATCAATCAAAAGTGTAAATAAAGTATAAAATAATTATATTTTTATTTTCACCTGATTTTTTTAATAATGGCAATAGTAGTAAGTATTGTAATGTATAAAAAAGCTATGTTTATCGTTGCTAACATTGCCCAATCAAAATGAATGTCGAATTGCTTAGAGGTATTTGATGAGATACCATGTATGGTATGTTAAACACCTATTCAATTTCAAGTTTTTGTCTTAAGTATTGAAAAATCTAGTCAGGTTTTCAAAAATAAAATAAAACCATTATGAATTAGCACTGATAAATGATTATTTAAATATTTCAAGAATATGTTCTATTTTAATATTTTTATTAATTTATGATTCAATTTTTATCAATTAATTGTTGTGTATTAATCACTTGATTCCTTGTTGTGTAGTCGAGGGATTTTGTGTTTGATGTACAAAGAATAAAAAGTTTTAGTGATAAAATCTTTCTTTTTACTTTTCTTCTTCATCGATTTACATCGTTATGAATACTATTTTATGGCATTTTTCTAAAGGTTTATATATTTGTTTAGTATTGGCTTTTTTTACAATGTAAGTAAAATAAAAACAATGATTTAATTCTCATTATTGGTTGATTAATTATTCGTATATTGATGCCTAAAACTGTGTTAAGGGATCGTGATTTGAAATTTTCAGTATAAAATATATTGAAAATTTCAAATCATGATTATAAAGATTTTGTTATATTGTTATCAATAAAGTGATAATTTCGTATCTAAGCAGATTATCTACAAAGTATTGTTCAGTAGTAAAACTGAGTACAATATATATTGTACTCAGTATATAGGATAGTACTTTATATAATCAACAGTACTTCTCAGATTCTGTTATAAAATTTATTAGAATGCATCTATAGTCAGTGTTAATCGGTACTTGAAAATGTACAAAATATACGATGCGTTTGAATGTGTATATCTGTAAAGAAAGTATATAAAATAAATAATATATCATAAGTCTAAAAATATGCAAAATGCTCTTAGCCAAATAAGAGACTTTTTCCTGTGTGAACAAAATCCACTATATACTAAGATTTTTCATAGATTATTCTCTAAATAATAATGAAACTTTTTACCAAGATTTTCTAAGGAGGAAGTTTTCATTCAAATAGATATTTAATAAATTTAAATAATATTTTTAAATAATTTACGGTTACTTCTAATTTAATATGATTGATAAAGTGTATTTATACAGAGTTGATATTTTTATACATATTTATTAAACAGAAAAAATTTCATTACAAAATTGTCAATACTTTCTTATATATATGCATATACATACCATACTGAATAGTTTATATTTTTGTTTTTATTTGATTTTCTTAAAATAGTATTATTATTTTTACTGTGGAGATTTATAACTTTGTATAGTTTAAATAATAATGAAAATATTTAATTTATGACTATAAGTAAGCGTAAAAATTGGAGAGAAATATCAAGATATATTATAATTATTCTGAAAACAATATGCATTACGTAAATTCCTAAAAACGCTTTAATATTTGTTCTTCATGACATTTTTTATTGTGCGTAGTTTAACGTAATCTCTTTCTATACAACTGCTTTGCGCTATATTTTTTACACTTTTAAGAATATTTTATAAACATATATTTTTAGATGTACATAAAGTAAATTATATAAAAGTACTGAACTTAAATCATTTAAATTCAAAATACATCGAATTTCTTTCATCTTAGAGTTAATCATCACTGTAGTTATTTCACTTCCATTCTATAAATAGCGGATAAAATTAACTCAAAATTCTTTTTAGAAATATTTTGGATGATTTTAATAGTAATGATGGCATTCCATAGATTTTAACGTAAATAGATTTATAATTTAAAGAAAAAGTTACATATGTACTAATTAAGTTTATTAATTAAAGTTTTTTAAGAGTTAGATTTCAATATATTTATATAAATTAAGGATGTAAGTGTCAAAATATTTGTATGAGTTAAAAACATTTTGAGAATCAAATGAAAGCTTAAATTTAGAGTTCTTTTAAAAATTCAAGCAATAGAAGAATATATCCAATATTTTACTCGTATTTAATACTATCTTTCCTTTAAATATTCTGAATAGCTCATACTTTGATAACTAATAGCATGATAATACTGTTTGATAGAATAAAAATCATAAATGAATAAAAAAATTCTTTATTAATATATCGTCTGATATTTTTTCCATTAGAAAAATGATCGTGATTTAAAATTCCTGCTTTTGTTAATGAAAACTATTTTGATAATTAGCAAAGTCGTTAAAAAGTTCGTCCCATTTAAAACATGCAACGATCATTTAGTCGTCGTGACAATTTTCCACGCAATCATGCTTCATTAAACACAAACGTTATATCCGAAACTATTTATTTTTTAATTATAAGCTTATTTGTCCAAATTAGTCACGTTTTTCCTTTCAGGAATATAGTTAGAATATAATTTCGTTTTTCTAACATTTTGCTGTGAAGTGAAAAAGTTAATCTATATTCCTTTTATGATTCTCTTTTACTTAAAGTAAATTTTTACTTTCAAAATATTCTGTAAATTATACTTAAATGAAGTCAAAAAACTCTCTTTAGCTTAAATGAAATGCATTTGATTTTTCAATATAAATTTTACACGATTTCCTTACGTATTTTCGTTTATTTGTAGTAAGTAGAGTGTTTATTTGAAACTGACACTTTTGAGGATTCTTTTAAACTTAAATTTGGTTCGGTTTTTTTTAATTATTTATATCTGTTGACAATGGAGCTTTATTTTTGGTAAAAGAACAGTATGAAAATAGAAAACTGGAAAATTTTATCACCAGTATTAGATTTAAATAATTTGCTTTCAAAACTGAATACAAAAGTGCAATTTTCAGAAATACTTTATAAATATATTGAAGAATGAAGAAAGTATAAAAATCAAACATTTATTAGTTGTTTCATTTATTATATATTTTTAAAAGATAAGATTGCGTCCTGTTATTATTTCTACTTTTATTTCTTAATGGCAAAATAGTAAAGTCAAATTAAAGTAATGTTTGTACTATTTTCGGCAAAAGTTTGACCCTGAATACTAATAAAATATTCGTAAGCAAATGTGTTAATAATCATTGCAAAATATTTGTTAGTATAAGGTAAGATTCAAGTCAATTAATATTGTGAAATTAACATTATATATTAAATTAAGAAATTGATTTTGCTTTTTATTTGCAAACATTGTTTTAAATAATGTAAATATAAAGAGCAAAATCAACATGTAAACTCTCTAAAATCTCTAGAATTAGTATTTTCCATGGAATTTTATCAAAGCTTAAAATATTCAACCCCGTCCTTTTTTTTGGATATAATGAACAATATTTCAAAAATTAATTAAAATTTTAACATTTAATGAGTTTACATAAGTACCAAAGATAGATACGAAGCTACAGTTAAACTTGTAATTAAAAACGAACTTTATTGTATATTTTAAGCACTAACATTAAGTATTACAGTGATTAAAATTTTTTAATTAAATTTCTTTTAAAAATAAAAACAGTCTCATTAAATATTTAGTCAATGTATGGGAAAACAAAACAGTTTTATTAAATATTTAATAAAATGAGATATTTGAATAATTATGAATTTGAAAGATAAAAGTTAAAAAAAAGGAATTAAAGTGCCCACAATTTTTAAGTAATCTAAAAATTATCTCCATTACCTTTTTTTTAATTTTTGCGTAAATGAAATAGAAAACATAAATATTTATATGTGAATGTTTTTGAAAATACAATTTTTTCCACTTTATTTTAAAATATAGTTAATTCTATAGTAAAAAAGTAACCCAACATAAAATATGTCGGATTTTGGTGTATTTAAAATTTTGCATGCTTTCTCATTTCATTTTAAGATAATATAAGCATTTTTATACTGAAGAAAGCTTATTATGTATTGCCATAGGCTCTTAAAATTATATCAGAAATGATTGATAATGATGAAAAACACGTATGGTGTCAGAAATCTTGAATAAAGCAGATATTAAAAATACAAAAAATATTTACACCATTAATTAACTTCCTAATTAATCTTCATGTATTTTTACATAACATATGTTTTTTTATAAATAGCAGAGATGATAATATTTTTAAGAACCGAAGAATTGTTCTTTTCTTATTTAATATTCAATTCTTAGTATTAACATTAACCGCTCATCCATTTTGTCATTTCGGTATGTCATATTGTATTTAAATTTATAATTAATTATATTTAAATTTTTTTATTTTGCTGGAAATTTCAATTAATTAGCTGACAAAAATAGTTTAAAAAAATTTAATTTCCTTTTTCAGGGCATCATTGCAATAGAAAAATATTCTTCAGAAAGAATCGATTTATATATGAAGCAAATTAAATCAAAGAGATGTTTACTTGCTAATATTTGCTTTTTATTAGTTTTATCTATTTATTTTTTATTATTTAGTTGTTTGTTTACTATATACTCATATTCTTATTCCATAAAGTGAATAGTATTTCACGAAAATAAAGTAAATACATGTTTATGAATGAAAACTATAAATGAGTTCTTTAATTCTAAAAACAAAATAGAAAAAATATACTTGACTTTTATTATAAAATACGAAAGAATTTATGATAAAATTTGGAATAAATATAATGAAAAATTCAAACATTGAAAAAATGCATAATTATTACATAAAATAAATAAATAGTCTGGGATTTTCCTCTCATAATTTGATACTATTTTTATATTTACTGTACAAACTTTAGTTTTTGTTGATATTTTTTTAGCAATCTAGCTACAGAATTTAGAAGTGGATTTTAACAGAATATTTAGATCTTTTTTGCTGCCTATTATTAATATAGACTTTTAATATATATGATTATTTGATATTTCCATTCTTTCTTTGAACATATATGGAAAAGGGAAGTGTACCTATATATATATATATATATATATATATATATATATATATATATATATATATATATATATATATATATATATATATATATATATATATATATATATATATATATATATATATATATATATATAAAACTTTACTTTAAATCAAACTTAAACAAAGAATTATAAAATTGACCAAGTATAGTTTGTTTAATTATCATTTGGAAAATATATTTCAGTGGGTCAGCCTGGAATTAATACTTTAACTTTACTTAAATTACTGATTTCGAATCTTAATTGAGAATTCTTTTATCCTTTATTCATATTTTGAAGCTCTTTAATTTTTTTCTAATATTCATCATTTTATTTAGACCACTGTTCCTATTTTTTAAGTTTATCATTAATCATTACATAAACTGATACGCACTCTGCATTTTCTATTTCCGCTTATTAATACTTTTACTCCAATTTACCCATAATAATATCAATTCTATTTTCTAAACGAAACCAGAATCATTTATTTTGAAAAAAAAAGTGCTAATGGTTAATCAGTTCGTATTTTTGTCACGTCCTTCTGCTGGCTGTCATAAATCTCGAACACTTTGGTATTCCCTTAACCCTAATAATACAAGTTCAATTCATTTCTTTAAGAGAGAAAAATTATTCAAAATCAGCATGGTCTCTTGCTGATTAGCAAAGAAATATAGGGTTGTCATTTGAAGAGCTTTCGGCAACTGATACAAGCAAAATATGTTTTACCAAGATTAAAATCTTCATAACCTGTTACCTGCACACTGCCAAAAGATCTTTCATTGTTAAATAATACAAACTATATGTTTTACCATGACATAAAATAACTTTTACATGCAAGAGATGCATAGAAGCTTGTAGTTACATAATTATTGTAGAAAAAGTGCTCTTAGGTATTTAACATTCATAAAACGGTTATTTGAACACTGAAAAGAGCTCTTTTGATATGATTTCAGAAAGATATCTCCAAATAGTCTTAAATATCTATTTATATATTATGATCTTTTTACTATATAGAAATAGAATTATACAATGTACAAATGGGATTATTTTACCCTTAATTGCTTTTTAATGGCAATTAGAAATAAATGAGCTTCATGATGAAAGCTCTTACGAGACATGAGAAGTTTGTCAATCATTAACGTCTTTCGGCTCTTTTCCTTACATTAAGATTCTCCACTATCAGTCCCTTTCATAAATTAAGTGATTTCTAAAATGTCTTTTTAAAATGCTGGAAGTCCATAAAATTATTGATGACTTCCATTCTAACAAAAATTTAAAAAAATATATAGTTAATTAATTGAATTTCCTTCCCCTATCTCAAAGAATTTTATTACTATGGGACAAAATTCCTTACAATGGTAGATATCATTTTGCATTTTTTGCGGAATTTACCATGAAAATTACAAGTATTAAAGAGTATTATTCGTAGTTTTTTAAGAGTGCATTGGACCATGGTAGGCTGGGGAAGAAAGATATCATTCTCGTGAATGGTTGGTAGTGTACCTAATCCAGCGGAAGACTGTCATATTAAGAGAACAAATTCAGGTTAAAAGTTGTCAAAGATCTGTTGTCCTTCAGTTTATAAGCTTGGAAGGGAAAATGGCAGTTTATGCATTGATCTCTCACTTGATCAAGGCAAAAATCACTTGGTGATTGGTTGTGTTTAGTGACTACGGTCGCTAGAAATGGACGAACAAAAATGCATCAGTATAGCCTAATCTAAATTTAAAAATTCATTCAAAGTAACAACTACATATCTTGCATATTTTAAAATATATAAAAGTATATTTAAAGCACACACTGTTTTATTATTTTGTAAGAAGTTTGCTATCAATTTTTTTTATTTGCAATTGTCAGGCAAAGCGTTATAAAAGGTGAGAGTTTACAAAGAATAGAACTATGAACAAGAAGATATTTGTCTCTTAATACCTCTATCTTCCCTAAGACAATGATGAACCTAACCCCACATCGGATCGGTTGTTCCCCGTCCATTTCTTCTCTAGAAACTGTCTTAAAGTTGATAGTCGACAGATAGAATTGGTCATTATGTCTATGCAGCACAGGTGGGTGGCAAGATAATCGTGTCCAGTTGATAGGCAGAAAGTCGCAACGGTAATGCCTCTTGGGCTATCCGGAAAAAGAGAAAGATATCCTCTTCCAACTTTTTAAAGTCTTACAAATCAGAAAGTTTTGCAAGATATGAATAATGCATCTCATAAAATATGAATAATTATCTTGGAAACAATTTAATTTCCCAATAAGAAATATCTAATTTACGAATCAGATGCTACATTTTTTTGCAAGAAAATTCGCTTGTTCATCACCCTGAAGGCTACGATGACCAGACACTCTCGGAAGGATGATTTTCTAATTGTAAGCTGCTGTAAGCTTTTTGAAATTTATTAAACCAATGCTGATCAATTTTGGAATATTATAGTTTTGTGTTCTTTATGTCATAAAAATTCTTACATAAAATAATTTTATTATGAATTTTTTAGAGAATACAACGGGCCGTGGTAGCCTAGTGGTTAGGCATCGGTCTTCCTTGCGGAAGTGTTGCGTTCGATTCCCAATGCCGCCAAAGACCCACCGAGTACATGCGATATAGGTGCTCGTTAAACTGTGGAATCGAATGTCCTATGGTCGGTCGTTGAGCAGTTACCATGTGTGTAATGGTCTGCAGAAAATTTCCTACCCCTCCAAGTCAAAATTGAGTGAGATTATCCTCTGGTGGTGCCATCTATCGGAGGAGAATTTAGAGCAAAGTTGTACTTTCACCTTCATGGTGCTCTGGTTAAATGAAAGACTCACCATACTGACTTAAATATGCATAGCCAACGACAAAGTGAGCTTAGGTTGTCCAAGTGTCATAAGTAACAATAATAACAACAAAGAATACCCCTAATTATTACCAATGCTCATAAAAATTTGGTTTTATTAAAGAAGGAAAAATTTATTATGTAAATGAACACTCATTTTCTCATTTTACTGGGAATGAATGTGAATGTTTTTTCTCTCTCAATAACTCTCACATGAATTTCAACAGTTTTCCACTGGCAATATTCGGGTAATTCAGTCTACTTGATTGCTTTGAATCTATCTATTTAATCTATTCTATAATCTATTTGATTATTTTTCCCAAATAAGGAAAACTTCGTATGAGCCAAATCATTTGGATCACAGTCAAATAATAAAACTTTACATGTTTCTATAAACTAAAACAAAATTATTTTAAGATGCTATAATTCGTGAGTTGAATACATTAATTTATTATAACCAATTAATTTACCTACATGTAAATTAACGAATACCTTTCAAAAGTATTTATCTAAAGTGAAAATCTCATCTTATTACTCTATAGAGATTGCACTGTTAATTAAATTAGTAATTCTAAAAAGGTTTATTTTTAAATGCATACAGTAACGAGCGTCTACCCAAAATTTTGTTCTTGATTTTTAAAACTATTTTAAGTTCCATAGATAAACATAAGAACAATACATCACTTATCTATACCAAGCATTCATTTGGAAATAGGTCGAAATTATTCTAAACATCGTTTGCTTTCAACAGATCAGACGATTTTTTTCTCATCCATGTATGAATACCACCCAGTTTTTGAATGCGTTTACTCATTATCAGCTGCTACCCATCAATAACGGCTCCAGTCACAGTTATTGTGCTAGTAACGGAATCCTTAAGAACTTGAAAAAGGGGAGAATGTTATTGTAGGGTTATATCAGATCATCGACCAGAAAGTGGTTTGGTCATCGTTTATTGGCCCGGTCAATTCAACCCTTTCAGCCACTTTCAAACGAGTTTTGTTTGGAACTCTTGAATCATTGAAGGTCAATAACTCGTAATTTTTATATTGCTCCTTCTCTTTGTTGGTTAAATAGAACAGCATTATATCACACCTTTCGCTGGTAATAAAATTTTTCAATCAGCAAACATTAGAAAGAAAAGTATCACTTTTCCTTTCTTGAATCTCTAATGTAGGGATTACTTACATATTCAAAATACAGTTTCTCATCATAAAAAAAAACTTGAAGTTGTGAAAATTATATTAAATTTTAAAGCAATTTTTAATATTTTTAACATGAAACATTTCAATTTTTTTAAATATAAAAATGTCTAAAATAAATCACTGAATGTATTACAAATCATGAATTATTTTTTATTCAATATTTATTTCATTGTGCTAAAAAATGCTATATAAAATCGAATCGACCGAGTGTAAAATTGGTTGGTTTACGATAACATAATCGTATTATCTATTAACATTCTTTTTCGCGTTTATTTATTTAATTTTTTGTTTTATGTAAAACTTACCTTTTCACTGTATTTTATTTTGCTTATTTTATATGCCTGATGTCAAATAAATGTTTTTCTATATTTTGCTCCTTTGATTTCACATCATACATTGTAAAAATTGATAAGTCGTTATCCGATTGAATTTATAGCCCCTATTTTATTGTCATAAACGCCAATGTAATCAGAAACACGTAATTTCATCCGATATAGTTTCATTTTCATTTACTGTGTGTTTTGAATGATTTTGAATTATAGCTTAATAGTATTGAGGTTTGACATTCCTAAGTATTACAGTCCACCTTGGTCGAAATTCTTTTATTGTCAGTGAAAATGAAATAAATCATGAATTCATGGCAATCTTACGAAATCCTGTGTAGGACCTTAACGGTTTTTGTTAATAATATCCAGTAGAACAGACATGATACTTCACGGATAAAGCAAACGAACTTGTCTTATAAATAATCTCATTCTTCGTCATAATAAACCCTGAGCCATGAAAGGAGATTGTTTGTAAGATAAAAAAATATATGCCTAAATAATTTGAATCCCTTTGCATCAGCATAGACTCTGTTAGTATAGCAGAAATTGATTTAACTTCCTGGATATTATGTCTTAGATTCGAATGCTTCCAATAATTTTATTACTGATGAACCTGGATTAAGAAATGGCATCAAGATATTTACCCGCAAAAATTTTTGTTTTACAAACAGCATCCTAATATTATCATTCGTATTTATTGGCCCCATGAAGAACGTATATTACCCGTATGCAATCTACATAATCATTTTAATTCGTTATCTGAAGTAATGATATAGACGAGTATATTTGGTGGCATCATGAAGAACGTCACTACCAGTATACATACGACATAATCATGTTGATTCTTTATCTGAAGTAATGATATAGGCAAGTATATTTGGTGGCATCATGAATGACGTATATTACCAGTATACAATCGACATAATCATGTTAATTCTTTATCTGAAGTAATGATATAGGCAAGTATATTTGGTGGCATCATGAAGAATGTATATTATCAGTATACAATCGACATAATCATGTTGAATGTGAAGTAATGATTTAAGCAAGTATATTTGGTGGCATCATGAAGAACGTATATTACCAGTATACAATCGACATAATCACTTTGATTCGTTATCTGAAATGATGCTGTAGAGTGTCATTGGACACCCAACTCATTCATCTCTTTTTCGCATCTGCAATACTTTGAATAGTAGTTTTACATATCATATATAAAATTTTAATGGCTTCATAACTCTACGATTATACTCATACTCAGGCTTTCATAACTCTACGATTTAGTAGGCTGCATATTGCTTACAAAAAGTTCTGACCTTCCTTGATAATGAATATTTCCGATTGTTTCTCTGACCAATACTTTATATTTACTTAATTTGAAACACATTTTCATTGGGTGCCTAGAGACTGACATTCCAATAACCATGTGGATTGCGATATATGGATTATGTTATATGGATTGCTATACCCACACATGAAATCTAATTCTATTCATCTTCATGCTAGGCAAATAAATGCAAATATTGATATGAGGTATGACACTCCTGGATACCGATTTATTCCTCCAGAAAAATTTAGAGATATAATTACTGAAGATATTTTATGTGTGATTTGATGTATCCACTATAATACATATTCTCAATTACTATCATTATGGTACGTGCCTTATTTTTTGAAGCAATGCTTTAATTACAAATAATATGTTTATTTAAGCTATGTCTAGCATTTTTCAAAGGCAAAAATCTCAATAGCCCAAAAAAGAGAATTTTTTTATTGAAAAAAATGTATATTACAAACATAAGTATCAGTACAATAAAGTTTCAGTTAAAGCATATACCATTATTGAATAATTTATGAGGTTAATTAATAGCATTTTTACTGAGAAAAAAATCGTGATTATAGTTAAATGACCATATAAAATCGTGTAATAGTTAAATATTTGCTTGCTATATGCATATGTAACTAAGAAAAAAGTTAATAATTTCACTAGCTTTAAAATTTTTTTTGTAATTTTCTCAGTATATTTAGTAGCAATTATAATAATAATTATTTCCTGTGTAAACAAAATGATATTATAATTGAAATATTAATGGGAACTTTTTTATTTCAAATAAAATGTTCGATTGTTTTCATTATTTAAGTAATAAACAAGCTGAATACACATTTCAATTTTATTTCCTACTAAAGCTTTAAAATTTTTATTTGAAAAAGTAATAAAATTTCATTTGTTCCAAAGTATCTTTAGATTTAACGTCGATTAAAAGCAGTGATTTATTACACTAATGTCAACATTGAGCTCTCTGTCACAAGAAAAAAGTTCATAGACTTTCAAACTTATTTTAGCATTTATCCACTAAACCAGACAGACTAAAGATAAGCGTTTAGTATTGTTAAAGACTACAAATCTTATTTCTTGAAACTTGGTCATAATTTAACCCGCAACATTTTGAAAGAGCACCAATTTATCAAGTAAAAGCATTTGCCAAAGTATTTCTATTCTTCTTAACCTATTTGGGATTGTTAAACAGATAACTAATATATATTTATTTACAACCACAAAAACAAATACAACCTCATTTTTAAAGTACCAAAAAAATAATATATTCGTTTCGAAAAGGATATTGTTCACTTTTGACCTTCACAAGGTCACTGCATATGTGGCCGGCATAATTAAAAACTAAGTTAATAGGCTGTTTGGTCTGGGAGATATCGCGTATCTCTTCTTTATTCTCATTGTTACGCTCACTGACAATAGAAATGAAGCATGGCTTGTTTTAACAATGACCAGCACACTTTTTGCGTGTCGTTGTTTACAATGTGAAGCTCTTTTCAAGCCATTTCCTTTGAACTTTTTAACTGCTTAGAGATTAATTCTAGCAATTGCCGTCCGATAATTTATCACCTAAGGAAGTTTGCGTTTCTAATATCTACTGTCAAATCGAAAAGTTTAAGAATTAATATAATTATTCCTTTAAATTAATAACTAAGCTGACATAAGATCGAAATAAAGAATATTTGGTAAGATATCATTTGGCAGTGACACATTATGTATTTATCGCCAATCTCTTAAAACACTTCTATTTTTGTAGTTCAATTTACATCTTAATACATGTTTTTATTTCAGAGCAATTTTGCTGTCACTTGAATGTCTGCATTTATTGTTATCATAAAGACATTTTACATATTGCATGGTGTAATTACATATCATATAGACAAAATCCCAAATATTTTCTAAGCATCACCCTAAAAAAGGCATAAAGACATTCAACGTGCATTTAATGACTAAATTCAAACTTAAATATGCCAATCTGATTCCTACACGATGAGCCATATGACTACAATATGTCCGCTAAATAAAGGACAGTGTGAAGGTTGTATTAAGACGTTTGAAAATCCACAGCATAGTCTTCCGTTGAGATTTTATAATAGTGGGACACAGTATGCATGTGTTGTTTGAAATAAAATTAGTAAAATATCAACTATCTATCACAATAGATAAACACGTCTTCACAGCACTCTACTAGCGCAGAAACACAGTACTCTACTCCTTTTATTCACTAATGGCTGAAAATGAACATGATTATCTACCAATCCTACGAATTGTTCTTAATACATGGCCAATATGAGCTTTTATAATTGTTATATGAGTACATATTTTTTATAATTATACTTAAATTGAGTTATATACTATGTCGAGAGCTTACCATTACTTAGTGATAGAATCATGCTTTTCTGAATGGAAGGTACAACATATTGCTGTTTTTCGCTTTGTTGATGATTATTTAATTTTAGAACAATTTTGTCATGCAAATATTAATTTTTCAAATAGAACTGGGATCTGTATTATATTTTATTCAAGCAAAATTTCAGTCTTTTCATCAATAATGCATATAATTTTGAAATTTTTCAAAAACTTTTATCTTAAAAAATATCGAGAAAATATATAGCATAGCATAGCGAAGTGGCAGGACCCCGGACTTTACCAACTGGTTATCGGGTTATGCCCTACCATCTCCGAGAGCCTTCCGTAACATTTACGGGGGCCCACTTACGACCCAGCCTTTGAATTCTTTAAAATTATAGTCACATTGGTAGGGCTTGAAAGCCTACAGACATCCTAGCGTAGTAGGTGTCTGCATCACAGTTCAGTTACATGATTGAAACTAGTTATAAAAATTAGTGAAAATATTATATTAAGAAAAAGTAGGAGTAATTACAGGAAAAGTAATTAAGAAGTTATACAATCTTAAATTAATAACAATTTACATGAATTGACAAAACATTAATGTATCATATTTCTTGAAGTATTAAATTTTACTCTAACAAAGTAAGTATACTATTATGAACAATATGTTATATATACAAAATTAAATGAAAGTATAATTATATTGAATTATTATGCAAGCTTACATGGCACTAATTACAAGATTTAATTTTTTTTAATATATACATTTGACTCAATTAACATAGTAAGTCATGATGTTATGGAGCACTAATAATTGTTATAAAGTACTCGTGTTCATTATTTCCTTTAAAAATTTTGCATGAATTGACAAGACATTAATGTTACATATTACTTAAAGCATTAGTTTTAACAGTTAAAATAATTACACTATTATGAACATCATTAGGTATAAACAAATATTAAGATAAGGAAATGAAATCATTATTGTTCATCTGATGAATTTGATGATGAATAAAGTTCATCATCTGCCATTGTTGATGAGTGTACAGGGTCACGGCATAGTGTGAGTCCCTGTACTATTAAGAATTTGATTATTTGAATTATTTTTTTTTTCGTCTAAAACCGTCCTTCAGACAAAATTTCACAAATTGAAGATCTGTTTGACTATGGTGCCTTTTTATGTGGAGGGACTTTGTAGATGGACATTTCACTATGTAGTGAAGGGCAGTTCCAAAATCACCACATTTGCAGAAGTTCGAATTGGATTTGTCAAATCTTGCGAAGTATTCAGGGAAGGGTCCATGATTCGTTATTAGATAGTTAATATAAGGATTTGAGATGAGGAACTCTGTGGAGACTGTTGGAAGTAAATGGTGGGTGAACCTACCATTTTGCGATGTGTCTCATGTTCTTTGCCATCTTCTGATGGTTCTTTTATAAAAAAGAAGTTTTAGGAAGGAGCTTGGTTTCGGCAGATTAATGATTGATTCTTCCTCATTGGTAGCAGCTTCTTTTGCTTCTTTGTCCGCCAATTCGTTCCCCCAATTGCCCATGTGTGCTTTAATCCAGCTTAATTGGATTATGCATGGTGTGTTTGTGTAAAGACACTCCTGGATATCACGGATGAGTTGTGATTTGTGCACTGGGTTGAGCAATGATAGGAGAACAGACTGGCTGTCAGTCCATATTGTTGTTGGGGCTAATTTATTGGTAATTACGTATTTTACCGCTTCCCTGACCGCTAATGCCTCAGCTTGAAACACAGAGTTATAATTATTTAGTTTAAATTGTTGGGTGAAAACTTTTTGGTCTTTTTGTGTGACCACAAATGCTGCTCCTGTTTCCTCGTCATGTCTTGAGCCATCTGTATATAGATTTATTGCTGTTGGTATAAACTTTGGAGTTTTACATAATCTTAGGAATTCTTCAGGTAGGTTGTATACTGTTAGGTGAGAAAATATATAAAAGAATATCAGTAAAAGCTTACTTAAAGCCTACAGCACTTAAAGATCTGATTGTTTTAAAGGTATTTAAAATTTCGTAATGAATGTCCTAAGAGTAGAAGGTTATTCTCAAATATTTAAATTTCTGTTACGTCCGTTCTTTTAGAAAACTTTTAACAGGTACACTGATAGCAGTTAGCTTATTTACGTGTTAGAAGAGAGAAAAACACAAAAATTGATATCTATTACCCTTGATGAACGGAGAGAAAAAGCAGAAGCATAACATATATCACTGGCTTAACAATAATTGGGATCGAGACCAAGATCAATTCGAAAAGCGTACTCCTACCAGTTTTAATTAGATTTTTGACCCCGCATAGCAGGTAATACAACAGCTGAAAGTGGTTGTTTGCTGTAATACATTCACCACATATTATCTTCCAAGAATAATTTTCGTAGGCTTTTTCTCGTGACGCAAAGGATGGATTTTGGAATGTCCTAAGCACATATCTCAATATGCATGCACATCCAAAAACAAAAAGTCGCTCAAGAGTAAATAGCAGGATTAAAACCAGATGGATTGTCCCTCTAGAGCGCCAATGGTATCAGTGTTTTTTAGTCCGGAAAGCTTACTGCCTCATGGATTTAAAAGGCAGGAACAAATTACTTTCGCTTGCTTTCGATGTGGTCACCTCAGATCATTAAAATTTTCTGAGAGTACTAAAATTTTCGATACTTGTACCAAATGTTGCTGATAAAGCTACGCCAGAACACATACTTGAGTGTCTGGCTGTATCCAAGTATGATTTATACAACGATCTTTTGATAGAGCTAGATTTTTTGGGGTGTTTAACGTTATGAACCTGGTCATACGCTGCTGGCCAAAGGGGACACGCAACAACACAAAAAATCATATCAGTTTTTGCAGCTTCAAAAGTTGGTGGAATCAAACCCCAAACCTTTCACTATGAATATTACAGCTACAACTGAATCAGAACAATCGTCAACAGAAATGTGACGTAAAAGATTCACTTTTATGAACGAGTGATGCAGGGATTGATACTAAAACTACCAAAGAATACCATACTTATATGGACTATATCCTTGAATATTGTTCCCTTGATACTATGGTATGAAACTTCGTACGAGAAGATACTTGCTCAGATACTTAAATTATTACTTAATAAAAAAATGAAAAAACATTGTTTCCAAGTAACTCACAACATGTATCAAGACTAATACCAAATATTCATTCAAAACAGCAGAACCAAGTTTAGAATAAAACTTATAAAATTCAAATTAATAAAATGAAAAGTGTTGATTTTAATTATGTTAAAGCAATATATAAAGTAAAAAACATTATAGTCATAAGAAGGAAACTAGTTATTTGGAAATTCAAATTTTAAAGATGTTTCTTACAACTTCTTAAGAAGTATATTGAATTTTAAATTTCTCATATTAAAAACTTCATATAGAATTCTTATCCATAAATAATAATATTTTAAAATTTCAAAATTTTAAACCAACGGAGAATAAAGTTTCAATGCCTTGTGTTGCAATTTTTTAATTTAGCACTATAATTATTTTTCATAAAATACCTAAATTTCACGAAAGCAAATTAAAAACTCAGGCAATACTTGCTTTTATAAAATTTGAATATTTTATGAAATCAAATTTCTTTAGACTCATCTAATATTGCGAATATTTAAATTCAGATGGTAGTAAAAAAAATTAAACACGGGTAATTTCTTCAAAACAAAATGTAAATTCTAATAATTTAGATATTTTCTGTACAATTTTTCTTTAAAAATAAATGAACGAGAACAAAATCAATATTCATTAAATGTAAATCATTAGTTACTTTTAATAATTTTCTCTTGTCGGATGTGAATGTAATAAACTATGAATATCTATAAAAAATCCAAAAAGATTCTATTTCCTTAAGGTATATGTCAACGATTCCCTTAAACTAGGGTGATATTAATGAACTCATACGCATTTTTTGAAGGAATCCTAATGATTTCATTTCATAAGTACAATGTCAATGAACTTGTGTATTGACCACACTAATAGCTATTCAATGTGTTATTTATTTCGAAGAATAAAATTAGTAATCATTAAGAAAACATGTTATTGCTTTAATAAAAAAATAACATTAAAATATTCCAATAAGATTAAATGATTGAAGAATTTTTCTACATTCATGACTGGAGAGAGGAATATAGATAAATTATAAAAAGCGAATTTTTTAATGAAAAGTTTTAATTGGAATGTACAACTTTTATTGATAGTAATCCTATTTAACATAAACTTCTATGCTTTTTCTAATTTAAAATGAATATTTTTCATATAAAAACTATTGTGTTAAAAAAGTATTAATTTACTTTTTGATTAGATAAAAGTTGCCATAAAGATTAATTTATAGCGAATGTTTTTTTAATTATTTATATATGAAATAAAATGATAAAGACAAAGTTGATATACATGTGCATAAAATTATTTGCAAAATAAAATACTATTTGTAATTTATATTTCAAAATATAAATTTGCGAGAATCTGAAAGTCTTAGAAAAATATCTCTATAATATTTAATATTTACTAGGCTATTAAGATACGCTTACTAATAAAATAGGGTTAGTATTTTATCTTATTGTATTATAAGAACTAAAAAATGTCTTTACTAATTTTTAATCTTTACTAATATGACATTTACGTTATAAGGAAACTAAATGAAATTGTCAAGCCGACTGATTAAAGATTATTAGTCTATACAATAAAGTGCTATGCATTAAAATAAATAAATAGCATACATTTTCTGTTTAAAAAAGATATTCAAGCTTTGAACAAAGATTAATAAGGCATAGAAAAACTTTTATATATATAATTATTCTGTAGATTTTTAATAATGTGAAAAATGAACTACTCTTGAGAACAGAATCTCTGTTATAAGAATTCCATAATAGAGTCTCAGCATGAAAATTTAATTTCAAGTCGTTGAAAAAAAATTAGTTTAAGAATTTCCACTTTGTGTTTCTTACTCATATTTGCAATTCAAATATATTGTTATCTTAAAACTAGTTTGAGTATAAAAATGTCATATACGTTTTGAAAGATAAGAATCAGGATAATAAAGAACATATGTTTTAAGACAGCTGTCTATCATCAATTTTAAACTTTAAACTTTAAATAGTTTTGTTTCAGAAATTTTGACATAGTTGTGCTTGACTAATGTGTTTTAAAAGAGTATTAATTAAGAGTTGGAAAACTGCTTCGTAATTTCTAGCTACACAAATATTAGGCATGGTAAAAATACTTTATCACAGACATACCACTAAATCAATGTAAAAATCAAATAAACTCAACTACAAAGAATATATAAAACAATTGTTATGATTGTATGATATCATTTTAAACTTTGATTTTATAAATTGGTTGAAAAACTGATTTCTCATGCGCATCTTTTCTAATAAAATTACAATAGTCCTGAAAGTGCCATGGTTTATTGAAGAATCCATTAATCAGAAGCATTTTGTCTTCTGACAGAATTAACTGAGTTTATAGATACAAGCACTATTTTAAGAGATAACTTTCTCACAATGTTATTCTTGTTCATTCTATATTAATGTTTTAATTCCCGCTTTTTATAAACAAAACAAAATTGACCACTTTCATTTCTCTTGTCACAAAGCCGTCTTGTTTATATGTGATTGTTCAAAATACTGGATGTCAAGTTTGGTGTATGGTCTTACTTTGTTTCTAGAAAAACTGAATTTTTTTTTTTTTGTTCTCTAGCTCTGAAAATTTCTGACACAAGGTATGCTATGCTACTAGAGAAGGCTATTAATGGGTTAGGTATATGTGAGGATTTGATAGTTGACAATACAATCAGCTAAACACATGAGATCAGCTTTTTGGAATGGAGTTAAGCTTTTACAGACGTGGAAATTAAGGAATCAATTGCAATGTCCAATTTATCTGCCCAAAATATTCACATACCAAAGATGTAAATATTTATGGTTTATGTACTGCCTCCATTTTCCCTTCAAACATCAATAAATAATCCAGAAAAATTAAGTTTCTTGATGGGAAAAAATTTATAATTAGATGAATATCCGTTGAAGCTTATTGTAGTTTATGAATATAATATAGAGGTCATTTTCTATAATTATATTTTTCTAGTGATAAAGAATAGTTTAACTAGATATATGAAACTGGTTTGCAAATTGCTTGCACTAATGAAAGAATTTTCAGTAATTTCTTTTCAAATTATTGATATTTTATTGGTTTCTTAATGGTGATTAATATATTAAGAATATTAATTCTTAAAACGAATTGCTGTACGGTTGACCATTGCTTTCTCATAAATTCCTTTGTATTTTTCAACGTACTTTAGAATTATTTATGAAATGTTTAATCCTAGAATGAAAAAGATATTTTGATAAGTTCTTACTGAAGTCTAATATTAATATGTTTCGAAATTGAAAAACTTAGCTGAATTCAATTATCCTTGGCAAAAAAGCCTTATAAATAAAATATTAGTTTTGTTGAAAATTTATTTAAATACAAAGAAGTTTTAGCAGACCACTTTAGATGAAAGTGGCAGCTTTTTTAATCCCTGTCATTAATTCTAAATTATCTTAATTTTATATGTAATGATGCTTTCAAGAATAATAGTTTTCAAAAGTTTTAAATATATGTCTTAAAATATGTTTCGATATATATATATATATATATATATATATATATATATATATATATATATATATATATATATATATATATATATATATATATATATATATATATATATATATATATATATATATATATATATATATATATTCTTCCATCTATATAAATCATTACAGATGGAAGTTTCAATATATTAGTTTAGATTTATCGTATGTCATTCTCAAAATGTTGGTAAAGGATAAATGTGTATCTGTTATATGTAAAAGTGATATCACGTTTACTTTCCTTCATATTTACTTAAAATGATGTCTCCTTCTTGTACTATTGCTATCTTATAATTTAGAACATTTTTAAAGAATAATCTAAGAATATTAATTCCTTCATCTTGCCTGAAACCCCTAACTAATTCTCTTGGTTAATGCCATATTCCATTTGCATTCCATGACTGCAGATTAACATCAAAGGTTTTTTAAATATACCTCCATTCAAAAATCACAATGAAACCTCATAAATATATGTTGATAAAACTTCCACCAGAGTTCACCACAATCAATGAAGACGTCAATCAATTTGCAAAATTATTCCAACCAGTGATGAAAAATAAATGATAACATTTATTACACAATAAATCCACCTGAAACACGTTTCTCTGAATAAGAACAAAAAAAAAATTACTTTCACGAGAGGCAGATGTTTCGTGGAAGATAGTGGATTCCTTTAGGGTGAGATGGTTTTTTCTTGGTTCATTGACGTTTGATTTAATTGCTCTATATTTACATCTTATCAATTCAGAAAATCTCCGAACTCATTTTTCTTCTATTCGATCACCTACGTGGCTCGAATATATCATTTCGAATTATTTAAGAAGGGAAAATTGAATAGAATGTTTTTTGTTACACATTTTCAAACGAAATCGTTTGATTTTTTATTGATGTGTTTTTGGCAGCAAAATTGCGAACCATTCAACTAAGTGCTTAATTGGTGCCATTTTTGTAAATTTGCTTCTTGCTTATTTCTCTTATTTTCCATTTTTAAAAAAACAACTTCTTTGCTTTTATTTTAAGTATATTTTTTGCTTCTTACTGTACTTGTCACGTGCTCTTTAAATACATTGGAAATATAATTGTGTTTATTTTTGTTTAAAAGTAACTATTTATAGGTATTTTTTGTTTAGTGAAATATAATTAGAAAGTGTTCAAACTTTTAATGGGACACACAAAATATTTTAACTGGAAACTTTGAAAATCTGAATATTGTGAAAGCATTTTAAAATAAAATGATAGAGATGATTTTGGTTTTTGAATTTTTGTAATCCTAATTTAAATAGTACAAATCATCTTAACTGAAACTTTTAATATTATTTTATATTTAAATATATTTTAGAATCAGAAGTATTATTTTACCGTTTAAATTCTAGAAATTTCTTGTAATTACTATATTGGAAAAAAATATCATTAAATATCAAACATCATATTATTAAATATAAAATAAAAAACATTATGTTTGTTAATCAATTGAATTATCGATATAAAACAAAAAAAATGTTCTCTTAAAATATAACGTGATTTTTATAAACAAACTTCGTGTTTATGTGAAACGTAGCATTAACATAATAATATTAACTAGGGCTGATTTTAATTAATATTTTTTATTAGAATAAGGATAACATTCTACAAAAGTATGAATAGATACAATCTGATTTCTAAGAAAAAATTCTTATTATTTCCATTTTCTCAAATATTCTCTGTACTTAAATTTGAATTTTAGTTATGATACAGAAACACATTACTCGTATATACAATCAGTCAAAAAAGTATTGGGACACTGGGGATGCGTAACATGTAAAGCTATTTATAAAAATATTTATCACATTAAAACAAAAGCAAAAGTAATCAAGAGGCGCTTTAACATTTGGTATACACAATATAATAAAAATTTTGCTAATATTTTAGCTTTATAATTTGATATAGCTATTTGAATATAATTTAAAGGCAAACAAGGGTCAAAAAAGTATTGCGACACTTTTGAAATGAACAAGTAAAACAATAAATATGTCACACAAAATAAAATTTAATTTGCTACCACCTTTTTTAGACAATACTTTTCAACATAAGTTGTCAATAAAATCGGTCACATGTAAAACAATGGTGAAAAACAAAGATTTCGAGGGATGTGCGAAATCTGGTAATAAGCCATTGGAAAAATGGAAAATCAGTTCGCTGTATAGGAAAAATCTTGAAGCTGAGTAAGTCTACTGTTTTTAACATTATTCACAGGTTAACGAAAACAAATAGTGTTGAAAAAAACAGAGATCAGGGCGTCCTAGGATATCTACTGAATGGGAAGAAAGCTGGAATGTGAGACCAAGTTCTAATTAATCCTAGAACCAGCGCAGTAAAAATGACTCTGAGATGTAAAAGTATGTTCTGGAAATCTGGAAATCCTGAAACTGTCAGAAATTTTTATTGAAAACATAGGTATCATTGTAGAGTTTCTCGAAAAAAGCCCTACATTTTCAAAGCAAATCGACAGAATAGACTGGCATTTGCTAAAATGTATGTAAAACTGCCACCAAAATTTTGGGAAAATATAATTTTCGTAGACGAATGCAAATATAACATTTTCGGATCAGATGAGAAGCAAAAAGTCTGGCGGACACCTAATACGGAACTGCATGTCAAAAATTTGCTGCCTACTGTTAAGTATGGAGGCCGCAACCAATAAATCTGGGGCTGCATGGCAAGCCCTGGTGTTGGAAACTTAGATTTCATAGATGGTATAATGAATAAATATGTCTATCTTGACAAAATCAAACGAAATTTAAAGCAAAGTGCGAGAAAGTTAGGAATAGCAAGCCATTTTAATTTGTATTAGGATAACGACCCAAAACATACTGCTCACATTTGCCAGTTATGGGCCCTTTACCACAGTCCTGGTGTGATTAAAACTCCTGCACAGAGTCCAGACCTTAATCCCATAGAACATGTATGGGATTATTTGCAGCAAAAACTTAATGAACACCACATTTCTAACAAGTGAGAGTTAAGAAAATATCTGGTTGAAGAGTGGGCCAAAATCGACGGGTCGTTTTGTGCAAAACTGGTCAAATCCTTTGGTAAAGTACAAAGGTGGTCCAACAAGATATTAACTATCAATTTTTGCTGTTTTGGGGCAGTATCCCAATATTTTTTTGAGCTCATTTTTTGTCTTGACTTTTTTTTCTTTAAATTATAACAATAATTACATTAATATTTGAGTTTTGTTTCAGTCACTGTCATCTGAATTTAACGAAATGTCATATACGTCTTTTTTTTGTTTCATTTGTGTATTTAAGTTATGTATTATGATAAAATTTCTTGAACTTATATTGTGTCCCAATACTTTTTTGACAGAGTGTAAATAATAAACTAAATTCAATTTTTCATTGATTAAAGTTAGTTACCTTGTTTAATGAAACACATAATATAAACTGAATTTATATAAGTTTTGTTGTAATTTTTACTTGCTATTGATAGTTAAATGTAAATAATACATTTAAAAGTTATTTTTTCACTTTATACAAATTTTAGTTTTATTTAAATTAACAATTTTTGATACTAAATTAATATGAAAGAAATACTCCATCGATTAAAAAATTTTAAAATTTTTTAGATTCGAGAAATGTCACGAATTTTTCATTACCGTGATGAATTATCTTGTTTCGTGGTATGTTTTACATTTTAATGTTTGACTTAGCCAAATTTTACAGAGTATCTGCATGTGAAAAATTGAAATTTTCCATCCTACAATTGGTTACTTGTGTATTTTTCAAATAGATTAGAAAAAAATAAGCATTTAAGTTTCACAAATACAGTGAAAATAAATTTGAATGTTATTATTAAACTTTATATCCCTTTACCAACATAAAATTCGGGTAAATTTTTGAGCTCATTCTGATTTTTTTTTTTTTTTTTTTTTGCAGGCATCCATCTCTTATAATCAAACGCCATGTTTTGCATTTTTAGTGATTTTCTTCTCGACGTAAAATATTTTATTAAGTATAACGCTTAAGCGAAGTACTTTCTTATTTCTAGCGATATTAGCACCATTTGATGTCCATTTGAATATTAAAATAGCACATGTTTAAATAAATGGGAAATATTTCCATTCTCTTTCAAAAATTCATTTTAAAAATTAAAAAAAACTGTTAAAAAGGTTTTAAATATTCATATGTAGTCTATATAATATAGTGCATATTAAAATAAGATTAATTTCATCATCTTTAAAAAAATGAGTTTAAATTGCTTTATTCTCTCTCTCTCTCTCTCTCTCTCGCTGACTTAAGTAAATTATAATAACTTTTCCTAAAAAGAAAATTTTGACATTCGTATTTGAACTGTGAAATCATTTGACATTACGTTGTAAGATATCTCATTTAGGAATAAAACTTTATCAGAGTGACAAGAATTAACATAATACCAACGGTATATTGCATCTTTTTTTGATACATACAAACTGAAACAAATTTTATAAAATGAGGTAAACATCCAGATTAATAATTCAGTTAATAAGAAGTATTTAATAGTTACTTGACAAAGTATAATAGTTTAAAGAAAAAATGAGACCCTGTTCATATTGTGAGAAGGATTAATTACTCTTATAGTAATTTTTGTTACTTGTAAGTTCATCAAATTAGTTTTCCAACACACGAAAGAATTTCAGTAAGAATAGTAAAAACCAAATTTTGAGGTGAAAATTGCAAAATTTCAAGATTGTATAAAAAATTAAAACTTCCTATACGAATTTCTTTTTTAAAAAAAATACATTTTGTAGTATTTAAAATTTTATACAACTATTATCGTGGATCTATTGTTAGATTTAGGATTAAAAATGTTTACTAGGAAATGTTTTTGGTCATATAGATATTTCATGTTAATAGGACAGTTTTATCGAAAAAATATATTGCTTATTGTTCAATATCAATGAATAAGAATCATCTAAGAAAATTATCCTTGATATAAAACATCATTTTAGCTTGGTTTGATCATCAAATAAATGTCTCGTTATTTTACCAATGATGCTTTACTACAATTGTCTCTGATCAAAATAGTAAACTATGATTTGTAGTATCAGGTTAAATCTATGCATAATAAATGCAGGGAAGTAAAAACAAAGCATAGAAGTGTCAATTTATCATACTACTATATCACATTTGTCTACAATAAAACGATGATGTCCCTGCTCGGCTGCAGTTACAGCCATAATCTCAACTGAAAGTCTATCTGTCAAAACTTGAGTTTTACGGTAAACTGAAACATTCTTCGCTTATTTTACTTCCTAAAATTCCAAAGAAGCTTTTTTTAATCTCTGAGAGGATTGTCCACTTCGAATATTTTTGTATTTCAGTGAAAAGCATATATAGCCATTAAAAATATTGATGTTACATTGTGGTATATAAATACTACTTACTGCAGAGCTAGCAATTAAATATAAAACACATTTCATAAAAAAGGATATCGTTGTAATGATGATTATGAAGTAACAAAACTCAAAAATAAATTTGAAGTTTTTAAAAGTTTCCATTTATAATAAAAAGTCAAAGATCCAAAAGTTCAAAATTCATATTTTTAGCTTTTATAATTTCGAAATTCACAACTTTTAAGAGCTTCAAAATCTCAGAGTTCAAATTTATAGTTTTTTAAAATCAGTTCAAAGCTTCAAAAATCAATGAGTGAATACTTTTTGAGAAACAAAGTAAAGCAGTCAAATGAAAGCAAATTTTTAAAGTACAAATCCCAATAAATCCACATATAATAACATTATTCCTCTGTTCATATCTTAGAGAATTCATTTGGCGACAGAAAAATATGATGATTAATACTTTGTGTTTGATTGCGATCCTAGATACACACAAAAATGAAATGATATGCTTAAATCTGAATAAATATTCACCTATTTAGAATGTCAGGAAAGAATTTGTGCTTTGATCGTTGTATCATTAAAATAACTGTTTAACTGTGTGAGTTCGTTTTCCTTTTTCTCATTATTATAAACAATAAGGACACCAAATATTTTTTGGGATTGCCATTTCATATCTATCTTGAATTGAGTATTAATTATCTTTTATTTTTTTAAATGCTATATTTATTTAGAGCAACTATTTTTATCTGTATTTTATTGATAGAGTTATTGAATGTATATATATAAATATGAGAAGTATTCATTATCGCGTTTTACAAACTTTCATTAACGAGAACATCGCTTTTAAAGAATCAATTATAATTTTGTGTATTCAGGAAGAGCATTTAACTGAAGTTTCACAATGATAGCACAAACACACATAAAAAAAATAATAAAAGCTTCCGTTGAGGAAAAAAGACAGGAACAAATTTCATCATCAGACAACAGTCACCATTTTGTTCTTCCTTCATCTTATTTCTCAATCCATATTGCGGTCAGACGATACTTAATTGAAGCTGTTCGAATCGAACAAAAAAGAAGAAAAAAATGGCGAATAAAAAACTTTCCCACTACAGGGCGGGGAAGTAAAAGTCGTCTGCTCCCATGAACTACATTGGAAATACAAATATTCGGGGAAGTACTTCAACTTTCATTTGTGTTCCCACTGCTTGTTTGTTTATTTCATAACGAAAACGCGAGATTTTATGTATTGTTCCTCTCGCTTATGACTTGACTGATAAAGGCAAAGAATTAAGACGTTAAACACAAAACATCTTAAAAATTTAGTTCTAGTTCGAGGATAATTCAATTTTTGAAAGCGTCATTTTACGATGAATATTTAATGATACATTTGTGTTGCAAATGAAAAAGCATATGAAAAATGCAAAAACGTTTTTAAACTGCGTAAATGCTCCGTTGATTTCAGTGAAAAGAAATCTCCGACTGAAGACCTATTTAACAAAGTCTTAAGAGAAATGATTTTATTGAAAGAAATTTTTAATTCATTTATTTATTGTGAGTTTGAGGAAATGGTGTGTATGGTTAAGATAAATATGTTCCTTACTATACATAATTGTTCACCAGAAAATAAATCATTTTAATGTACTGCGTTCCTTCGAACTACGCAATCTTAAGCAATGGAAATGTCTTTAATGTTCTTTAATTATACGCTAAGTTTAAAAAACATCATTACATATAGTCATTTATTACAAATAATTATAAAGTATCACTATCTCACATTTTTTATCCAGAAATTTTTTTACAGTTAATAGATTCTTAAGTATCCAGTATGCACTAAATGAATAACGTAAGACTTTGAAATCTATTGAAGATAAAGTCTCAGGTGAACAGAACAAATACGTAAGATTTACTGATAAAAATACACTGTCATGCTGCTAAAAGATGTCTTCTGATCCTATTTCTACTATATAATTCAATTACTTTTCCATCCATTCTAAAATATTTATTTGACATTTTGTTAAAATTCATGGATGTACTCAGAAAAGATACTATTTAAGCCCTTTAAGCAATTTCATATAAGTGATTATCTTATATGCATTTCTTAGAAACTTTTATTTATTGGTAAGAAATGCAACTATTGTTGGTTATAATTCAATTAAAGGAAAATTTATGTGGAATAAGTATTGTCATAATCATAAGTTAGATGTAATGTATCTATTGCAACAAAAATAGAAGTTTCAAAATGTCGAAAAGCACCATTTTTAGGCAAAATAAAAAAACATTTAATAAAGTACTTTAAGCACTTTGATGTTTACTCTAAAAAACTGTATTGTGATACCTTCAAAACTAAAAATTTTAATTTTACTCTATTCAATTTTTCAAAAAATCAATAAATCAGTTTCAATATTTTTCTCTACTTAACTTAATATTAATCCTGTAATTAACTGTTTATTTAAATGCAAATTTATAATTTTAATTGAATGAAATTTGATTTATTTCTTTCAAGAAGAATAACAATAGTAAGTAATAAGCCTCATAATAAACTTAAAAATTTTGTTTAATTGATATTTATGAGCTATGAAAAAACTTGATTTTTTATAGTTTTTAAGCCTTTTTTGTTTTTAGTGCGTTACACTTATTAAATTTTTATTATATTTTTCATGTTGAAAAATACATACAGGTATATAGCAAACAGGACTATATCTCCCTGAAGCATTTACACCACATAGCGCAGGTATTGAACATTAACTGAACATTACGTTATTGATATATGATTGTTAATACATCGTATGTCTTGCTTTCATAAGAGAAAATGCAGTACAGGGTGATCTTTTTTAAAGTGACAGTGTATGCACCACTCTGTAGCGCTATCTAATATATATAGTCGAAATGGTATCAAACTTGATATTTAGATTAATCAAGACACGGGAAAAAGGATTCCGTGAAAAATGAAAATTAGTTCCAAACATCGCCGCTAGGGCATTTTGTGGCGCTTTACATTGTATAAAATGGGAGAAAAGAAAAATACCAACACATACAACCGTACAATTAAATTATTAATGTTTATTTACTACATTAACTTCCCCGATGAGGAATTAGACCACATTCAATGTGAGCACCGTTCTCAGAAATAACACCGGGCATTCTATGCACAATGTTCTCCACAGCAATACGTAACATATCTCGAAAAATATTCCGCACTGTCGTTGTTGTCCTTTAGAATAGAAAAATTTGACACTCCTCTAACATAAACGCACGTTCCGGTGAGGTGAAAGGCGTGGCCCCTGGAGCTCGTTTACTTCAGCTAAGATTTTTTGTCGGAGCTGTCTACCACTTGCTTTCATAGCCCCTATTACTGGCACTGTCATTGCACAACATTTGCATTTTTCTTTGATAAACGTGTTTTATGCAAATTCTCATTATCAGCTTCAGCAGCGCCACAATATGCCCTAGCGGCTACTTTTGGAACTAATTTTTGCTTTTCCCCATGTCTCTTTTCATCGGAGTCCTTTTTCTCATGTCTTGATTAGTTTAAATACTAAGTTATATGTCATTTCGGCTATTAGATCGCGCTTCAGGACGCTCCAAACACTGTCATTTTAAAAAAGATCACCCTGTACATACAACGCCGAGGCATTGCTGGGGATCACATCATTGAGTTATACTCTGACGGATGTAGGAGAACAGGCTGCGATTCATGGGACAAGCATGTCCCAACATTCTATCGGATTCAAATCTGGTGAGAAGGATGGTCATTCCATACGGATGATATCTTTCGATTGAAAGCAGTTGTTGATGATAATTCAAACAGAGAGCACGTGTGCTATTATCCATAAATACAAATTCAGTGACCACGACACCCCTAAACAAACAGTGATGTTGCTCCAGAATTGTGTCCTGATAAATTTAACCTATCGTGGTTCTGATTTGAACATACAGATCTTTTCTGGAGCCCACAGTATAATGCCTCCTCAAATGAGCATTCCTGCATCACCCTTGGCGTTCAGTGGTGTTGACTTGGTCATACTGATATGATGCTGAACTACTAAAAGGATTTTCAAACTATTTATATGCATTCCATGCAAAGCAGATTCTACTTGGGAATTGAAACTGCTTAATAAAAATGCTCTCCTGTGATCTGAGAAATTCTTTACATTTTGATGAATAACTTTTTCCTCATCTTTTGAAAATTCTAACAAAAAACATTCAATTTTCTTTCAACACAAACATTGTTACAGGAAATTATTTTTAGGGTACTTTAATACTTTTTAATAATAATCATTTTGGTAGTTATTTAATTTTTAATGTTTTATTTAACTTTTCAGCTATCTCTTCTAAAAAGTTTTTATTTTCTTAACAATTTTTAGAAACAAAATCCTTTCCTCAAACTAATAATCTATACCAATTCCTTTTGGCTGTATTAAAATCTAAGCTCTAAGATTGAAGCAATCAAGCCCTATTACACACCAAGCTTCAATTCAATAATTCGTTATATTGCACTATCTCTTGAAGCATAGATGTACTACTAGAATAGAAGCATATGTAATATACTTCACAAAATGTTTTTAAAGTTTTTATGACATTGTTCAGTTATATATATATTATTGTCCAAGTTTGATTCATAAAAAGTAATATCTTAAGACAAAAATTGTTTTGAAAATATATATTAGTATTAAATATATATGCTACTAATATATATATATGCTACTAAATATATGTGCTACTGATAATATGCTACTAAGTCATTGTAACCTTTGGTAATTTATTCAGAGTTCTATTGCTTGAGGTTCATAAAACAGAAAAATTTATTTGAAACATCAGTTACATTTGAACCTCATACAACTCAGTTTAAATTTGGAGGATAAATTGATTAAAAACGATATGAGAAAAGTTTTGAAAGAGAGAAAGTTGTTTTACAATTGAGTTTTCAGTTATCTGCAACGATAAATATGGTAATCGAAAAATCATTTCATAAAAAAATTAACTGCTTACATACTGGTTTCCAGTTAGTTTATTTTTAACAACTAAGTAATTAATTAAAAATAACTTGTGTGGTGCTAAAAGATCGTCGCTAGGAAGAGAGAAGAATGGAAGCGAGTTTTGAGAAGGCCGTGTCCAAGCTTGCCTGTTGTGCCAATGGAAAATAAAGATGAAACAAGATATAGATATCAGGAAAATTTTACATTAATTATAATTTTCAGTTAATTTAAAAGTAGAATTAGATAATCGAAACAAAATTATTTTGTAGAAATAATTATACTAGAGTGTTATTAGAGTAGCTAAAGATAAAAAAGAAATTCGTAAAATGTAAAAGACCATTTACAAAGTAGTCTTATATTTTGAGAGCAAATTTTACTAAATAATAGTTATTATGTATCTATAAATTAATAGCCTTTAATAACTTAGTTTAAAATTTATATATTTCAGTTCACGAATGATATTTCAGGAAAAGACTCCTTCTAAATTAAACTGAGCACCATACAAAAATTTGTCTGTTAATTGATATTTTAAGAGATGTGGTTGTGTGATAACTACAAGAGTGTTTGTGTGATAAAATTTGAAGCAAATGCACGAATATAATTGCAAAAAATAAAAGAAATGATAGGATTTAAGAGAGTTTTCTATGCATCTTTGATTGCTTTTAATCAATCTTAATTTAATCTGCTAACATAAACCTTCTTAGGGGAATACCAAAAGCAGCAACATCATTTATTGTCCATCTATCCTTTTACTATAAGAATTCATACTATATTTTTAAGCAAATTAAACTAAATAGTGCATGTAAAATACTATATCATAAACCTTTAATTAATTAACACGCTGGTTAACAAAACGTTAATTTAAGAAATCATAAAAAAATAAACACAAAACAAAGATAATTGATTGAATTGACTCTTTACTTATCGACATCTTACGAATCGATTTGGATTTATTGTATCAATCGTCATCGATTCGTAGGATGTATTTACATATACTGATGGGGGTGATCCGTGGCTGAGTGGTCAAAGTATCACTCCGCTAATCGCTTGAGAGCGCAGGAGTGTGGGTTCGATTCCCACCGTGGCCCTGGGTGTTTTCTTCGTTATTTTCTGTGGTTGTACATCTGTCATTGTGCTATTTGTTCTATTATCGACGAAGACTTACAAGCGGATCTCAAGAATCAAGCATACAAGTCTGAATATATGTAATGTAATATCTAAATCTTGTATACTGATGGTTAAATATGTTACAGAATGAAAGAGAAGAAATTCAAATCAGGTAGAATTTAAAATTTAAGTTTCTTTAAATCTATAAGGCATCATTATTTTTTACTAGAGGTAAAAATACTTGTTATGAAATAGATAATTTAAAAGACAAATTTCAATAATTTCTATTGAAAAGTTAAATGACATTCAAAGGCAGGACAGAGATTCCTTTAGCTCTATTCCTATTACACGTACTTCTTAATCAGAGCTTTTCGTAACATATATCAAAATACATGGAATAACAAGGTATTTTCATTGGACCTATAAAATTTCTCTAGATATCTAAAATACATCCAATAAATCTGAAATTGATTTCAAATTTAGTTTTCTTTAGGCGAAATTATCAATGGTGAGAAAGTAAAAAATCAATCCATTACTTTTTTACTCTCTATCTCTTTCTAACACTTTCTTATTCCAATTTTGTCTTCCTCTTTCTGCGTGTGTGTGTTTTTAGCATTAAAAAAATTTTAATTTGAGTATTTTTGAAGTTAAATAATTTTTAAATAGATTTAATGGGGATATAGAATAAGTATAATGCAGAAATACAGTTTTTCATTAATCAAACATTTAAACGATCCTGTTTTAACAAAATGTTTAAAACTGTTGGAGTATATATATATAGTATATATATATATATATATATATATATATATATATATATATAATATATATATATATATATATATGTATATAAGATATGATACAATCTGAAATACAATAACACAAGTAAGATAAAATTTGAAAACGGAATGATAAAAGATATTCCAATTTTTTAAATATACTCACCAATTTTTTTTAACATAATTTTGAAAATTTTTTCCTGTATCCTTTTGTTTTTCGTTATATTGATGATTTTATTATTTTCTGTAATTCAGATATTAGTGAGGTTTCTCAGTTAATTTAACTTAATGAACTTTCACTGTTTAAAATTAATATTTTTAACAATAGTACTGAATATTTAGATTTTTTATCAATATTGAGGATTTGATTACTTGTATTGGTATTTTTCATATATCTAGTTAATTTAATTTCAACGTTACCAAATTAAACTATTGAAACTTCATTTTTTTTTAAAAAAGTTATATTTTAAGAATTGAATCACATCTACAATACTTGCAATAATTATAAATTGAATAGAAATCAAATAAAATGATTAATTCACATAACCTTAAAGACAATAATATTCCTTTCAATTTTATTTTAAGTTATGTAAGAAGTAGAAAATTGTTTGTAAGATTGAAGTGAAAAAAGATTGCATTGTTTTTACCGCTAGCGGAGAGTCTTCCAAGCATTGAAGCTCTTGCAAGTATTCTGAAAATACCTACTTTTACGCTAAATATACTTTAATTTTGAAGTTACGTCATGGTTTCTAAACTACTTTAACTTTTTGAACTTGCATCATAATTTTTCAAATTACCTTTGACAACCATATCTTTATCCCAATTTAAATAAATTGAGGTGCTGTTATTGATATTCTTTTTTCTATTATGTTGTTTCCTTTTTCTACCTTGGATTTGTGGGTAATACTGTTTACTTTAATTTTTTTACATCAGTAATTTTGTGAACCTTTCCTTTGTTACGTACAGTTTTCGGAGGAATTACGTGAAGATTTTTAGACGCATGTCCTACGTACTGGTCAGAAAAATGTTTATTTTGCATAGCTGATCATCTCTTTCCTGATGAAAGCGTGGTCTATATGCCTTTCTCCTATGCTTTGTTTTGAAAAGTTTTATCTTATTCTTATCATTTGTTTTTCAAATTTTGTCTTATTTGTGTAATTGTATTTCTCAGACTGTATCATATATTATTTATACTAGCACTTTTATCTTCATCTTCAATACGCTGGTTAGAAATCCAAAAATATATACTTGTTAGTATATTTTATTAATTTAATGAACTTTTATTTTAATAAAATACAATACTAATAGTATATTATAGAAATCGAAAAATCTATTTGCACACTATTTTATTCCGTTTATATTCTGTATTTCTAGTTAAGTTAGAATGTCATGAACATATAAATTTTTAATTTTCTTCAAAAAGCTATTAATTTGCTACATAATAATAACATACTTAAATAATTTGAATACTTATTGCAGCGGTTAATTTCTAAATATTTCACAACATTTCTTTTGAGGCATGCATCTATAATAATAGTTTCAAATTCATTTATGAGTACAGTCAAGAAAATGAACGGTTTAAAATCATAATTTTTTTCATGTCTAAACAAAATTAATAAAAATAGCATTTCATTTTACTTAATTCCATGGTAGGAGTCATTTAAATAACTTGATGTCATTTTTGATTGAAATGTTATGAAATTATAAATTACTACCTTCATTATAAATTTTTCCAATACATCTTTATATCCAATATTAACATTCTCCATTATTTTTAACAATCTTTTTGCATTACATTTTATTGAGCTTTATTTAATGCAAAAATTATTAATAAAAAATTGTGCCTTTTGATAAATAGAGTTATCTTACTCACAGAGTATTTATACTGCATACTCATATGTACATAAAACTCATATTTACTGAATGTAATAATGGTGATTCCATTCAAATATATTTTGTTTCGAACATAATGTTTAACTCAAAACCTTCATAAATGAATTTCAGTTTGAACAATAAAAAAACATAACTAAATAAATATTTTAAATATAAAGATATGTCACCAAACATTGCTGCTTTCTGTCATACATTGTAAATTTAGACTTTAATTAAGAACAAAAAATGTTAATCCTTTGTTTTTATTTTTATTTTTTTAAATTTCTACTTTTAATAGTGTTGTAGTGCTAATAAATACTTTTAAGCACTTAATAGTATTTTCAAGAATAGTTTTAGGTTCAAAAATATAAGTCATAAATTAAACTTAAAATTTAAAATTAAGGAATCAAACATAAAAAGAACAAAAATCAACTGAAAATTATTTTTATTAAATAATAAAAATGCTTCTCTATAACTCTATAAAAACTCTTCTGCATAACAGTGTTTAAAACTAATCAATACTACATAAAGCTCTTTTCATTGATGTCTTAATATACATCATTTCTTAATAAACGAGGGATACGTGAATAATGACTTTGTTGTTATAATGGAAAGAATCAATAAAATAAAATCACAAATGACTAACTTTGGAAACACTTTTGAATTAGTTATTGAAATTTTTTTTCAGATTGAAGATAATTTTATAAGAACTAATAAAGAGAAAATGTGAAATATGTTTATTAGTAAAACTATGAAATATTTTTATGATCTTTAACGCAGATACAAATTGGGAATTTTAATCCATTTCCATGGTACGGTGTTTTAATCAAAAATTATGAAGCAATCTTGATTATAAAATTACAAGAATGTAAAGGAAAAAACCAAAAATAGAAAATATATGATAACCATCTGGATTGTGAATGATCTGGTTCAGAAGACGAGCCAGCATACTTATTACAGCTAGATTGTCACAAATCAGACAACGATTGATGTGTGAAGATCATCTAATTCAATTAAAAGTCCGTCTCAAGTCAAAGAGTAAATCATGCTCACGCCTAACAGGTAGCGCTCGATATCAAGACTCCACCTACTTTAGAGTGAAGCTGAGTCGCAAATCATCCCTCTTTTAAGATCCCATCCCCATTACTCAGCACAAGAAACGTCCTAAAGAGAGTACTTTACCAACTCCTTACAGAATTCATTACAACAAGCACCCACCGTAACTGTAATATACGATCGTGTAGCTGAATATAAATCAAGATGCCAAAGGCTAGAAGGCAAAAGCGATTTGATAATTGCTGAGAGGCCGAAACTCCTCAACCTAGATCTAGAATTTTAAAAAAAAAAGTGAATGGGGCACTCTAAGATATACACTTATAATTAGATCAGATTTATTCGAGAACGAAGTCAGTCTGTCTAAAATGCCGAATGGAAATTTTTCATTTATGGTATTTGTGCTTCTTCCTTCTTGTTGGGAAGAAGAATTCCAACACTCGATGACAAACTGAAGTGAAGAGTATTAGAGTGAGAATCACGATCGTCTGCACGTTTGGATCCGAGCAGATAATTAAATCTTGAATTATTTGTTTGGAGCTATTAACTTGCCGTTTGTAATAGTGAATGCAAATGAAGTCAAAAGGAGGAAGTTTTTTTTGGTTCGTGAATATTTATCCAAAGTTCAAAGGATTAAATCCGAGCTTGTTTTTTTTTTTCTTGACTTAACATTTTTATTCAAAGCAGCAACTACCAGGGAAAATTTTGGTGGAAAAACAAAATTTATGTATATAGTTGACGTCTAAAGTTTTTTTTTCTGTAAAAGAGTGAGTAATAAAAACTGTTTAAAATAAACTTAGGATCAACAAATATTAGACATTAATATTACTCTTATCCAGCTCAGAATTTTTTAAAAGAACGTGTTTATTTTGCTAAAGAAAGGGATATTTAAAGTGTTATAAGAAAGGTTATATATATTTAAATATCTTTATAAATTCACATATTTTAAAGTCTAAAAATTTTTAGCCATTAAAATAACTAATCTTAAACCAAAAATGAGGAGTTTTAAGTTTTACTTAGTTAAATTATTCAATAATTTCTGTAGTCACTTATTAAGAGAATAGATATTTTAATTGCTTACTCTGTGTGTGTTCAGTCAAAATATAAATCAAATAGAATTTTATAATATTTGAAAAATAGAATAAGAATATTTCGATTATTTGATACTCGTCAACTAATACTTGTTATTAATTTCGTGAACCTATATCTGTTATTGATTTCAATTATCTGATGGGTATGTTGATCAGTCCAGATTTCGTTACCACTTTTTCTATTCACAAACAAAGAAAAATTTTAAAAAATACAACTTATATAGCCGTGAAAAAAATACATCTGTCATACAATACTATTTTAAATCAATATTCATTTCCAGAAAACGTATACTGCATTTTTATCGATAAGTCAACAATTCATGTCGATTGTTGTTCACAACATAAAAATTTATTTCAGAAAATTTATTAAGCATTCAAATTTTAATTTAATGTGCTGAAGAATTTTAAACATCATCAGGAAAAGTATAACTTACTAAGTTTTTTAATATATACAAAACAGGTGATTTAATATTTTTTAAAAATCCTCTTTAAATAATGAAAATTTAAAACATTATGTTGTTTTTTCAACTGTAAATGAATTAAACCTACTTTATTAACTTCAGTAAACAATTTTTAATTATTTTGTGATTCATTTTGACACTACGATAAAAATGAAATTATTCTCTCTACAACATTATTCCAGTATAGAATTTTGTCTAATATCTTCATTCAATTTAATTAGAATGAGCTTCAATTTTTAAATACGATGTAATAAAATTCTTTTGGAAAGCTTATAAGAAATATGGTCATTTATTTTTAAAAAATAAATTGTTGAATTTAAAATACTTTATTTAATACTTGATCTATAAAAAACTAAATAATTTTTTATTCTTAAATATCCAATAATAAAATTCTTTCTATAGCTTATAAAAAACGCTAATTTTTAAGTAAATTCTAATAATAAAACACTTTGTTTGCTTTTACTCGTTTTAAAAGTTTTTATACCGGTCATTTGCATGAAAGTTATTCGTTCTATTAAATTATTCACCCGAAAGGCATATTATTCAGTAAATTGTTTATTTTACATTGATCTTGATATTAGAGATCCCCTCAATCAATAAACAACAATTAAACTGTTTTATGTTCTATAAGCAACTAGTGAAAAAAATAAATAAATTGGGCAAATTTAATCTTTTTTATTAATTTATAAGCAATTAGATACATCATTAGCTGCATAAATTGTTTTTTTTTTTTTAATTCTATCATTTTGCTATATTTTTGTTTTAATTGAGGAAAAAAAATTTTATTGAGCTAAAAGAAAATTCTTCAAAGAAAGAAAATTTTGTTTCTATTTTTTAAGCCTCTTACTTTAAAAAAACATGAAATTTGTCTAATCAACCAGATATTTCTGTATGTTGCTTCTGTATAAATAAATTTATGTAAAATCTTTAAAAAAATTTCTATTTTTTTTATGCATTCAGTTTTTTTTAGGAACACGTGCTGCTTAGCTTCCTATCATTAAAAAATATATTAAAATATCAGGAAATATCTATTCATTGTGAATAAAAAAATTGGTTTTATTGTTAATTTAGCACAAATAAGTAAATTTGACTTTGAAATAAAATTGTTAATTTAAACCATTCATTTAGGTTTTAAATTTTCTTTTATTTTCATAAAGGGGAATTTTTATGTTTAAAAGCTAAAATAAAAGGAATGATTAAATTTTTAGTCTTAATAAACTGATTTTGATCAAAATATGAAATTGAATTTAAGATTTCTTTTAATTTTCTCGAAATAACACTAGAAAACTTTAAAATCCAGTTTCTTTTTATGGGGCTGCTTTCCACTTTAAAAACATTTATTTTTTATTCCATTTTAAAAATTCTTGTTTAATGTTCTCGTTTAATATTATACATTATATAGACTATCAAAAACTTGAAATTATACAAAATAGTTATAAGTCATTATTATTCATAATATATTGTACTCTACTTTTTATTTTTCAATGCAATGCATTGGATTAATTTTTACAAATTAGACTATCCATTTTTACAGTTATTAGTGAAAATTAAAATTTTCACGTCACTTAGACATAACTATTTGGATTTTTCCAATTAATAATTGATTTTTGATTTTCTTTAAATTAATAGTTGATTTAACGAAATTAAAAAATATAGATTCATTATAAGAAATTATATCTTTTTCCATGATCCATCCATAACGTAATCCAAAGTTTTAACCATATACTATGTAATTTATAAAATTTCGTAATGCAACACTAAATATATCAAGCATCTTACCATCACTTTCTTCATTTTTGGAATTTTTCTTTAATTTATTAAGATTTCTAAATTTATTAAGACTCAAACCGTCTTTTACTCAAAACAATATTTGGAGCTTAAGCAAGAAAAAAAAATCTCGTCCATAAAGTATTTTCGTTATTTTCCCGAAGACATGTTTCACATAATGTGTATTTCATAAATAATTTTTTTACTGTCATTTATTGTGGGTCTAGAAATTTGAAATCTGAAATATAACAAAACTTTTGAGAGAAATTTGAGTGTTATTTGACAGATTTTCAAATGCTATTTTTACTTTTCAATACATGCAAAATAAGATCTTTTTTCAAACATTATTTTTTTAATATTTTTATAGCGTTGCATTTTACGTTTAACAAGTATAAGAAAATAATGTTTTGCAATACTGTGCGTTCTTCATTGCTAAGAAATTACAAATTTTTATAGACTCAACTCCTAGATTTGAAAATTGTTATTATATCATATTCAAAGAATTATTATTGACAAACTGTTTTTTTATATTAATATTTGTAAAAGAAACACATATATTCATGAAATGTTTTTAAATGATTACCAAAATCTATGAAAACGAAATAAAAATAGATTTTGAATCAAAGTTAAACAAAATCTATCCTAAGAAAACGAAATGAGTTCACAGCTATTTTTTTTAAAAGAGGAGAAATAAAATTTACAAAATTTTCAAGAAATATAAAATATAAAAACGTATACCTTATTTAAATAAGAACTGCATTTTATAATGAGGAAAAAAATTAAAATTCTTTTTTGGCATAAAAATTAAAATTATTTTTTCATGAAAAATACATTAAATTCTCTCTTAGAAAATCAATAATATCAAGATGCAATCAAATAGACTAATTTTCACAAAACAAAAAACTCAATTTAATTTTTGTATTGAATGTAATGAATAATTAATTTGTATATTTGCAAAGAATGAATAGTTATAAGAAGGAGTTGTTAAATCATTAATATATTTAATACAAATATCTGAAACAGTTTTCATTTTTTATAGTAAGACATTAAATAAACTAACTAACTATTAGAACTTTGAAAAAGTTTCAAAGATACTTAAAAAGATGTGGGATTATTAGCAATATATCTGTAACATTGTCTCAATATACATTTTAAAAAAATCTAGCAACTTTTCTTGAAATATTACAGATGTAAGAAAATCTTAAAATATGACAGAATTTTGAATAAAATAGATTATTTATTGATAGGTAATAAGCAAATGATTATTTTTATATACATTTGGAATATCAGAAAATGTTTTCTACATATGTGATTTAATTTTGCTAAATTAAATATGCTTATCCGCAGAATATTACTGACTATTAGTTTTTTTAATTATTCATAATCTTTGAACTTTTAATGAGGGATTTAAATAATCAAAACTGAATTAGTAATATTCTTAATATTAACAAGAATATATATCATATACTTCCATTTTGTAACCTATATTAAAATATTTAAAACATTTGAAAAAAAGCAACAATATTGTTAAAATTATAATAAAATTGTTGAATTTATAATCATATATAGATTTATATAAAAATAGATATAAAAAAAGATATACATTATTAAAACTTGAAAAAATAAAATTAAAATTTTGGGAAAAAATTCTATGAAAAATGATAAAACATTTTAAGCTAAAAATGAAAGAGTAATCTACAAATTAAAGAAATACCCCTAATCTAATGGATCGGACAGTTAGATTAGATGACTTAAGGGAAATAATACATGATTTAATATGGAAATATAGTTCCATACATACTACAATTGCACTAAGAACACTTCAGGGAATGCTTTCAGCATGAAAATTCTTTTGTACTAATCTATATGTAGTTGTGTCTATTTTTATTGCAAATATTTCCTGAGCATAGTTCTAGGTTTTAGGATTGTTCTTCAGTCTGTAAAAGTCGCTTTAACTTGTATCACAAATGTTTTATGGAGCTTATGTGAGGTCTTTAAGCAGGTCACGGCATTCATTCTACCACCATTTTGTGATTCCACTGATTGACGAAAACTGTGTAATATGACCATCGTTCGCTCTGTAATATCAGCTCATTGTCATCTTAAAATTAATATTCGTCAATTCTTTAACTGCTAGAACATAACAAAGATTTGATTTTTCCAAAATTTTCATATCGATGGCGTTTTATTTACTAGAAAATTAATTCAAAGATACATGCAAGTAATACGAGAATTCAAGTAATACATGCAAAACCTCTCAAAAAATACATCAACAAACCGAACTTGACAATTGGAACAATGCACTTGAGTTAAAGATCTTCGATTGGCCATCATCCAGTATGACCAACCGACTGGAAATGAGCACAACGTGAGCCATTGTTCTAAAAGTATAGTTTCTCAATGGTCCATTGTCCAGTTGCGATGTTCTAAACATCAAACTAGTCTGCTAGTTTTGTTAGAGGGAAAAATGCTTACGCTTGTGTAAGGCAATATTCATGGACGTTAAGGACCTGAGGCTCTATCCACAAATACTAGGATGCACCGTAGCACTTTCAACCTGTTGAAACTGGCTACAGCTGTTTTGGTGTGGTAACATTCCATCAAAACATTTTAGGAATTTCTTAAGAACCTCACTTTCAGGACACTCCTATCCCGTTCGGTCTGTTTACGAAGACAACTAATGTATGAAGTCCGTGTTCCAACTTGGGTGATTTCACAATATCATATAAAATTAATCCTGACAATGATAATTCTAACACAACGGTACAAATAAACTTGCTACTAATCTGAGAAACAGTTACAAGAACTTTTTTAAAGTCACTAAGTTCCTACGTTTTGATTTATTGTTACAATATCCCACAGAACTAGTGCACTCTAACTTCGTGAATAGTTTTTAATCTTCGTATTCTCAAATGTGCATTAGATTTACATAGAGTCCCTATTGCATTTGTATTAGATTCCCATTTTAACTTGCATAAAATTCCTACTGTCCTTACTTTTAAATTTTATGTAAATGCAGTGGTACGTAACGCAAATTTGCCAGCTTCCAGCCAATTATGATTGGTTAGTATACTCATAACATAAACATTGTAGGTTAATTAATTTTCCTACATTTATGTGTCTATATGTATACTAAAAGGATGCCATGAATCTATTTCAATAAAATATCTTATTGGGCCTAAGTTATTGAAATCCTTAGCAACTATGTTTTGAAGTTCAGTTTAAAACTGAGCATCAATTAAAAAAGTACTTAATTCATTTAAAATATGTAAGACAACTAATGGCACAAGGTATTTTGCAATATATTTTAAATTATAAATAAATATATTATTAAATTTTAAAATAATTTTATCTTTTCTAATAATAGAACCAAAGTTTTCAATTTACTGGTGAAATAGGGATGAAATCTTTTTTTTTTTTTTTTTCCTCCAGTTAAATTTGTTAACAGAATTTTTTGGTTTCGTGCAATCTTTAAAAATTAAAATGGTCCATTAACAAGATCAAACCTCATGATTATTTGTATCTCCTTCATAAGCAGTGTTAAAATTTTCTTAAAGAAAAATAAGTTAATAAATGTGAAAAGTACATAAAAGCCCAATAAGTTAAGTTTAAAATTTATTTTTGCTTCAATAGGAACTATGAGCTCACGCTGAAGTGAGTAAAGCCTTAAAACTGATTGTTATTGTCGAACTGAGAAATCGCATAAAGTTTCAAAACTATACGCCACTATAGACCTACATATCATTTACGTTTATTAATCGGACAATCTTTCAATACATTATTGAATGACTTCTGAATAAAATTAGATTTGATTTCTGTTCATACACAATCCAATCAGATTAAACTTGACCATCACATGCTTTCAACGTCGACATTAAATAATCAATCACAGAAGGCAAATGTCAGCACAGTGCAGTTGAGTGTATATAAATCGTGTGTGAGGACTTAGAAAAACATCGCAATCTTTGACGTAATGCAAAAACTATGTGATTTATACGAAGTCCAAAAGATCAACGGCTTTCGGGACAAGGATGGAAACATTTCTGAATTGGTTAAGTTTGAGAGCTATTCGCGTTCACCATGATAAAAAAAATATCATGGATGGCAAAATGGGAGTATCTAAAATCAGTGATGTGGCAAAATGGTGCACCACGTGCCATAAGACAGAGGTAAACTATGACTACGAAAATACATTCGGATGAACAGACATGCTACTGTTGATTGACAGTCCAGATGAATCAAGTGGTTACCAACAGTGTTTCCCAAATTACTATTCAGCGAAAATTGCTGCGTAAAAGCCTCCGAAGCAGGCGCCTGATTCATGCACCTATGTTGACAGCAGTTCATCGACGACGAAAGCTAGAATCTACACCAGTAACGCAACTGGAAATCCTCTGAATGGTCGTAGATAGCGCTTTCCAATGAACACGTTTTATTCTCCATTAGACGGATGTACTTCGGCGTATATGCCGTGAAACATCTGAAAGCAAACACCCTGAAACTATTGGTAGAACGATCCAGGTTGAAGACGAGAGCATTATGGTCTGGGGAGTGTTTTCCTGGCATTTTCTGAGTTCACTCATTATCGTGGAAGGCACGATGGATCAACACAAGTACGCATCTGTCTGTGTACCGTGTCATCCCTATTGCACATCGTTTTTCTTCAGGATGATGGCATCTACCTACAGGACAATCCGAGGTGTTATACAGTTGGTAGAGTGAGTCCAATGAACATCTCCAGGAATCTAATTGAGTCTCTTTCTGTACGCTTAGCAGCAATCCGATTGGAAAAGGTGGTTATTCTGGCCTTTGACAGGTGGTCACATTAATATAACTGGACTGTGTATAGATTTCGTTAGGTAATTAAGATTCATCGGGAAATATTTTTATGATGGACGTATTATAACATTTTTATTCTATTTGTACTAGTTTTAAGATTATTTCTTATATTTTTATTTTTTTCTATTTTAGTGCAATTCTTTCGCTTTTTAGAATCAGATTTTACATTAAATGAAAGCATTCAAAATCGATATTTAATACTTTTTTCTTTAAAATAACCACATATGTGCAATTTTTTTCTTCGTCAAAAGGATTAGAATATATCATTTGTCTTAGGAACTGAAAATAAGCTGAAACATTTTAAAACAAATATCAACTTGATGATTGGCCTTTTTATTTATAATTAATATTATTAAATTTTGAAGTTTTAAAAATTAAAGAAAAGAATGTGGTGTTTTTTTCTTTCTATTATAATCATTTTGGGAATTCTTTTTGTAGATTATTGGAGTTTTTATTTAAATATGCAAGAAAATTTTTACTTGTGATTATTTTTCGTAATATAATTTTAATATTTGCAAATGACTTTTTCCCCAAGCTGATACATCAGATGTAGGTAAAAGCTTATATTTCATTGAAAAATAACATATTAATTAATAACGAAATAACATAATAAAATAAAAATATTATTCACGTTATGTTATTTAAAAATAACATAATTATTTTTATTTTATTGTAATGTAATGTTCCTTCTTTTATATTATTTATAAGGAAACGCATTCAGAATTTTGTTTTGAATCCCTAATAAAATGTAAATTAAAATTTCTAATGATGTAATGGAATTTTTTTGACTTCTGAATTTTGTTGATTTGAACTAAACTTGTGAACTAGTTACATATATATATATATATATATATATATATATATATATATATATATATATATATATATATATATATATATATATATATATATATATATATATATATTCTTGTGCAATTAAATCCTTGTTAACCTTAACTTTAAAGTGTACCTTAAGGTTAAATTCGTTGACCTTAAGGTAAAGTCTATGGTTCACCTGCATCACTATCCATGTGTACCTAAAAAACTTAAATAGAAATGATATGTTTGAGATGTGTACCTTATCATTTGAATTCAGTTAGCTTCTGGAAGATTGTATTCTTGCTTACTGCAAAATTTCACTCTCCAGTTTTTTTTATAACATCATCATATAAATACAATTCAGAAATATGAATTATAATCACGTAGGTATTTAAATCAATTTACGCCTGTTAACATCATTCACTTTTATATGAAATATAATTAACAATAAACCAAAGCTTCGAATGGTTTTTTTTTAACAAAATTTACAGAGAGTATGAAATAAAAGGGTAAAAAAAAGCATTCGCTTTATTATATAATAAGTTTCCAGAATTCTTATTTTGGAGTATGACTATTTTTTTATTATTTAGAGTTGTATTGTTGAAAAATATTAAAATAAGTACAGATAAAAATAAACTCCTTTAACGCATGATACTAAATAATTTATTCACTTTATAATTATTCCTAAGTCAAAATATATTTTACATTAAGTGAGGTATTTAATAATGCGTCACTATCGTACATAAGTTGCATTTTGTATAATTAATTCACAAACACTTTAATTAGTCAACAATATTATTTGCGTGTATTTAAATGTTCTGTAATTTATCAAATGTCCTCAAAACAATTGTTTATTTTAAATAAAGATAACAAGCAAATTACAGATCAAAGCTTCTGGCTATACAACTAACCGTATTCCATATCGGTTCGTTATCATCATCATTAAAATCAATCGCTCTATTTAAAAAGAAAAAAAAAGAATACAGCTCTCTTTATACACAAAAAAGAGAGACACTTTTCCAATTAAAATATGCTTGAGAATAGCTCTCAGCCAAACAGCAAGATGTTAAACTTTCTTTCCTGTGCCATAATGTATACTTATCTAGAAAGCAGATGACGCCAAACAAGCATCCAGACGCCAAGCTATGACTATTTTTACTTCTAATTACTTCAGCCTTAGGCCAGCCTCGTAGGATAAGGGAAAATCAAGAAACGTGCTGCTGCATTTTTAATTGATCTGAAGGATTGGCCGTGTCCTCAGGGCTGCTTTCTTAATCGTTGTACCTGCTCCAGAGAGTAAGGCGATCGCCTGATGAACAGTTGGATCATTGGCAGAGGTGATGGGATGAGGATGTCTTGATCTAACCCACTTATTTTCTCCTTTCTTCTTGATCTTTTCGATCCGTCTTCGTTCTCCATTCCATTAATTGCGGAGTTGTATCCGTTGAAAGGGGTAGGAATGGTCAGGACCACTTCCTGGTGAGGACTGGACAAGAAGAGACGTCACAGGGTTGCTCCAGATTGGCCATTCGAGATGGGTGACTGCAAGGGTTAGGGGCTTCTGACGAAAGTTGGAATTCAGAGTTTGAAGTCTTTTTCCGGGAATGTGTTTTCTGATCTTGATGGATTAGGTTCATGATATTAAATTATGTTGTCAGCTGATTTCAACACGAGTGTGAAATTAGCACATGTTGTTGTTTTAAATTATCAGTTCATCTGTTATTACTAGTTGCTGAAATTTTTTATACTAAATAAAGCTACAGTTAGATTGCTTAAAGTGAGTAGTTTGTCCTTGAAACAAATATATGAGAAAAATGGAAGCTTTTTGCATGTTTAAAGAAACCTATGGGTAAAAATAAAATATAAAAAACTTAAAAAAAAGAATAAAAATTTTAAAGAATAGAAATATTAAGGGGATTCTTTATAAATTTTTACTTCTTGCAAAAAACTGGATGATTTTATTGGTTGAGCCAAAAAGCAGAACTACGCAATAAGACATTAAAATAATCTAGTATTTGCTAATTTTTGAAAATATTTTTGTCTCTTCTTTTTTATTTTGAAAATAAATTTTAAAATTATTATGTTCTTATTATATTTTATTTCTGATTTACATATAGCTATTTTTTCAAAATTCATTGATTTTAATTCTTTTTGTATCTTTAGAAATCAATTTTACTCATACAAAAATTAAAAATATTTCCCAAATTTTTTAAATTTTCACGAAAACACATATTGATGCGTTTCGTAAAGAGTTCTGTATAAAATTCAGTAGTTATATTTAGTTCTTTTCAATCAGTTTTGATCAAGAGATATCCAAATCAAAATTGAAAAAAGAAAAGTACATACTGTCCTATATGAAGAACATATAAAACACTATTTCAAAATCCAACTTCGTATCGTTAAGTTTTTCTATGTTTATTTCAGTACACTATTCTCAAATAACGGTATTAAGATTTCCAAAATTAACATCAAATACATTTTAATAAAAAGAAATGCAAATCATCATACATTTAAAATGCTCATTTATAAAAAAAATAACAAAATAACCAAGTTTTATTAAAAAGACGGCATCAGTAAATTCTGTAAATGTCTTAAAAGTTGTTTATAAGATAAAAAGTGTGAAATTAAAGAGTAATAGAATCAGTTTAGAATTTGAGATTTGCAAATAAAATATGTAAATTTTATTAAATCATAAAAAATTTCTACAGAAATGCTTCAAATAATCCTTACTCGTTTCAGACCATAGAACTTAAATTGCATGATCTAATACAGTTAATAATGCCTCTAGGTATAAATAAGTCTCTTGTAATTTCCTGTTAATATAAAATAAAATACATCCCTAAAATTTTAAGTCAAAATGCTTTCACTGCTTCCTAAAACCATTTTAATCAATGTAAATATTTTAGATATGTTTCGTTATTACAAAGGCATTTTAATCAATGTAAATACTTTAGATATGTTACGTTATTACAAAGTCTATATTCATAATTAGAATCCTATCTCTTGAATGAAAATTCAATGCCATGTGCATAAATGTAAATCACGTCAGAAAATGAAATATTTTTAAAGAAAATTTCCGTTTCCTTTATTTTACAAAATTCCAAAAACTACTGAACAAACAACAAATACTAAATTTTGTTTTTATAATGAAATTTCTAATATACCAATTTGAAATAACTTAAGCATTAATGTATAGAATTTGTAAAATAAATAAACTATATCAATATGATATATTGAAGAATGTTGTTGATCTTTTCTTACCAATCAAATATTGTTGCTTTTAGTAAACATTCATCTTGACCAGCACATTATATTACAGGTAAAAAATAAAACTTTTTTTATCTAGAAGCAGCTTAATAACCAAATGAATAGCACTTAAATCGCAGAACACGTTCAAGAATATCTCATTACTTGTCGTTTAAAAATCCAGCCTGTTGATTTGCATTTATTTACGTTGAGTTGGAATCAATTAATGATATGATTTCACTCAGTAATTTTAAGTCTGCTTTGGAACAAATATAAATTTCCTGGACAAATATAAAGCCACCTGTTTCACGATCAGTTAACTAATTTTATTTAAAATATCACACAAACTTTGTATAATCCCTTAATATTTAAGTATTATGAAATAATTTTTAATTGTGATGAAATCTACGAAAATATATCTAAGTATCTGAAATCCAACTCAGAAAAAAGATCTATTTTCAAATTTGAAAAATACCTCCTTAAAATCAGTTAACTTTAATGATCCCAAAACAATGGACTGAGAATTTCCGGCATTAATAAATATAATTTGAGACATACTTTTGTATGGTGATTGCTTCTTTTACACAAATTAATATTTTATTTGTGTGCATAAATGAATTTCGTGCAAACAAATGAATTTCATTCAATTGTTGCACGCTTTTCATCAACTCTGTTGAAGTTACTGTAATCAAAAATATAAAAACGAATTTGATGCTCCTGAATAGGGAAAAAAAGAAGCAATTAACGCGAATACTTTTATGACTTCAATAAAACTAATGGCAAGTAAGAGTCAAAAGAGCTTAACTCATTTCACACATTCTTCATATTTATGGAGAACTTGCTATTCAGCTCATTCAAATCGTTAATATGTTTTTAAATGAAAATTTCTGTTCTATTTGTAGCATGATTAAATATCGTTGTTATGGATATATTTAGTACATTTAATGAGCTTCTTACACAAAATATAAAATTAATTTCGATTTTGACTCAAAGTTTTCTTTTGCTAGCTATATTTGTGAAGTCCCTTTATTTTAATAGTATGTCAAAAAAGATTAAAAAATATTTTAGTGTTTAGCTTGCAATAGTTTATATAATTGCAATTTCAAAAATGAAAGTTTATCTACATCTATTACTATAAGCGTCAATAATTACGTGTTATAGATTATATTTTACATTAGTATATCTTGTTTGCAACAGATAATCGTTTTATCGTGTCATTCCTATAAGTACACTGAATTCTTTCTTTGCCTGTGTTAATTACTTAAATTGCGTTTAAAAAATATTTGTTCTTTTTTGTGCGTATTTCATTGTTGAGATTTTTTGCATTTAACTAGACAACTCATTTTGAAAGTTGACTTTTTTTATTGAATGCAGTTAGTTGTCGTATTCGTTAAATTTAATGTTCTGGATTCCGAAATCAGTCAAAATTGTTAACAAAAAGGCATTCAAGTCCATAGAACGTGCTCTATTTGAAATTTGTATAGTATTTGCTGTTATCGTCTTTATTTTATTATTGAGCATTTTTGTATTTAATAAAACAAATTACTTTGAAAGTTATTTTATTAAATACAGTCAAATTTAAATATAATCATATTTAGTTAAATTCAATGGTTTTTATAACGAAAACGGTCGAATTTGCTATGAAAAGGCATTAGAACCTATGAAATGTGCTGTATTTGAAATTTGTGCTTGAATAAAAAATACAAAGCCATCAATACGTGATTTATTAAAAATCTAATATTATATTAACTAACTACATTTAAGTGTTCATACTTTATAAGGAAGCTATAATATTTTTAAGAATGTCATTGAGAACATATATCCTTTTTAGTAAGAAGTTCCTTATGTTAGAACAAACCCATGACCCAAGTCTTGTCAATAAGCTGCATAAAAAACTTTCGCTATCCAAAACTACTGTTTATATTGCATAATATACGTTTAAAAAGTACTTTACTGCTTTAGCTCTTGTCCTTAGAATGAAAATTTTTACAGTTCCCTAATTATATCGTTAAAAGAAATTAAGTTTTAAAAAATTGTGCCCTTATTAGTAATTAAACATAAAATTCACTATAAGAATAAGATTAAAGAAAGATTCAAAATGTTTACCAGAAAAATCTTACCAAGCTTTGATTTCTTTTTTAACTGAATTTTTTGTATGGATCCAAATTCTGCAAATATGACCTTCTGGAACCTGAGGTGACTACTCTTAATCAAAGAATAACCACCTCAGTCAATATCCGCTTGCCTCCGTAGTCAAAGAGTAGTCACCTGATTAATAGATATAAAATTTATTGATCCAGATTAAAATTCTATACTGACACTGTCATTTACGAAAGCATGTACACATTAGACAGTCAATAAAGGCAAACATATTACATGACGAAACGAAAATGTCTTTATTTTTCACTATCAGTACTTAATTATTATATTGCTCAAAGTATACCTCATATATCATAGTCAATTGTTATCTCAAATTTTTTCTCCTTGTACTTTGTGTGTTTACTTTGAGCTCCTTCTGTGCTTTCTGTATTTATCAAGATTTACAACAAACAGGGACATTTTATATACAGAGAACGTTCACATATTTGTCTAATGATTTTAAATTTGTTCCATGAAATTAAATATTAATTTAAAATAAGAAATTGGCATCAAATTGTTATAGGGCTTAATTATCGTCTGCAGCATTGAAAATATTCTTTTCTTTAAAAAATGTCACTTTTTTTAAAGTGACATTTTTTAAAGCAAAGAATACCGAATAAAAGTTTTATACTTTTATTCGGTTATTAAAAAAAGATGTGGAAATTATGGTTTTCATATTTCCACACTTAAAATAAAAGAAACTATTAATATGAAAAGAAAGGAACATCAAAGTTTACATTTGATTTGGAATTAGGCAAAAAATGTATACTCAGCAAAGGTACGTATTCTTTTTATTAAATTTAAAGTCGCATATCATGTTTTAAAGTAAAATCCTACTACCCAAAGAACTATTTTAAAATCTTTAAATATCTCCGTTATGGAACTGAACAAAATTATAAAATCCTTTTTAAATATTATCAAAAGAAAAAAACGCGAACACCTAACTCTGAAACATATTTCTTAGTGTATAAGCAGATTGTTATGAAAATATTTTGGCGGGTGAAAATTGGAAATATGTGTAGTTACAATTGTTGAAAACTTAGATATTTGACTGCTACAAAAAAAGATCGAATTTAGTACCATAAGAGAGGAGAAGATTTAACAAGTTGGTTTAGAGAAAATAAGGGAAGATTTAATGGTCATTACTGGATTCTCTTATAACGGAAAACTTAAAATAAGTAAAGCAAAAGAAAATTGCCCAAGTTAATCCGGATTACTATCGAAGTATGTTTTAACAACTACTTTCAATAAAAAAATTTCATTCCTTTATCCAAACAATCTTCACTGTTTTAATTTCCATCAGGATAAGGCTCCAAACATTTTAAATTAATTTAAACATTTTAGATAACCACATGCTGTTGCTGATTCATTCCACACAATCTGTCTGAAAGCTAGACCAAGTCCACGAACTCATAGATCTTCAAACAATCATAAACCACAGAAGAGGACTGAGAAACATGTCCACCCTGACAAGACCCGCGCAGTTCATCAAGTGGTCCAGAGAGGCCTGCACAGAGTTGCATCACAAAGACTTTTTTCCTTCCCAAAAGAAAGGTAAATGTCCACTTGAAATTCTATTAAAGGTGGACTGAATGACGCAGTTTGCTTAGATGGAAATAGCACTACCTGGGACTTGCCTGTTATACCAGGGGTGGATCAAGATAATTGGAGGCATAAGACTCATGACAATGGAAAAGTGGAACAGTTTCTGAAGGTCGGAGACCCGGAACACTCGAAGCCAGTAGACTGAATTAGCACCTTCACCTGCAAACCAAAGCTGGACATTATGGAGTAGCCTTCACCCCTTGGGTGACCCTACCATTAGTATCAACTCCCGAAGTACTTCACCTACTGCGGCCAGGTGCACACCCTCACTGTCTACATGAACACATTTTGAGGTGGCTTGCTGGACTTGAGAGGGTTACCACATTCTTAAATAACCAGATAAAGGCATCCAGTTTTTTGAAGAAGGAAAAACTGAAAGTAAACAATATTTTCAAGAAAAAAAAGTATAAAAGAATAAACATCAGAAGGAAATTTTCAAACGGATGCAAAGCAAGTTTTATTATTTTAAAAGTTAAAATTTCCAGAGATGTTATTATTGTAAAAAAAGTAAGTAAATAATATAGCATAAGTAAATTATACATAAAAGTAAATAAATATATATATATATATATATATATATATATATATATATATATATATATATATATATATATATATATATATATATATATATATATATATATATATATATATATATATATATATATATATATATATATATATATATATATATATATATACATATATATATATATATATATATATATATATATATATATATATATATATATATATATATATATATATATATATATATATATATATATATATATATATATATATATATATATATATATATATATATATATATATATATATATATATATATATATATATATATATATATATATATATATATATATATATATATATATATATATATATATATATATATATATATATATATATATATATATATATATATATATATATATATATATATATATATATATATATATATATATATATATATATATATATATATATATATATATATATATATATATATATATATATATATATATATATATATATATATATATATATATATATATATATATATATATATATATATATATATATATATATATATATATATATATATATATATAGCATAAGTAAATTATACATAACTAATAAATAAATATTGGAAGAAATATGCAATTTTCACATTTTTTTGAAAAAAGCTTCAATGAAAAAGCTTAAAATATGCAATACAATCGAAATGATAATTTCGAGCTTTTAATGATAATTTCATTAAAAATTTGAAATTATCATTTCGATTGTATTGCATTTCGAAATGATAATTTCAATTTCTCATCTTTTTTGTTTTACTTTCAGGTCATAATATCAGAACCTGAAAGTAAAACAAAAAAGATAAGAGTTGTCAATTATAATTTCAAAAAATAAAGAAAATGTAAATCCTTGATTCACAAGAAATTAAAAATAAAGTTAATTAAAAATTTTAAATCATTAATAACTGATTTCTAGATATGTTTTTTTAGAAGTATCGAATAAAGTTTTATCGAAAATATAAATTAAATTCGGATAATCACAATAAAGAATTTTTTAGAAAAATAATTTTTAAAATAGATTATTTTTATATAAATTGCTAAATAAATGACCATGCCATTCCTTTCTTTTCGACAATTTTACGTATCACAGGAATGTGGATTCACATCAAATATATAAAACGAGAAATTTGGCTAAAATCACAGAGAATGAAAAACAATTACGATCATTATTACATTTGTTACATTATTTAATAATTGCCTGCAATAAGCGATTATAGGTTCTATATTAATAAATTATTTGTCACAGTAGTATTTCGTAAATCGTATTACGGGAAGTCTGTAAATAAATCAATTTTGGATACACAATTGGCAACTTTTTTTACATACACAAAGATTTCTATACTTTTATTCTTAATAAAAACGCAATATTTTACTTTTAACAATTATTTGTCCTACGGTGGGATATGACTGCGAGACTTGAACACAAAAAGACATAATTAACTTACTAATATTTTAACGAAAAACTTACTAATTTTTAATGTATTACAGTGAAAGATTAGAATTAATCATGATTGATGTGATGTTCCATAATTTGCAGAAGGAGAATTATTCTTGAATTTTTATTTGGTTTCTGAACTTTAAATATATGTGCCGAAGGTGGGAATCGAACAAACGTACTTCTAAATTGAAGCTTAAGGAGGATATGAATTATAATTTGAAAAATCTTTTGAGATAAGCCCTTACAGGTGAATATTTGTATTTCATTATGCATTGGCATAACTCTAGATTATCTGAAGCAAATAAAACCTTGCTTTATTCAATTTTCATAAACTATTTAGAAAAAAATCAGTTGGATAGAGCAATTTTAATCATGTATATACGTTTAACATATAAAGCAAAAAAAGTATTGAAATAGAATACTAATTATGATTTTTGATATCACTGTGAAAATGAGTGATGCACTAAACTAAATATGCGCTGTGATTCACTGGATTACAGGGATAATCGCATTTGAAATTATTTATGAAATCTTTCTCAAGTTCTTCCAGTATAGAAACAAAAGTTTAAAAAAAATGCAAAATTAAAATTTGTTAAATTCACATTAGTGCTGGAATTTTGGAGACTATCTTTGGTACAGGCACTTTTTAAAAAATCATGGAAGCTAAACTAACAAAATAACATTAGCCATTATGAATAGAGATGGTAAGATTCTCGTCTTACCATCCCATCTGTGGAAAAAATATTTGAAAATGATAGGAAGATACATTATCTTTAGAGACATTAACTAGCAGCACTTTTTTTATCGTTTAGTTCTAAAATCAGATAGCTGATACATTGGATTGGGAAATAGAAAAGAAGCAACTCAATGTTAGTTTTCAGCCATAGTATTTGACTAACGATCAACTGTCATCAATTAGTTTAACATATGTTTGACCCATTGGTGACAATCTCAATAACGCTTGTATTTCAGTTCCATTGTTAAAATTTTGCTCAAACAGGTTTTGCAAAATGAAGGTGTAGCACAGCATAATTTCAGTAACAGTGAATGGGGAAAAGAGGGGGCTGTATTTTTCATTGGAACAATTCACTCTAAAACACCAATATTTTAATTTTAAGGTACTAAAATTTTCACTAAGATTCACTCATTTTTGAACAGTCAACAAGCCAAAGGAGAAATCGATAAAAATTTCAAAGAAGGATTTAAAATCCCTATAATTTTCCCTCTAAAAATATTTATGTTCTTATTTAAAATGAATGAATTAATTTTGGCTGCTAAGGGGAAAATAATATTTCTTATAATCAAGTTTTCTTATTAAATCAAGCTAAATGAATGAATGAATCGAATGACATCAAAATGTTTTCTTTAAAAAGAACATTTTTTGTAGGGTAATTATAATTTTAAAAATGTATAATATTTTTTCATTATAGATAAATCTAAATTTCCTATTTTTATCTAAAAGAAGCTTGTGATAGGTATATTTCTCAAAAATAAATAACTGAACTCATTTAATATTCATGTAATATATATATATATATATATATATATATATATATATATATATATATACATATATATGTATATAAATATATATATATATGTATATAAATATATATATATATATATATATATATATATATATATATATATATATATATATATATATATATATATATATATATATATATATATATATATATATATATATATATATATATATATATATATATATATATATATATATATATATATATATATATATATATATATATATATATATATATATATATATATATATATATATATATATATATATATATATATATATATATATATATATATATATATATATATATATATATATATATATATATATATATATTATATATATATATATATATATTATATATATATATATTATATATATATATATATATATATATATATATATATATATATATATATATATATATATATATATATATATATATATATATATATATATATAATATATATATATATATATATATATATATATATATATATATATATATATATATATATATATATATATATATATATATATATATATATATATATATATATATATATATATATATATATATATATATTATATATATATATATATATATATATTTGCTAATAATGAGTCCGAGACCTACGTTTTAAAGTGTATTCCAAATCACTACAAATATCTAAGCCCAATGGCTATTTCGTAACCATCCACAGATTGTTGAACCGAAGACCTTAAAATTAACCATTCACAATTCTAATTCGTCTTTGCAATGGAAAAACTTAAAATAAATATTATAATTGGTTATCTCATCTCGCTTTTAAAACAAGAAAGTTTCTCAGTGCCTGTTGTATCAAAATAAATAAGGTAAGGAATGCTTAAATAAAAAAAGGTATTTCAGAGCATTTCCCTGGTTGAGCTCAATTAGTATTCACTTATTAACTTTAAGAGTTTAGTATTTATCTTAATTTCTTATTGTGAACTTCAACAAAGAAGTGTTTTAGTGTTCTTGAAAATTTAATATATTGTGTATATCATTAAAACAAACAATAAAATAAAGAAATACTTATAAGTGAATTATCATTAAAATCAAGTACGTAAAATATTTGTAGAGTTAATATATATTGTAAAAGCAATCAAAATAATAATTAAAAGAAATATTTGCAAATTTAATAAGTTAACAAATATTGCGGGTAATTTTTTTTTCTTCCACATAGATTTTAACTTTCATAACAATTCGGCACTATAGATAGTAGCGTTCTTCAGAAGTTAATTAAAAAAAAAAAACTCAAGTTTCTACTTTTCATTATGATTGTTTCCTACATAGTTTTCTCTGATTCCATGTGACTTTTTGGAAAAATGTTTGTTATTTGAAGAAAATAAAGCAAATCTATTAACTTTTTAAGTCTTCAAATGCTTTAATAACAAATCATTTCAAACTTTTCAAATTTTGCCAATTTTCCTCTCGAATATTTCTGTAAATACTTTATATTTTTTATATAAATACAATATTTTCTGAAAATTTTCATTATTAACATAAATTTAATAAGGACTATTGATTAATAATTTCTGGATTCTCAATTTTTTTTTTTATTTACAGCCATTAGAAAAGATTTCATGTAAGAACTAAAGCTGTGGATTTCGTGTTTGTCTGACCACCTAACCGGGACATATGCTTTGGATACCAGGGCCCTAGGTCATGAAAAACAAATGTGAGCGAAGGAGGCCTTGGTCCCCCATAGCTAACGTGCCATTGAGTTTAATTTAGTTTAGAAAAAGACTACAAATTATCAATGTTATAAAAATAACTTTTCAAAAAGTTCAGTCTTGACGTAGATCATATATTGTAAAATATGCCTTGTGTAATTTTAATTTACATTATTGTGTGATATGAACTGCTTTTCTTTTTACGGCTTCCTTTTTCACCATAACCTTTTTGAAGTCTAACTCAGAGTTCATTTAGAAAAGATAACGGAACATGAATTTTTATGATACCACTAGCTTTTAATAATTTGAGTACTTAAACTTATTAATTTATAGAGATATTATTCGGTAACATTTTTAAAGAAAAAATTGCTCACAAATTTGTATTTAGGTAAAAAAAGTTTATGATTTTCAATTTTAAGCAAACTTTTCATTTATTTAGTGCTGCCATCTATGATTTAATAACCACACCAGCTTTATATTTACAAACAAAATAAACTTGCATTTGCTATGTGTAGTGCTGCCATCTTTACTCAAAAATAAGAACTAACTTGCCTAATTGATTTTATTAAATTTAGTTTCAATAAAATAATTCTTTAAAAATTTGATGATTCTTGATTAGAAAATTGTTCTTAGTTGTAAAATTGTTTTAAAAAAGAGAAAGAAATTCATTTTGATGTGTTTTATAGTGGTAGAAGTTTTCAATAATAATATTATAATTAATAAATTACAAATTTTTTAAATAATATTTCTTAAGATAAGTTGAAATAAGAAATATTATTTGAATAAAAAGTTTAGACAATAAATATTTTAATAAAAGTTGTAATAAATATTTTAAAATTTTAAATAGATAATTTAAAATTTGTTAAATTATAGTTTCAAATCGTTTATTTTATTACATAAAAAATGAAAATAAAAGAATGTTTTTAGAACATAAATTATATAGTTTCAACATTTTTTAGTGCTTTCTGTTTCTTCTATTACGTATAGCTTTAGTCTTGAAAAAAAAATCCAGATTAAAATTTTGGAATTTTATATTTTCTTGTAAAATGACATTTAGAAGTTTTTACATTCTAATATAATGATAATAATATTTTAAAATTTTAGTTTGTTTTATTTATATAAACGTATTGTTATCATCAATGCAATGCAATACCAGAATATTTCTCTAATTAGATATTTATTTATTTATTTATTTTAACTCAATCATCTCAGCAATCAAACTGAAATAATGATTGAAATAAATCTAATTAATTTACATTTAATTAAATCAATAATATCAATATAAATCAATAATTAATTAATATCAAATAATTAATTAATTATTGATGCATACTTGACGAAAACTAGTCATTAAATATTAAAGACATAATTAAGCATTTAGACGTTTAACTATACAAAAGCTACAACGATAGTTATTTCTTACGATTAGTACATTAGTTTACAAACTTAGAATAATAAAGTTTTTTTTTAAATCAAAGTGGGTTTAATTTAATAATAATCATTATACTTAATTAAACGTGTATGATGAGGGAAATGTTATTATAAAATGTTAATTAATGATTAAAGAAAAATATTTAGAAAATAAATTACTTTTTTCAAAAGCGTACAAAAATCATCAGTTGTTAAATTTAATGAATATTTGATAATCCATACTTTAAGCAAAACTATTTGAAATACTATTTGGCTTATATAAAAATGTTGGTTTTTCCAATCAAATTGTTCAAATTATTCATGATAAAGCTTATCAGATTATTAATAAACAAATCTTTTAATAAAGAGTTCACATAGAATCTGCCCAAATTAAATTGAATGGAAACTTAAGATTTAGTTTAGCATTCATATTTTTTATTAAAAATAAATTATAAAACTGTTTTAAAAACAGAGATATAATATTTTTATTAAAAATGAATAAAAATTATTAAAAATGAATTTGTTGTATCAAATTAAATATTAATTTTTTTCTAAAATTCTGTTTGGTCTAAAAGATAAATCTAGGTTTGAAATCTAACAAAGAAAAGATAATTTTTATACATAAATTTTTTACTAATGTGAATCTAACATGAAGATTAATAAAGTTGTATATATATAATATAAAGCTGTATATATATATATATATATATATATATATATATATATATATATATATATATAATATATATATATATATATATATATATATATATATATATATATATATATATATATATATATATGTAAGAGTGTAGAAAGACGTTCTTATTAAATATATGAACTTAAAAGTCTCAAAAATGAGATAAATGTTTTAATTTGATTTAAATACATTAAATCGTGAAAAATGGGGCTTAGAATTTTATATTGGTCATCTAATTAAAACTGAAAATTACGTAATCAATATAATTATAAGTGAATTTTAATTATAGTCAATATAATTAAGTGGATTTTAATTTTAAATACTTTTTCAGACAGTATTTTATTGGAGATATTTTCTAATGATTTGACCTTCACAAAACCACAGCGATAGTATTTTATTAACCCTTCATTCATCATCACGGTAGTTATTTGTCCGAAAATATTAAAACTGGGAACCATAGAGACCAAATAAAATGCACGTGATATACCATCTTCGGAATTTTATCCTTAAAGTAATTACTCATTGATATCTAATATATAGTAAAATATGTTAAATGCCATTTTGAATAAATTATTATGTTCTGTTGAAAAATAGCATTCAACAAATTTGGAAAGATAGAATGTTCCAAGCAAAGTGCGTTACTCCTAGATCCTGTAAATGGAAGGTGCAGTATCAAGTCTTTTGTAAGATTACTAATAAAATTTTAATGAATTTTCACTGTAAGTGTTATGAAGAGTTACAGATATAAAATGTGAGTACTGTACTTTTTTAAATAATTTTAAATTTATTCAAGAAGAAACAATATATATATATATATATATATATATATATATATATATATATATATATATATATATATATATATATATATATATATATATATATATATATATATATATATATAAACCAATAAGTCAAATTTGGGTAGTAGGTCTGTAATTCTTTAGACATATGTCTTCATAAAAGTGATTTTTCGGATAATATTAAAAGACCTGTGACTTTGATAACATCTTAATAATATCTTTTCTTCTTTATTTCTAAGTATACAGTCAACATTATACTCATTTCTTGTTCGATATATAGATATAATCGAATTGTTAATAGAAATCATTGGCACTAGTCTTCATGCAATGTATTGCTTCGCTTAAAAGCAATCCATAAAATATTTAACTAAAATTTCCATTTCCTTTCATAATTCTCTTCTTTTTTAAAATCGTCGACAGGTACAAATGTGTTGTAGATCCTTGAATATTTGGAGAATAATGACCCCCATCAATGACCATGGCCAAACAAGAAAAAAATCTAAAAATTTCCTTATATGTTGATGAGTGATTCGTTACTGTAATAAATAATTAGTTTTTTTCCTGTGGTCTGAAACAGTTCTATTATTTCCTTGTGAAATAGCTTCAGGGGGAGGACAAACAGTGGTAGTCAATGGGAGTAAAACTTTCTTACCTATATTTTCAAGATATTCCTCGATATTTTTTTCGTGACAAATAGCAGTGCTTAGAGAGTTTCTGCTCGTTACCACACCATGGCCTCATTAATGAAATATAACAATCCTCAGAAGATATTTTTGCTCAACAAATTTTCCCACTTTTACTGATGATTGTACCCGATCTCCCTGATACTGTTACCATAATATGAAAACTCTAATGATTTTAAATGATGAAAACGGGCATAAGTTAAAAATATCAAAATGTTTTTAGCAAGAAAATATAAGAAATGCCTCTTTTTATTTTTTCCTTCTTTCATTTGAGAGCTAGCGAATGACATTATTTCCTTGCAGTGAGGAAAAGTTTATTGTGATAAAGTATTTAAGATAGTGTTTCTTTTATAGTTTTTTTAAGAATATTTCTGAAAGATATATTGCAATATTATACATGGCATTTACTGTTGCCAAATGTTTCTACTTTCTTGTGATATTTTAGCTTCTAGGTCACTAATAGCTTTCCCTCTTACTTGAATTAATGTTTCAACGTATTTATATAGCTGCTGCAATGTGTGTGGTTGGCCATCAAGAATCGAGCTCTTGTACACAAATTTGATAGATTAAAAAATGCTATTTTAAGTATTTTGGAATATAACCACCAACTCTTTTCCTTATTTGTTGTTGTTCATGACACTTGGACAAGACAAGCTCCCTAGTCTACAGCTATGCGAAATTAAGTAAGAAGGGCGCATTTTTCGTTTAATCAGAACACCACGAAAGTGAAAGTACACTTTTGCTCAAAGAGATCTCCAGTAGATGGCACCACCAGAGGATCCACTCCCAAAGTTTTCACTTTGATCTGGTAAAGGAGGAAAGTTTCTCCAGATAATTACACATGGTAACTACTCAACAACCGACAACAGGACTTTCGATTAAACAGATTTAAAGAGCACATATATGGCATATACTTCGGGGATTTTTGACAACATTGGGAATAGAACCCAGCCCTTCCGGACTGAAGGACGATACCCTAACCACTAGGCTTCCAGGGCCCTTTTTCATTACTGACTTTACTTTTTATATTCAATAAGGATTCTACAATTTAATAAAAATTTAAATTTCATTTTAAACTTCAGCTATTGACTTATTAAAATAAATGGATAAAACCATAAAGGTGGAGTTGCATTATAAGTGGTAAACCCTGTTAAAATTTACAAATAAATTGTGAAATATAAGTATTCATTGATTATAAGTGTATACTTAGAATGTGCTCAACTATATACTCAGGCAGAAACACATATACTTATCGTTCATGGAAAATCAGAATGCTTATATTTTAACAAATGTTAAATATCGTCTGATATAGAAAAATTTGCTATTACTCGATTTTTATTATTGTTAAATTTACGAAGATACCTTTCCCTGTGTTGGTTTCCAAAATTTTAAATTTCCTGTATTTGTTGTTTGTTTTATAAAAATTTATATTTGATGACTACAATCTTCAAAGAAAACAGTTCTTTTAAGATCTTTTTTTTTTACACCAATAACTATGATTTTATTAGATGAATGTGAATTCTCAAACATAGTTTTTCAATAGGAAACCATTTTCCTGTTGGTTTTGCTTAGCAAATTCAGAATTTTTGATTTTGCAGCAGTAACTTTTTATCATCAACATAAAGACCTGACAAATAAATTGCTACTATAATTGGATTGTAATGTTTTCTGTAATACAAGAAATTATTTCTGCATAACAAATATCGAATAATTTCATGCAAATTAACTTGTAGTATTCCGATTTTTATTGCTCTTTCTATTGGGAAAAAATGGTTTTATTATGTTTGCATGCATATTTTAAAAGCATACTTTAAGAAATAATTTTGAAAATACATTTTCAAAAAAATATTTTTTTCTTGTAAACATTTGTGAGCTCAAATGTGTATTCAAATATGGACCATTAATTTAATTTAAAATGAAGTACTTTAAAACAAAACTTTGATTAAAATTTTGTATTCAGCATAATTTTTGCTATCAAAATATAATAGTTTTTAAAACTTAGAAGAAGAAATGATATAATAAATTATTATTTTTTGCATTATATATTTAATTAATCTTTCGTATGTATGTGATTTAAATTTGAGATTATTATGACATTTTAGTAAAAAATATAATGCTTTAAAATATATATACACACACCATATATTAAGGCAAAAATCTTCTTAGAAATATATTATTAAATATGGGATGTGTGATATTCATTACATTTTTATCAATTAAAAGAGAATAATATAAAAACACTGGAGCTAGAAATTACTATTTATGCATTTAGTTCAGTAAATGAAACAGTTATTTATCCTTTAATCCACAGATGAATTTACGCATGACAATCGAAATATTTCTGAGAAAAATTATTCCAAATTATCATTTGATCTGATTAAAGGAATACTTTAATCTGGGCAAACGATAAATACGTGTAAATTTTTTTAATTAATGTTTGATCTAAGACTTCTAAGAACAGATACATAGATTCCAAATCATAATCATACTAAGCAAATCAGATTTTAGTCAGTTTTGGAAATCAATTATTAAAATAGATAGATGATTTAAGCTTCAAGTAAATTAAGACTAATATTCCAACAATTAAACTTGTCTATAATATAAGCAAAAACATAATCGACTATGGGGTATGTCAAGCATTATCGAAACCTGTGAAATTTGGGATGTATATTGAATATTACTTTGAAGTGTACGCATCTTAAAATTTCCTTTTAAAGTAACAACAAATAAATGATGATTTCTTTCGTGTTTACTTGTTATTTTGTTATCGAATTTTCTTTTTACATCAACTATTCTGGTTATTCGGAGTAAAATATTTCTAATTTGCATGTAAGATATTATTCCACTTCTAAAATTGACATCCTTTTTTCTTTACATTTATACAATGTAGGGATAACTGCATGGATATTTGAGGGCATACAGATTATCCCCAAAAATCTAGCCAAGGGTAGGGATGTCCATTTTCAATTGATTCCCTCCCATGTCAACATCCAAAACTACGAAGGTGCAGACACCTCGGCTGAAAGAGATTCCCCCAAGTTGCCCTACAGAGACTATACACTAGCTTATAAAGAAATTTTCTCTATAAAGAAAAAAGAAGACAGGCAACTCTGGCTCACCTCGCCCGCCCATCCCTGGCTCTGCAGGAAGACCCCAGGGGGCGCGTTAAAATTTGGGGTTGACAGATATGATCAAACATCCGTCTCAAGACTTTTTGGGCATCCGAAAAGCATGACATTCGAATCTGGGCACTTGGTCTTTTCATTGTGCACAAAATGCAATCCTGCATTGTTTGGGGTTCAGTCTAGCGGATGTTTGCGCAAGTCAATTTCTGGTGATAAGGTTTACGGTGTCATGAATCTGATCTAGCTACAGATAGATCTCTAAAGAATTGGAAACAGCAACAACAACATGGATAACTGCAGCATTTACTTCTTAAATTTTTCAACAATTAAATTATTGATACAATCTTTCCTAAGAAATATTATTTCAGTACAATTTACAGGCAATTTACAAGGCACTAATATTAATGTGACATTGTATCTGATTGATAAATAATGCTAAGAGAATAAAAATGAATTAAATTATAATTCATTAAATTGTAATAATAAAAGTCTAAAATTTCCAGAAAATATTCCTTATGAGAATTTGAAAAGATGAACAAATTCTAAATTACAATTCCTAACTGTTCCAATTAATGAAACGTCAATCAAATACCATGTGAAATTATCTTTCAACTGTAATTTGACAGCGTTCGATTGATTCTTCATGTGAAAATATAGGCACAAAGATATATTTCAACGGATGTTTAAATTTATTTAAAAAAATATTTAAAAGTGTTCAAAAATTCATTGTACTATGACATACTTGCATTCTCAGATGACAAATAAAAACCTATCACTATGATTCCCTTTTTCTGAAATTATTAAATGACAGAAAAGTAGCAAAAAAAATTATTTCTACCAGTGATAATTTTAGAGTATGAAGACGGGTAGAAAAGGCTAATGTTCCCGTTGGATTTTGTCGGCAAGCACAATTATTTCATGACAATTCAGTTATCATATTATAAGTATTATAAACATTTTTTATTTGAAATTTTGCAATTTTTTATTTTGACATTTTTTATTTGAAATTTTTTCATCTAGAGGGAAAGAGAAATTTCTGCATCCCTGTAGAAGATATATTCCCACACTGTTACAAAAGATTTCTTGTAAAATAATTAAATGAATCATTTTTTTAAGAGGGTAATTTTTGAGAGCCTAAAACGGGTCATTAAAAATTGTCCAGAGTGTTACCTTTTATGAAGAGTCAAACTGTCAATAAGTGATAAATTTCGGCTTTTGGCTTTCATAAATAAATGACATTCATGAAATTTAAGTCACCATTTTCTTTTGATTAAATTATCAAAATTATAATTTTATAACTTGAAATTTGCTTGAATCTTTATTTTAATTTTATTACTCGACGATGAGCAATAAGAAACAGCAATTTAAGTCAAAACAATGTATATTAAATTAAATAAATAACTTCTAAGAAGAAAAAATAATAACACACCTGAATCGAAACTGGAAGTACAGTAATCAAAAATTTAAAATTGTTCAAAAAATACACTAATTAATATAATATCAAATTGAATAATATTTTGTTGTAGTTTTTAATTAAATTTTTATTAAATTTTTTTATTAAAGTTTTTATTAAATTTCTGAATTTCCTTTCGGAAATATCTTTTCCGAAAGGAAATTCAGAAAATACCCAAATCGAAGGATATTTTAATAAAATGTATTATTAAAATACCCATGGTTCTATTATTTTAAAATATAAGGTGACCTTTACTGTTAGTACTATGCTATTTCCACCAAAGAATATACGTGTAAATAAAGAAATAAACAAGAGTAATAATAGTTAATCAGAGCCTTTTCAAATGTGGCAAAAATCAACAAAAACAAAAAAACGGTATTACGCGTACATTCTTTGCTAACTGATAATAATTTAAGCAACAGTCTATAAGTGCGTAAACGAGCTATAGTAGAGGTTATTCACACTTTTAACATTTGACAGGCAAAAGAAAATAGAAACAAACTTAATCTTATTATACAAACAGTAATTTTTTGTGATATAAATAGACTTCTTCTAAAAAGTCATGATGCGGACAAATTAATGGACTGATGAAAACAAGAAACATAATCATCATAGTAAAAATTTATTTTATTTTTCAAATTTTGAACTGATGTAGAAGATAAAATGTTGAGAGTGTATTTAACAACATCTGCTAATCATCATGTATATCTCACCTAAAATACAAAGTGAAATAGTGTATAGAGTTATAAAATGATTCTTAAAGATTAATTGTTTTTATATTTTTTATAGTATAATTTTTAAATATATAATTTTCTAATATAGCAAATGAAATAGTAAATATTTCTGTGACAGACAAGTCCCTGTATGTGTAAGGTTTGTTCAAAGTGACGATAAAAATTCTATTCGTTGAGCATTTACAATATATTTGTCAGTAATATAAGTAACCTGTAAAGACATACCAAACACAATTATTTTAAAAACTTTAATTTTATTACGACTAAATTTAAAATACATAAGAGACCAGAAAAGGATCGATATTTCTGTAATGTCAGAACAAATTAGTTATGTAAAAAGCCAAAAGAAGTGTAAAATATCCATCAACACTTTATGGACATTGTGCATCTCACTTCAGAATTTGATTGTTTTAAATGCACACCAAATTAGAGATTAGTAAATTCTCCTTAGTTATTAAAAAATATTAGTTGTTCATGTCTATTCATAAGAGAAAGGAAATTTTGAGGGATAACAATTTTGAGTTGTATCCATCTAGCGAAAAAACGCTGGAAAAACCGTCTCCTACAAGAGACATGAATTTTATGCTGGTGATGGCATCACTGTTACATATTTTAATTCACGTTCTTGAAATAACCAATTACAACGTGACAAGGATTCATCTGTTATACTTTACATTCATCAAGAAGTATTCTGTTATCATTTTAATATTTATTAATCTCGTTGTTTCAATTCAGCTGCGTGACGATATAATAAAAAAACTTGAAGTAGTCCGAGACAAATCAGAAATACTTTTCAGTTTTATTTTTCTGAAATCAGAATTCATTTTAAATCAAATAATAGAGTGCTACGAAATTAATTTTTCTCAATAAGAGAAAACAATCTCACTACTTCTAATATTTTTCTAGAATTACCGCGTATTATTAATGATATAAGCTTTTGCTTACTTTCTGGAGAAGTAACTTTAAGTATTAAAAGAAAAATTTGGAATGCCGCAATGAATTCATAAATAGTCGAATCATATGGGGACAATAATCCCAGATTTTTCGGTGAAAATGAGTAATAAATACTAAAGGAAATTTGCATATCAGTAGTATTTTGATTGCAAAATATCAGTTATAAGAAAAGAAGCTACTCAGTCAACAGACAAGCATAACTGAAAGAAACTTTAATGGAGTGCAACATAGATATTTAATTAACATAAAGTAAAATTTTACTTATACGGCTATCCTTTGATATTTTGGCGACTTTTTTGACATCAAGATAGGCGCTAATATGTGAATAATTAAATGGCAATCGTAAAGCTACATTAGTTAAAACGCAGTAAATGCCGGGATAACAAGAAATTAATTTTTTTCGCCAACATGTACCTCCAAAATTTTTGCCAAACCAAAGAGTACCTTATTCTACACCGAAACCAATATAAGACGCAATAATTTTTACAAAATATCATTTCCATTGCCTGTAACAGCGTATATTGCTCAAAGATCATTTTCAACGAGGAAATTTTTAAAAACTTATTTGAATAAATGTCATAGCGTCTGTATTAATATTTTTAAATAGATTTTATTTCGTAATTCTTATAACTTGACAGAAATTAATAAAATTTTGGATAATCCAAAATTGGAGGAATAAACTAATAATTGCTTTAACCAAGAACAACATATTATTTAGTTTATACCAATAAATTATTTATTTTTATAACAGGAAAAGATGTTTCCTTCAATTTAATATGACATAAAGTGCATCTTCCAAAATATTTTCAAGAAGTGACACTGATAACAATAGCTTTAAGTAATTCATTTGTATGAATGCAATATGGGAAGTAAAATTAAATTAAAATAAATCATATAATCTGGTTAAAGAAAAATGTTCTTGAAATTAAGGTTGAAGTTTACTTATTTTGAAGTTACCACGTTGATTTACTTCTCTTGTTTTTTTGGCAATTTTTTAATGCCAAGATAGGTCCAAAATGTGAATAACAAAATGGCAACCCTAAAACAACGTTAGTTAAAACGCTGAAAATGCCATTATCGCCACTATTTATGGCCAAATTTTTTATTAAAGCCTATTCTACATTGAATCCGAAATTTATAGGAAATGCAAACTATTCTGATGCAGCCAATTTTGATAATGCTTATTGAAACTCATAGAGGCCTTATACATCTTCATTAGTATGGTAATATAAAACAAAATGGAGCAAGCACAAGTGTTGATTAGTTTTTGATTATACGTTATAATTTATCCAGGAATATTATCAATTGCTAATTCTGTCAATTTAGTGGAGGAGAGGTGACTGTAAAACATTAAAGTCTCATCGCATTTGCTAAAAATAATGACACTAAATTTAAAAAAAACAATTAAAATCATTTCCTTTTTTTGTAAATTTTTTTCTTATTTCATGTATCTAGAAATTTTATATTTATGAATTACTTTAAGACAGAATACATGTTTTTAAAATAGAAATTAGTTTTAATATTTGATTTTCATCATATGAAATAAACATAGCTTTAAAAACCTTATTCATTTATCAAGTAATTTTTATCTTAAAACTGAACTATTATTACTTATTTCTCTCTAATATTTTGTAAATGATTCCAAATACTATAAATATATGTATATGGTTAAATAATTTTGTTTGCATCTTTTGAAAATATGTCTTTTAAAATTTGGTTGTTTTAAGCAAGTTATAATAAATATTTTTCAATTTTATTTTTATTTCGGATAAAATGTTAACAAAATTTCGTTTATTATACCTTTTAATCAACATTATTTCAGAGCGATTTAAAAGAAAATATTGTTAAATCAAAAGATATATATAAATTCGTTACTTCTTCATTTATTGAAACACAATATGGAGAAGAAATCTAGTTTCGAAATCAAATGCTCCATTTAGAAATTTGATTACATTGCTATTTAAATTTAATTACATTATTTTTTTAAGACAAATGTCCAGATTATATTTTTATAAACATTATATATTGTGTACTTGTTTACTTCAAAATTCTGCGAAACAAATATTATTCATTTTCACTTGACAGCAAAAGTTAATAACAAATCCAGTTTTTTTCTTTATACGCGTTCTTAATTAGTTTTCTTAAAGTAAATATTCTTTGATTTGTTTTTCATTTATTAGATTTGTACAGTTTCCTTTGCTTCTTGTTTTTGATTTATAAAATATATCATTTTTAATTTTTTATTATCTATTTTTTATTTATTTGTATAAATTTTTGTCATTAAATTTAAAATTTAATTAAATATTTTTATAACATATTATTTTCATTTGGATTCATAAACTTGGATTTTTTCTAAAATACAAATTTTTTCTGATTTCCAGAATACTAAAAGTAATTTTCTTCTCTTTTAATTTTTAGTTTACTTAAATTTACTTAAAAAAAAACCTTCATACAACGTGGAAATTCCTCATTAATACATTTTCTCAAAATAAATTATATTAGGTAATATCCCTTTAAAACACTATAATCAGTTTACTAATCGGTATTAATAACTGCATCCTTCACAAAACTTTATTTTAAATTGTGAAAAAACTGAAACATTAGTATTGTAGGAATTCAATGTTATATGTAAAGCAAATTTCAAATGAATATTCAATGAAACAGTCAGACAAAATATACACTGATATCATAATATTAAAATTCAATTACAGACTCATAATCATAAATAAATCTTGATAAAGCGCAGCAAATTTTCTTATAATGTGTATGGTAATGAATAAAAAAGTACAACATAGTATTACAAAAAATAACATTTATTCAGGAAGAGATATATTTACAAAAGAAATACACGTAGAACCATACAAAAGTCAATATGTTTCATGCAGATGAATTAAATTTATCACTCTATTACATATTTTTATACCCTAATTCAATTTCTAAAATCCGTTGATAATTTCTATATTTTAGAAATTGATTCATGACTAATTTTCTAATTGTATGAATGAATTGTATTCAAAAATCATTTGCTTAAGTGTAAATATAGACTGAAATTCATTTTTGAAACATCAGCAAGAATCATCATAAACTAACATTAATGGCAGTCGTCAATTGAAGCACTTCTTAAATATGATTTTTTTATTTGACATTAGAAAATAAATTATTTAGGAAACACACGAGGTTATTATTTAGGTACAAAAGAGAAATAAAAAATAACAATTCAATCAAAAAACAACTATTTTTGCTTCAAAAAATAAGTGCCTTAAAAATATTATATACTCACTGAAACACATTTAAGAAGATAGAAAAAAAAATATTTTAATAGAATGTGTATATTAAGTAAAAGTCAAAGTGATGTTTTTAAATTAATTTTGATTTATAATATGTAAACTTCTATTAATTTTATTGAAGTTATTTTTTCAATTAATTACTTCCAGTAGTTTAAAAAGAAGACGATAATTTTAAGGCGGAAGTCATATTAAATTTTTTATTAAAAAAAGGAATAATGTAGGATAACACTGAAAAAATTATGTATAGCACACTTTAAAATAGAATCTAAAATAATCCAAACCCTTCAATATATACCCTTCTAGAGAAAATTTAGTTTCAGTTTATTCAAATTCCTAATAATAAAAATGTCGAGCTATTTGGTTTCTCTTAATTTAACTGGTGATGAACTTACCCAACCTTTTAAACTAAAAATTATTTTTCTCCGTGACGACAAATTTACAATAAATGATTAAATCCATAGTTTTCACAATATATCACTCATCTTTTCTCTTACATACTTTCAACTATTAATTATTTAATTATTATTATTAAATTATTTAAGTTCCATTGGGCAAATCTTGGAACATTTTCTATAGAATTAATATAATCATAATAAAACCATTAATTTTTCACGCTTAATTTTATTGAGAATTTATTCTGTAATAATTTATAAGGTAATTTTTAAAATACAGAATAATTCTATAATAATAATTAATTCATTTATATCTAAATATCTAATAAATTATTAAATTGTTTAATATCTAGTATACGTACATTTATGAATTAATACATATATTTAATAATAATAAATGTATGTATACAATTATCATCAAAAATAAATGAGGATAAATAATTAGTAAATTCATCATATAATCATAGTATTATTAATAGTATCATTAAAATATAAATTATAATTGTAATATAAAATATAGAGTATCATTAAAATAAAAAATTAAAAATAATTTATTAATTAAAATATTTTATCTAGTAATACAAAAGAATTACAAAAGCCAATAAGAGTTTCTATATTTCATTTAAAATAGAATTAATAGTTTATATAATATAAATAAGTTATTATACATTTTAACATTTGAATACATGTAATATCATATCGTATTGGTTGAATTTGCTTTTTACATTTTTCTGACACAAAATTTATTCTTCGTCTTATATTCAGACATTCATTAAATTTTTGATATTTTTCTTTCATGTTTGAGTTTTTACATAAACTGACATTATATATAAATTTATTTTAGAATATGTATTTTATTTCTTACTATATTAAACTTAAACCCTTCTTTGAACATTATTTTTCAGTGAAAATTCAACTCTAATTATTTCAAAATTTTTAACAAAAATATAATAAACGCTAAGCCTATTTTACAGCAATGAACGACATAAGTGTACCAAAGAATTAAAAAATAAACTAGTTCTTTAGTATAAAAATTAATATATCTTGCAAAAAAGAGCGAAAATTTATTAACAAACGTTAATTACTTTGACCAATCACTTCTACCAATCATTCACTTTTTCTTATTGCAATTATTTTTTTCCTCAATGAAATTACTATCACTTTATGACTTCAATACACTTGATTAAAATATAAATTCTATTCATATATAGGTTTAAAACATTCTTTACTCTTTTCTTGAAGTTATATATTGTGAAAAATGGAATTAATATACATTAACATTTTGACCAGAGCTATGACATAGTTTTTTTCAATACGTAATGGAACAACTTGTGAATCCCAGACATCCGTACACAGCACGGATAATTATTTTGAAGATAATCTGAGGCTATATGTGTATATACATAGCAATTATTTTTCGATGGACGTTTTGGCATCGCATTCCTCCATTTGTATGTAGAGGTACACCCTTTCTCTTCTCGATCTCAACGTTATAAAACAATTTAATATAATACAAGTTGCAACTAATGTCTTAGTTTTCCACTTCACCAATCATGCTTCTTTTCGTGGTACCTGGAATAAAAATATAACACTTTAGTAAAATAAAATAGTAAATCATTACAGAGAATAAGCGTTTAAAAATAGTTTTTAATTATCAAGAAGAGTTAAGAGATATACAAATACCGAAAAATAACACAACTGTGAATTTAGAGAAAAATTGCACAATTTATGCTCATTTATAGATGATGTGTAGCTGCTTGATATATTCGAAAAATAAACTGAATTGTCATTGTTTGTTACCAAATTAATATACTATATATGCCAAAGAAGGTAAACGTAAGATTTACTTCAACGTAAAATTTTAATTTATGACAAAAGATAGAAAATCTTATAAGTCATTCTCGCTCCACAATATTAGCTTAAGAATTTTAGTTAGATTTTGACAAAAAGACCCATATTTGCCAGTTTCTCACATGACAACGAATGTCTCATGCAAAAATATTTTATATTCATATAGTCTAAAATAAAGGACTGTTTACAGTTTTAATCTTTCACAATCATAAGATCAAAGAAAGAGTGGAATTAGCGTACTAAATATTTTTGGTTTTATGCAAATGAGTTAAATATATTTTGTTTGCTTTGTGAAATTTATATTTCTCTTTGACACGTTGGTTTATAGAGAAATTTTATATTTGTATTTCTACACTTACATAAACCTAGAACTTCCAAAGAGGTTTATAAAATTTTAGTAGTCAATTTAAGTTACTGATGTGAAAAGAATAAATTTCAAAAAATTAAATTTACTTATCTGACATTTCTCATCTACAATAAGCAATTTGCAAGAAAAATAAATATTTACCATAACTGTCAATGGAAACTCATAGTGTAAAAAATAAAATTATAAGAAGGAAAATTAAGCTGTTTGAATCATTAACTAAGATAGAGACTCATATAAGCTTTTCTCATGAAAACTATAGATTAAATAATTAAAAATAATAATATATATATGAGTAGTACTTCTTAAAATCATATATTTTGAATTATTTCTAAAACCATATTTTTTTAATGAAATAACATTTTTGCAAGCTAAAATCACATAAATTTAAAGCAAAAAATGATAAGGAAATTTTGCCGAATTGAGTATTGTCACAAGAAGATAAATATCACAATATCACTTTTGTAAAGATAAATATCATTTTTATCTCCAAAGAATCCCGTAATTCAAAATAATTTCTAATTGGGAATATTTAAAATTGTATTTTCAAAGAGAAATTCTTCAAAACATTGCGTTAGTTAAATATATATTATGAACATTTATTTATATTGATTAAATTTGCCTCTATATAGCATTGAATTTTAATTTAAATGTACCCGTACAAGTAAATAAGTAAATTTATAAAGCACTCTCCTCTTAATTTATAAATCACTTTTTTCGAAGCTTGCGCTAAACTATTATTGATAACTAGCAGTAAGACCAAACCATTGTAATAAAAAATCTATTCAACTGAGCATGTTTTTTATGCGATTTTAAATAAGAATAACAAATTATTCTGATCTAAGAACGTGTTATTTTTTTTAAAAGCAGCAAATATTTTTTGCTGACATGATTATAGCATTGCTCTAAATATCACCAATCATATTGTTTCCGACAAAATAGAACAAAGCAATATTATTTCAAATCGCGATGAAATTACCTTGTCACGGAGGATTTTCCACTCTCCATCCCTAATCGAAAAATAACATAAATAATGAAACTTTTTTTCTGCAACTATTTGCATCATCCTCACTATAAATTGAACTAAGATCGCTGGTCCATTTTCGTGACTATACCAATAATATTATTGAAAACACGAGGAAGATACATCTCTGCTCAAGAATATTAAGAAAACAATCTTTCCTTTCATGGAATCGGTGAACTTTGCTTTCGTTTAATGTGCAAGCTACAGTTGCCACTTCTTTTTAAAACAAAAGAAAAGTTACAGATCTTTCGTCTGATAGAATAATAGATTCCAAAACAGTAATATAAAATTTTTGGTAACAGATATGAAGTAGATTTTCCTAATTATTAAAAATTATAATGAGGGTCTGTATTTCTCAAGAATACAGTGATATGAAATTTTAAGGAAAAAAAATTGATGAATACAAAAAGAAAAGCCTATATGGGAACCAATGAAATGAATCTCGTATCCATGGCAAATTCATATTAAAAAAGAAAATTTTACTAAAAAACTTAAATGTTTGCTTGTTATCTGTTAACAACTCAGTGTTCCTAAAATTCGTTTAAAATTTATAGAATGTAGCTTAGCTGAGGGACACGTCATAGATGATCTTCATCACACAATGCAGGAAGTTTGAAAAACTATCATACAATTAAACAGATTTTTATGCAAAAATCAAGCATGCAAGATTTATCGCTTGATACTTAGCGGAAGTCAAGATCAATTTATATTGCGAATGCAATATAACGAGGTTGAAGAAAAGGCATTTTGAACATAATAATCATCAGAAGAACACGAATGCGAAAAAATCTTTTTGGAAACCTCTTCTTTTACTGAAACTTCAGTTACATGATTAAAAATCATGGCAACCTTTTTTCAGCTGCAGCTAGTTTGAACCAAAATTGGTTCAAACTAGCTGCAGCTGAAAAATGTTGCCATGCTTTGCGCTCTTAAATCATAGTAGTCTCTGTGAACTGCTATATTAAATCTCAGTTCTTTACTTTTGATCTTTTTTATATCCTGCGTTTACTCCTGCCATTAAATTTATAAACAGCAATAAAATTTTTTAATTATACTAAGTTTAGAGAGGGATTTAAGACCAATATCATAAATTAAATAAACTATCAATTTTTCAGATATGTAATACCCGATATCCAATTAACGAATTATTTCTATTACAAAAAATTCCTTCTTTATCATTGACTTCCTAAATCACTGATTACCATTTAAAAGTGTTTATGTAAACAATATACCTCGATTATATAAACCAAATGATGTTTTTCTAATTGAAATATTGTCATAATTTGTAAATATACATCACATAATACCTTTTTACAGTGCGCTAATAATGATGAAAATATGAGGATAAAATTTAGACATGAATGCAGCCTAAAAATTCGATACGAATTCATCCTTTGTATTTTTTATTACAAGGTAAAATTGCGTCGTTCTCATTATCGGATGGTAGTGGATTTGAATATTGGCTTCATTGAAGATCCATCGTGTTCACTAAAGGCGGCTGACGCACGTTAAATATGTCGTGGTCACAATGTCCTCCATGTTAATTGATACCCCTGAGGTGGCAGGCCAAGTATTGGGGGGTGTTCTGCTTGGTATCTGCTTATAAATTAAGAAGACTCTCCCCCCTCGAGTGTTTTCATCTCACTGGTAGAGCTCGACTCAGGGAAGGGTACAAATACAGTACCTACAACAAGGTACATGCACCAGTACTTTGTAGTTGGTACTGGTGCAAAAACAACAAGGCAAAATTTCTTATTCGTACCTGATACCACGGATTAAAGAAGACAATTGCTCCGCGTAAGCAGTAAAACATTACAGTTGAAATCTAATAGGCATGTTTTTATAAAACTCTTGTATTCATTCGAATCATCAAATTCTTAAGAGATTATCAAAAGTTTGCTGTTGCAATATTTTAATATTAGGCAGTTGATGTGATTTTTCTACATGCTTATCTCTTGTATGAGTACTGAAATGTTTTTTTCTTTATTTCTTCCCCATTAAGATTTAAATACTTTGAAGAAGAAAACATCAAACTTTACCATGTTCTCGAATTATTAGATTATCACTAGTTACCACTAAAAATAATTTCTAATAACCAAATCATATATCCGCCCTTTTTCGAAAAAATATTAAAGTTTTGATCCACTGTTGATGAGTAAAGTGAAATAGATATAATTTCTACTTTATACAAGCTCATTTGTCGGGATGAATACTGCTATTCTTCTATATGATAAATGAGTTAATCCCATTACTTTTTAAAAACATTTTTTTAGTTAGACGACTGCTGGACATAATCTAAGCATTCTCAATTCTGTTTTAAATTAAAATATTTATTTAAATCAATAAAATTTTATTTTATGTATTGACATATTTTTTAATACAGAAAATTTTCCTTAAGTTGCTAGTAGTTTTTTTTTTTTTTTTTTTTTTTTTTTTTGTCAAACACAGCATAGATATATCTTAAAACAATACAACTTTTACGTATCATAAAAATAAAATAATTTTAAGATAAATATGCTAATTTCTTATATAATCTCTTTGATTAAATGCAATTTTTATTATTAAAATAACATCAGCAAACAGTTTTCCATGACATAAAATCCAAAAATAAACTTTTAAAGGAAAGAAAATTGTTCCTCCTTTTTAACTACTACTAATCACAACTGCTCGTTGAAACTAGCTAACGAAGAACAAGCTATAAATAGCAGCAGCAAATTCATCTTCATTTTAACGACGGTACTTCCTCAAGGAGTAAGGGGCAGTGACACTTAATTTCAATTGCAAGAGCTTCCTCCACCACCGAAGACGTCTCAGGTGATGGCAGGATACGGTGGCAGTGAAAAAGATTCGCCAGTGGTCAGCAGCGGTAATAATCAGAGCTGAAAATGAGGTCTCAAACGCATCCAGATAGAACGTCGACTAAGTTCATTGTTTCTCTAATGTTTTTCCCGCCACACAACTTGCATATAAGTCACCCATCTATCATATTTGAGACGTGCGATGAAAAATTGAATATTTCTGAATGAAATATTTTACTCAAATCATGACAGTTAGGAGTGCAACTTCCGTTCAAGATTTCACGAGTATGAATGAGCACACCTGTTATCTTATTCTTTATCAAAAGAAAGATATTGGCAAAATGACATTTAACCATTTACACTGTAACCGTAATGAAAAATTTATAGCTATCGTTAATATTAAATTGATATTTAACGCTGAATAAAATCCCAGTACAATCTAATAGTGATAAATTTTCAATTCGATGTATCTATCAGACTTCATTTGAATGCTTGTATAATGATAGTCACAAAAATAGTATATTAATATTTTAAATGAAAAGTATATATTCCAATATGGATAAAACACCTGTAATTAGATCATAAAGGTAAGGGAATTAAAGTTATGATAAAAAAATAGTGAGCAAGAGAACATTTTTGCTATCTAATCAAACTTCAAGGATGAGAAGTTACATGGATCATTGAAGAAAAGAACAATGTGGAAATACATTTGTTTCCATTAAATGTAAAAGTATTCTAAAATTCCACAAACGGTAGAACATAAATAACAAGTAAGTGCCATGAGAGCATAACTTCTGCAAAATAATTAACAAGTTCCAGCAACACATAGTAAATTCCTCTTTCTTGTATTTTGAACTACGTTCAAAGAATCAAATTACTATTTGAGCTGACTCTGACTCTCAACAGCAAAGAGATAGTATAAGTATTTTAATTCTTCATAGAACAGTATAACATTCGTGTACCTGATTAGATCAAGAAAGATAAAATGAAATAATTTCTTATGAACTGAGAGAAATACTTCGTATTTCTAAAAATCCAAGGAAGCAAAACTAAGTAGATATTTTGAGATCTTACATTACATTTAACCACAGTATGTTGAAAAAGATCGAATATACATTTATATGTACGCATGAGACAGCAAACATTACTCCCAAAGCGATATGAAACACTATTTGCAGCTTTTTTGCGTAAGGATTATTTCTGGTAACAATAATTATGTTTGATTTGACACCCCATGAATGAAAGCCCAACAATTGTAAGTATTCTCTAAGGACATGTCATAGACAGTGGGCCACATTTAGATGTCGCCAGAAATCCAAAAATCTTGCAAACAGCAAAATGATGTTTGTGTAGAATGCATAAGCGAAACATAAATCTGTCGTTATTCAACAGGTGTTCGGATTGAACATACGATCTCCCACTTCAATCGTTAATTTCCAAATCTTTCAATAATGTTTTTGAGATTTAAAAAGAAATTATTCCATTCTACTATTTTTTAGATATAAGGTCTATATAATCACATTTAACTAAACTATATATTTTAAATTTTGATAAAAAAATTAATTTAAAGAAAAAAATTTAGAAATAAAAATATATAGCATTTTTCTCATTGAAAAAAAATAAGTCATCTTTAAAGTGCTTGTATTTTATAATAAAAAAATATTATGTAACCCTATGACGCATCTGAAGTAAACTTGTAGCAATTTCATACTATGATCAAATGACTGTGCTGACTTCTGCGCTGTCACATGTTTAACTCGACTCAACAACACAGGAAAAGCATTATACTAGATCGGTAAGCCTTCACCGATTGTAACAAAATTTGGAATTTTGACTGCATCAAAATTGGATCTACATATTTCCAATCCCAAAAACGAGTATTTACAAAACTGACAACAAATGACTCATCATACATGAATATGAATGCAGAAGTACATAAATATGTAAATAACGTTCGAAACTTTAAAATGCCCAATAACATATTTAAATAAAAAAAGAAAGAAAAAACTAGAAAACATATGAAGGATATATTTCATAGTTCTACACAAGGAAACTGTATGCTAACATTTTTTTTTACAACTTTAGTGCAACGTGTAATTTATACAATATTATCTCCATTTATTTAATAGCATAATCACAGTGAATAATAGGCTTCAGCAGATTAACTTCTTCAAACTATTTAACAAAGCAGGAGTATCAAAGAGTGTATGAGACAAGGGTTATTTTTTTAAGAAAAGAAAATAACTTCATGGTTTATTTAACAAGCTATAAAAAGTTGAAATCAATTTTCTGTTATAGGCAGTCATTACACAGCAAATGTGCCGAAACGCGTTTATTTGTAAGATTGAGCGGATCCAACACATGATTGGCATAATGAGGGACACAACTCTCAACAGTAGATATGTCACGACCTATAACAGTGAATAAGTAGTTATGAAGGCTCACTTGCCAATCGCAAGATTAATATGAATGCTTTCATTTAGATTACTGGCTAGAGTTTTAAATAAAATGTCACAGTACCATAAATTAAAGCTAAAGCAAAAATACACTCCTTTCTAGAAACTTTATTTAACAGAAAGCTGTTTCTATGTTATTATAAGCATTTCAATATTCAGCATTTTATATTATTCACAAAGAGGACAGCAATGTTCCCAAAAACTTCAGGAGATCTAAAAACTCCAAAAACACAGCCAGGTTCCATCAAAAGAAGACTTGAAGACAGCAAATGGTTCTGCAGCCACTTGGGGGCAGTTGAGAGATCTTTAACTCTCCAACGCTTTAAATCAATCCTATTATGAATTTTTAGTTTATTATTTTTCGCATGAATTGCTTGATATGACATCTAATTGAATGGAATAAATTAGCTGCATATTCCATCTAAAGAATCTCAAGCCCTTTCTTGTGAGAACATCAGCCTGCTCATTCTCAAAAATTCCAAGTGTTCAGGTGTATATTGAAGTACCACATGTTTCATTTTTAAAATCAATTCTTGCGAAGATACTGACGACCCTAGGAGGAAACATGCACACGAATTTTTCTGTTCTAAAATTGAATATCCTTTCAAATTTGTACAGAAAAACTGCATGATGCTTTGAATACAATTGATATCTTTTAAACAAACCACTTTCAAAATGGGAAAAAAATTATACACTGGATGAAAAATGTAGTTTTCTAGACCAAGCTAACACTCACAAATTACAATATTAGAATGTCTTGGCTCCATAAGTGATTGCTAGGAAATTTGAAAATTGAAAATCGTACACAAATTTACAGGAGAAATTTAATGAATCTGAGAAATATTAAGAAGAAATCACATTCTCAAAATTTTATTCTAAGCATACGAAAATCAATCAAAGAATGGTCGTAATGTATTGTAATGAATGACTAGTTCCCTATGTACAAGGAAATTAAATGAAAACAAATTTAGAAAAGTACTTTTGAAAACACTTTTGGATTAAAAATAAGGCCATTTTAACACCTTTTCATAAAATTATTTATATAACTTTTTATATTACCTTATATACATATGCAAATATTTATATATAAGCTTTTTATGTAACTATTTTTGTACAAAATATTGAATTTCAAAACAAAAACTGTACAATTTATTTTTCCTCTGATAAAATATGTGCAAACCAAACAAAAACATATGTTTATATTAAGTAATTAGTAGATTTTTTTATTATGAAGTATTATTGAGAGTGTGGTTATTCGTGTTAATCCAACTTTTTATAAATTCTATGTTTGTCAACCAGTAATGAAGTTTATTTTATTTTATTCTGCCACACAAAGGTAAAAAAGTGGTAAATTAAAGTAACTAAATTCATGACCGATATATGGGCATTCTCTGAGTTCAACGTAATAGTAATGTAAATTTTATTGAGTTGAAGAAACATCACTGATAACTATTTTTTCAACAAAATAGTAATGTAAATGTCATTTAGCTCAAGAAGCAGCGTTGATAACTAATTTTTCAGCATAATAGTAATGGAAATTTTATTTAGTTCAAGAAGCATCACTGATAACTATTCTTTTACATCCTTGTGTCAGAGATTTACATTTACTTACTGTGAAATCTTAAATTTCAATGATTTTATTTTGTACTACAATTTAAATTAAAATGGTACTGATCAACTAAGAATTATTAGTTGCATACATTCTGAATTCTACATTTGATTACCGTTTGATGACTCAGTAATTACATGTTTATAAAACACTTAGAAACAACACATTAGAGTTAAACGTAGGCTTGCACCATGCTATACGAATATTCTAACAAGATCCAAGAAAAGTGAAAACCACTAGAATAATAAGGACCTAAATCAGTTAAAAGTACTTAGAAACACTATTAAAAGAAACCGAAAACTGATATTCAATTTAAATCCCATTAGTTAAATGTCGACATCCTTAAATCCTATTAATTAAATCTCAACAGCTTCAAATCCCATTAATTAAATCTCAACATCATACCGAAAGTAAACGTCATATAAATTGCCGAATGTACGAAATAACGAGCTTAATACAATAGAATTATTTTATTTATAATGTCGTTACAACTACTTTTTACAGTCGTAAAATCACTTAAGCATCAAAATATACATATTTATTCTATGACTAAAACCATTTACAATCGGCATAAAATAACCGCTAAAGATTCACATCCTCGTGAACGAATATACTGTTAAGTATCTTTGCTAACGCACTCATTTTAAACGGTTGGGGGATTTCTTTCTCTTTGTATCTTGCATCCATTAAAACTGGATTTTGAAGATAGTCCTTTCTTTAAAAAAATGTACGATTATAATATTTAATTATATTATTTTAAAAGATTTTTTCTTTTTTTAATTTTACAAAAAATTTAATAATATGAAAAAGAAATCTCTCTCTAAGTTCTCGCTCTAAGAATAATATAAAAAATAGCAGGATTTTTTTTTATAAAATGTATGTCCTTGCCAATAAAGAATAGAAATTTTTAAATCAAAAAGAGATTTTTACAGAAAATGTCAAATTTGAGAAGAAAATGGAATCCAAACAGCATTTATAAAACATTACTAAATGCATTTTTGCATACAAATAGCTCAAAACTTGTAATGATTTCTTAAATCAAATAAATGGCTAATATTTCTTCTTATATTTTTTCTGCAGATCAAATAAGCATTTCTTACGATTTCATTACCTTTGAAAAGGAATATTTATTGTTGAAATATCTCAATGCTTTCATGAGACAATGTAATATCTGAGCAATAAGTGTCTAGAATTGAATAAAAACGTTAAAATACAACTTTTAAAGTTTTCAATTTTACTACATAATTTTGCGCATCTTGTGCATAAAATTAAAATTGCTTTAAATTTTGTACCTTATTTAATCAGCTGTTTATTGATGTAAAATTTGAAATTCTACTCCGTTCAAAATAAAGTAAATCAAATTATGAATTATAGAAGTGATTCATTTTTATTTTAATATATATTTACCTTCGATTAAATTAAGAGTACTGGAATTATAGTTACTGGGAAATTTTTTCACGTAATCACACACACACACAAATAAATGACGTTAAAAATTAACCTCACATAAAATTTATTTGTAATTTTTCTTTCAAATCAGTTATTGTTTCAAAATGAATATTATATTATCATTTAAGATACAAATCGACAATTCAAGCAAAATACTCATCTCAATAACATAATAATGCTACTATAGCCACAGAAAAATTATCCCTAAATCTTCTAATTGCAAAAAATAAATTTGATTTAAAGCATTTTACAAAGTATACAAAATAGTTTTAATAATAATCTTTACTAAGCTAATAAAAGTAGATATTTCTATTTTGAAGTCTTGGAAAGTTATCAAGTTATTATTTTGAATAGTTGAGTATGTGAATTATCCATAATCTTACCAGATAAAAAAGAAGCAGATTTTTCTTGATCTTGAATGTAAATATAAATCGAACAATATAAATAAGATGCTATGATGTACAAATAGAGAGCTTTAAAATTTTTATCAAGGCAACATAGATATAGCAGTAATTTATCAATAAAGCAAAATTTATGTGAGATTAATTTAAATATCTTTTCAAATTTGATATTTATATCATCGTTTAGTAAAATTATAACTTTATCCCACATTAGAATGTAAATTGTCGGGTTTATAGTCAGATATTCAGTTAAAAACAAGATGCTGTAGAATTTCGTAAACAAACTGATTGATTATGAACTTATCAATCTTTATTTTTATTGAAATTAATTTGCCTCTAAGTCCAAAACTTCTTGAATTCGAAACCAAATTCAAAGATCAAAAGTTCATGAACTCGGCGAGTTTCTAATGTTCAATAAAAATGTTCAATATAAGTAATAGTGATTTATTTAATGTGAAAGTAATAAATTAATGTCAAATTTTATTTCTAGTTTTATTTCTAGACTTCAATACGATGATGCCATTCACTTGCATTCAATTAACATTCTGTAACTTATTATTATAAAATTCTAATTCAAATTTCCGTTTCAAGACTGTAAAAATTAATGATAATATTCTTTTGCACATTTAATTTTTTTGAGATATTGATGAAAAAAAATTTAACTTTCAATTAATGAGTTTATTGTTTTCTTTATTTTGAATTTATTATTTACATGATTCGAATCATAACAAAAAATAGAAAGATTCGAACTTCAGAGACTGCTATATCTCTTTTTTTAATTCCTTCTTTGAAATGCGATTCTAGCTTTATCGTTGCATCAAATGTGATTTCCTTAGAGGACAATTAAATGTAATCCAAATAATTTTTTTGTTTCTCCAAAATTATAATTCTAAAGAGTAAGTACGTCACCATTTTTAATAGATTGAAAAGCGAATAATATTAGAATTTAATTTCCACGTGTTCTCCAAATTATATTTGAGGAGGAGAAGAAAGAGAATCGGGCTCCACATCCAAAGATAAATTTCATGATAAAAATAAAAGAAAATGCTTTACATATATATTAAGAAGTTTTGTTTATGTAGGTAAAGATAACAGCAAAATAGAAATTTACCAATTTGCAAAAACACTTGAAGAAAGAAATGTGAATGCATGGTTAAATTTCCGTGGCGAAACAGTAAATTACTAAAAACGGTGCTGACATTTTTTCTAAAGAATATATTTACAAATACTTCTCACTCCTTCAAAATAGAAAGCTGAACTTTTCCGCATTCTTAAAAAGTATTTATTTTTTGTTTTACTTCTGGAGTTTTAATAGAGAAATTTCTTTTAAGTAGCAATGAACTCCTTTGCAAGTGTTAGTACATTATATTAATAATTTCTGTGAAATAATTTATTCATTTTTATTAAAATTTGAAAAATTATAGTTAATATAGAAGTTAAATGTGTTTTAGTGTTAGAAAATGTATTTTCTAAAATAATTGAAATCTATAAAACAATCCATAAATTTAAATGTTTTTCAAATTAAGTTACATCTTTCACAATTGTATAAAAATTTTCGTACATGCTAAATATTGCTCGAAGAATTTAAATTTAAAAATTTGTTCAACAATATAATTTTTAGAAAGAAGCATTTTGTTTCTTTTAAGAAAATCAATCAAGTATAATTTCAGAATAACTTACGTAATGCAAAGTTTAAAGATACATCTAAATATTCTTTAATCAGTACAAATCACACTTATAACAATCAGTTATTATCACAAATAATATTATTTGATGATATTATGTGCTTGGGAAATTATGAAATTTTAATATAATAATTTCTTATAATTAATTTTTATGACTACGAAATTACACTAAAGAGGCAGAATAAGAAAATTTGCATTATGATACTTAAATAATAATATGAAAACATGTTTATCATTATATTTATTTTCTCTCTTTATAAGTAACAAATTTTATATTGTATAATTAAGGTCTTAATCAAAACTGATGTTGTAAAATGTTATTAAATTGTGATTGTTCTAAAATTGGTGTTATAATATAAATTATTATATTAATAAGCAACTGAAACTCACAAATAAACATTTATAACTTAAACACTTCATTATTTTTCATTAAGTTATCATTAGTACTATTAAATTTATATACCGAGGTTTTTGTCTTGAATTTTTAGAGTAAGTTTAGTGGTGAAAATAAGGAGAGAGCTTTAACTTGCCACTACTTATACAGTGTCGTGTTTTTAAGAATTGATTTATAAATACATATTATATAAAAATGACTATCAAAAAATTATAATACATTATTCAAATATAATAACTGAATACTATTAAAAGTATAAAAATAACTTGAATTCCTAAAATGTCTAAATAATCAATTAATAATTATAAGGCAAGTAAAACTTTCAATACAAGAATCGTAAAATCAAATTAGATTTCTTACAGAAACATTACATACATAATACAATTCTACACTATTAACAAATGTAAAATCGATATATATGATTACTACAATTTAGACATTCATTATTACGAATACAGAACAGAATCAGGCAATTATTTTATAAATAAATCATAATATTCTAAAATATACCTCACAAAAATAAAAAATAATTTGCCACTACTATACTTACTTAAAAATTGGTCTATAGATTTCCCAAGATTAACCATTTCGAGAAACTGCATTATTGTTAATTCTGCATATTTATATATATATATATATATATATATATATATATATATATATATATATATATATATATATATATATATATATATATATATATATATATATATATATAATTATGCTCAAAATTCAACAACATTAAAATCTTTCAATCTACCTTACCAATAAATCATACAATCAAAGCTTTTTATTAAAATGCGAATGCGACTTCCTAAAAAAAATGACAAATTTTCTTGGTATTTGTATACGATAAGAATTTAAAAAAAATGGCGCGAATATAACAAGAACCATGCACTGTTTATTTCCGCATACAAACTTATAACGAAGAATAAAGGTTTGACAGGACATGACAATGACATCCTATCACGCATTAACAGCCCGTAACAAACGCGTTTTCTGGAGACACAATGGCATAACCTAGTTTTTTACGCTAATTTTCTTTGTCGGGGAGATTAATGAGTTTTATTTCATGGTTATATTCTTTTAAGAGATTTTGTGCGAAAGATTCTATTTGTAAATACTTTCTACAAACCGCTCTCTGTTCTAATTTTATTTATTATTGGAAGACCTTTTTAAGGCAGCTATCTGTAACAATATTGTCATTGAATGACCAGTGAGACAAATACGTCCAGCGGCACTCACACTCCCTTTGTATTATATCAATTTCAATACAAAGTAGAATGGCTGTGATTTATCACTGAAAATTTGATGGCCAATGAAAGATTTGTAGAAATTTACAAAAATTCGATATCGTTGAAAACTTTAACAGTCTGCTTTACTATTGGATAAATTAAGTACATCAATTTTAAAAACTATAAAATATTTTGAATAATTATTCAAATAAATTATTTCCAAGAAGTCTAAAACGTAAGCAAGTGCACAAAATTATTTTAAAATTTTGGGAGAAACTTTGGTGATTTTGTCCTTCTCATATCCAGAAGGCACTAAGTACGCCTTTCAATCCAAGCAATGAGATATTAAGAAAAAATATATCTTCATTTCATTACGTTTACGTACTATTTGGAGCTTATTGTGGCTCCTTTTTTCGTGAACAGAAGTTTAGAGAATAAAAGGCAAATTAGATTTTTAGCCTTATCAAGTGACTATAATTCAAAATTTGATTAAACATAGGTTGTTTTGTACACAATTAAATACGCTGATGAAATAATTCAAAAATTTAATTTTAAAATATAACTGCATGTAAAGCAATTAAACTTCATATTTTGCGTGAATTGTTTTATTGATTAGGAATACTATAAACTATATTGACTGATGTTGCTGTTACTAATTCCAAATGGTTCAATTCCAATACTAGACCAACTCTACAAGTCCATAAACAGCCAGGAAATCCAAAAGCATAAGGGACTTTGAAAAAGCCTCTTCCAAGTCAAAATTCAAGCAGCTCAAGATATGCTCAGGCGATGCCTGCTCAGCTTTACATTTTGTGCACAGATTAAAAGTCTTTTGACTCTGCACAAATTTGAGGTCCCTTAAGTGATCACTGGCGAAGCGTGAAAAACAAATCTGTTGGCCTCTAGCTCCCTCAAAAAGCAAGGCGCCAGCAGGGAGTTTTCTAGAATACCAATTATGAGTATGTAGAACCCTTCCGACATCCACAATCGTTTTTTTATTCTCAGTAAAGACCCCATTAAAGGTGGATGGCAAATCAGGTTGTGAAGGCTCCAAAGAGGCAACCTTAGCCAGCGAATCAGCAATCTCGTTTCTTTTAATGCAGATGTGTGACGAGATCCATTGAAAATGAAAATTAATTCCAAAATTCTATATTCGATATTGAATTTCCAGCTGTCACCAACCTTCCTCCAATCGCTGAGGTGTTGGATTGAAGACTTGCTATCAGTCAGAATCCATACATGCTCAAAATCAGGCTCAGAAACATTCTCAACATAACTCAGTCCATTTTCAAAAACAATAAGATCCGATCTGAATACAGAGCAAAAATCATAATTTCTGAGCTTGAGACTTTGGGTAGACATTGGAGTTGTGGTAAATACACCACTACCAGAGTGGCCCTTGTTACTTTGGTTACCGTCATTATAGATTTGCATAGCATCAATTGGAATTTGGTTAATAGTTTCTAGAGCTATTTGTCTCATGAATTCTAGATTGTTGATGCATATTGAACTGAAAATTTAACGTAATTATTTTATATAAAAGGCAATAACGCAACTGAATATTAGAATAAGAATATAAAATTAGGCCTAATAAATGAGATATTTTTAACACACTACATTCCAATGCTTCCCACAACTTGTATCTTTAGCTGTAATAAGTTTAAAAAATACTTATGGAATAAGTACAAAATATTTTAAATACTTAATTATTAAAGAGAGCAGTGGAAATAATCTTGAAAATGTAAAAAGTTAAAAGATGATAAATTAGTATAAACGAACAAACTTTCTATTATCTTACATCTCTATATAATAATTTTTTGAAACGGAAGTCAATATTAAATAAGAATACCATTAAATTAAAGAAGAAACTCGTTATAGGAAGAAGTGTATAATTTTATTATTTCATCATTTTTATTATAATGAATTATATATAAATATAGTACTTTGAAAAAAAGCATATTTCAGAATATATAACAAAGGTACATTGCCAATCCAATTTACATCCATTTCCTATCCATTTAACTACTTATTTATAATGAATTGAAAGAATCGCAAAATTGTCTAAAGTAAAAAAAATCAAATAAGTTTTTGAATATTATATAACTTTTTGATTTCAAGTGTGTATTTAGTCGTTTATTTATCATTTGGATTTAAAAAAGACCACCATAATTCCAAAATATAAATTTCCGTAATCATTATTAAGAAAACAGTCCAGAAATGATCCACATAAATTGAAGGACAACATAAGGTATGAAATAATAGTTTTGACATGAGAAATGATAATTTTTTGTAATATTAAAAACATAAGATACTCTAATATGACAATAAATTGAAATCTTTAAAGAAAACAAGTATTAAATTTAATAACTTCTTCTTTAAAAAGATTAATTTCAAAGCAATTTTTGAGAGAAACAGGTTTAAAATATAATACCAATTTAACTCTTGAATCCATTTGCTTAAAAAAAATATAGCCTAAGAGGGTCTCACCTAAGAAAAGGAAATTAACATTTTTTTTCCTCAGAAATTGTATACAAGAATTGAGAAAAACAATCGAAAGATAATGAATCTATTTTTCAAAGAACTTCGACGTGCGGAATTTTGCATTCTGTGTAACAAAGTATTCATGTTCTAATTTATTCTGAAAGGAAAAAATTAAACTCTAAACTCACCAAACAGGATTTGTCAGACAAAATACGTGTTAATGATAAGAAAATCATAAAAGAGTATTATCTTCGGAAATAAAAACAACTTTCATTCTAGTTTAAATATATTTTCTGTCAGTCCATTCACCTTTCCTGTTTTCCTCGCATAACAAATTTGCATCCGTTTTGAGTTTCTGAAAGAGAAGTGAAAGTTGTGCACATAAAAAGAAGCTTTTATGTTACTTTCAATGTAGTATTTTATGCTCTTCAAGCAGAAATAACTGCGAGAAAACATTCTAAGCCCTTCATTGTCAAAAGAAAGGTCGTAAGAATGTTAACGGGAAATTCTCACATAATTCTTAAAGAATACTGGAACAAACATAAATCCTTTCAGAACATTAATCATAGCCCTATGACACAAAGTTAAATGAATGAATGCGTTTTCTTCTCTCTCGAAATGAACTAAATACTATGAAAATTCAAAACATAGCAAAGACGGATGTATGCATTGAATCTGATCTAGATGCTTTGTATAGAACAAATATCTATTGAGATCACATTGAAATATAATTTATGAAAATTGTTAAAATAATCCAAAGTCAAAATATTCAAACGTTATTGAATGCTTTTCAATAAAATAAGTTAAAATACTGCTTCAGTATATTTTTGAGTTTAAGTTTAACTGTTAATAAGCACTTTTAAAATTTATAAATGACAAATATACAAAAAGCAACATTTGGAACTTCAGTGCACACGAATTTATTTTGACTAAAAAGTTGAAATTGGATAAAACTTGAAAATAAAAATATTTAATCATTAAATAGTTCAACATTGATTAACGCATTTTGTATGGCCAAGATTTATATGGCAAAGATTTCAGCAACATAGAAACAAGATAATTCTTCTAATTTGCTTAAAGTAATTGATATTACTATTTTAATGTAAAACAACTTTGAACTTTTGTAGAAAACAATCTAAAAATATACGGGTAAAATAAAAAACGAAATAAATGAAAATGATTGAATTTCTATAAATATCTAACAAAAAAAGCTTAAATAAATATACCTGAAATTAATATGTTACCAAATGCACAGTTTCAAATAATAAAATGCTAGAAAGAGAATAATGAATGTATAAATTTAAAATAAATATTTTAAGGAATTTGTTTTCTTTAAAAGTATTCACACAAGAAAAAGAGCAGTTTTATAAGTCTGAAACGTGATATGAATTGCCTTAAAAATCTCACTTCGGAAAGAGAATGTAAAATGAATGAAACTATTTTTATAAACTATCAAAGAATTTCATAAAATTCTTCTACTATTGATCCTACTATAATTGATACTCGTAAAAAATGAATAAGAGTATATTTCATGTCTATTTGCATGTAAAATTTACTTACAGGATGGGCACTGGCTTCTTTATAACTAAAGGCTTCACTCGAATCACTTCCACCTTCACTGGCACGTGTTTGGGTACTGGAATTGGCACTGACTTGTGTACTGGGACAATATATGGTTTTGGTACCTTTACGTAAATAGGCACATGGTATGGTTTGGGTACTGGATAGTGCTTGGGTACGTGGACCACGTATGGCTTTGGAACCTTCACTACCTTCGGGATGGGGTATGGTTTTGGAACTGGAACTGATTTGTGAATGTGTATGACTTTAGGCACGTGGACAACTTTGTGGACGTGTTTAACTACAGGAACAACTTTTGGTACTGGCACTGGCTTTGCAATGGGAAGCGGCTTCAGCACTGGTACATGTTTTGGTACAGGAACATGCTTGGGCCAAGGAACATAATGTGGAATTGTGATTAACTTTGGATGTTCTTTAATAATGACTTTAATTGGCCTATAGTCCCAGCCATGACCGTCTCCTGAAGCTATCGTCAACAGACATCCAAGGATGAAAACTGAACACAATAATAAGGGTCTCATATTCTCAGTAACCTGCAAAATATGAAAATATTTTAATTAAACTCATTTTATATATATGCATGAACGTATATAATATTTATTATATAAATTCAGATGAATAACATAGAAAATTGGGATTAAATTACATCTCATCATTACTTATCCTTTTATAAAATGTCAATGACGTGATCTTTGACTTTCCCGTTACATTACTTTAACTTCAACAGTAGATAATCCTTTACCAGCTTATTTTGTACTTAAGGAATATAAATTAGAAAAATCAGTAACCTATATGACTTTTAATATCAACTCTTTTTTATTCATATTATATATCTTTATATAAATACATAAAAGTCTCTATGGATTAGATTCTCATAAAATGACAATAAAAGTTACAATAAATATATATAATATATAATAATTATTTAATTAAGTAAAAGGGAAAACATTTGAAGACCATCGTTCATCAAGACATCAAAAATTAAGAAACATTAAACATTGTTTTAAGGCAAATAATATATGTTATTTATTTTTATTTCACTAGAATTACTATGTCTCTTGCAAAAAATTATTAATAATTCAGACATTATGAGCAATATCTTATACTTTATCAACTAAACTTCATTTAAATAGAATTTTATTGCGCTTTCCAGAACAACAATAACAGAACAGCAAATGAATGTAAACAATACTCAGTAAATATATTAAAAAATCCGCTTAAAATTCAAAAAGCACTATACTTCTCGATTGATCGAGAGATATTAAAAAGAAATCTAGCTTTATAATATATCAATCAATGAATTAAAAGAATGCAGCCAAGATGCCAAGAACGTCACTGGCACTGAAAAGCTTCAGCAGACCTCAAGTCTAGTTCACGGTCACCTTAAAATGTCCAACAGCAGCGCATTCAAGCGAATACTGTAAACCACAAAACACTCTCTCCCGTGCAGAAATCGCAGGCGATGGTGCAGAAAGGCATTCCTTGTTGATACAATAAATCACCTTCATTGATAGACAGGTACAAGGCGACCATTTCATACACCAATGAGCAGACAACTTGACCTGAATAGTTTGACATGTCGATGAATATGGACATTCATAAAGACACCACATCCAAAGAGATAATTTTAATTTTCTTTCCTTTAGAAAGTTAAAAAGCGGATAATAAGTGAAGCAAATTATTGTCATTTCAGAATTAATGATCTTGAATTAGAGAATTGCGTTTTGTTTTATCTTTTCACTTTTTCCCAGAGGATTATCAATTGTTAGATTTGTACAGCTAAAGACATGTTGTTGTAGATTCTACTGGAGTAAAATATCTTGATGGTATCATTTTTATAAGGAAAAGCTATTGATCTATATAGATACATACAAAATTAGTAATGACATATTTACCGAATCAGATTCTTAAAAATTGTCGAATTTTAAATAACGTTGTTCTTAAGAATGTTTAAGTACTTCAGTACTATTTAGTGTCACTTTCTTTTGATTTTAGAAAATAAACATAAATTATATTTGAAAAATGTTAGATAATAAAATATGATAAACTATCATATAAGCTATATTGTATAGTACAGCATAAAGCGATGATTCTCAAATATAGATGGAATGATAAATAAAAAGTTATAAAATTAAAAATCATTTCTTGTATTTCCGACCAAAATTATAATGTTGTGTATATTCAATAGATGGTCAATATATAATTTACTATGACTATGTCGTTTTGAAGATCACATTTCTAAATGTAGCGACATATGAAAACATACCTCATGATATATATATATATATATATATATATATATATATATATATATATATATATATATACTCTTTTAAAAATGATAATCATTGTAAAAAGTTTATTCTTTCCTTAAATCATGATATACAAAATAAATATCAGCATGATTTAGGACTAAATAATACATTGGTGTTAATTTAAAATTTAAAACAAAATTCTCTCTTAGTCTAAATGTAAATATAGGTAAACTTCTAAATTTTCTTCAGTTACAAAATCCTAAAATTTAAGAAAATTTAGAAGAGGAAAAAATATAAAATAAACAGAATCGATATATTTATAAATGAGAATAAAGTTTCAAGAAAAAGAAAAATGTATGTAAAATTGATGAACAAATAAAAAGTCAAATTTGAGGTATAATTCAAGGAAACATATTGTTGTTTAATAATATTTTATAAAAGAAAAGGGAATATTTCTTGAAATATTTTCATAATATAAAATATTAATATTTTAAATAAAACTTCAATCACTCACTGAATAATTATATAAAACTAAAAACTACAAATAAAATGGAAATTTATTTTTGAAATTTTTGCGATATAAAAAACTTTGATGATTACATCTCAGCTCAGATATTATCATAACTTTTTCTTTCAAAAATTTAAACTTTTATCAGGATTGGTAAAATAAATATCTTATATATTTTACAGTTCTCAATTTTAACAAGTTTTTTCTAATTTTATGTATTGAAGATGTTATTTATCTTGATAAAATTACAATTCATATAAATCTACATAAATTACATATACTTATCTAAGGGTTCCCTACATCCTTGCAAATTATTTGAAATAATGATTATGGTAAATATGATTAGCTCAAAGCTAATGTAACTAAATTAAAATAACTAATAATAATTTTACCTTAATTACTTCGTTTAACTATGTGTGAACACTTTATTATTCATTTTCTTCGATTGGTGTGAAGGTAACTTAAAAATGATTAAACATTCAAATTAAATTATCTCTCTAAGCTGAAATTAAGAGAAAAAATATTCTCACTAACTCAGATTAATTTACATATCTTTTTTGTCGTTTCTCTACATTAAGTAAAATTAAGTGAAATGAGACTCCTTAAGACTTTTTTAAAAAGACGTTTTTGGTTGAGTATAAAGGATTTTTCTTTTATTAAAAAATTTACATATTTTTTTATATTTTCCAAAGAAATAGCGGTTTATTTAGCCATTCTTTGCATAAAAATTAAAGAAACTTAACACAATTTATATCATAATTAGAATTACTACAAATTTTAATATTAATTAGTAAAAATACCGATAAATACAAAGAAATTTTAAAATACATTTTTTTATTGAATAGCCATTTTATTTTAAAACGAATCTAATTGACTTTATTAACATTTAAACATAATAAAGAACTTAAGGAGTATTTATCATTTCTTGATTAAATATAGAAGCTATCATATACCATAATTTTTTTAATATTTAAGGCTAAAAAATATACTTATATAAATTTTTTTATGCGATTTCGCATTATTTTAAGCAAAAAACATGTTATTTATAATTATATAACCTTAAAGACGCCGAATAATGCAACATTAAAATATTTCAATTTAAATTTTTATAGTGTAAAATTCTATATACTTAGTCCATTAAAAAAATATGCTAATTTTTATGAAGTCGATTTTATGCAAATTAAGATGCATTTGTACTGAATCAACTGGAAAGAAATTCGTAACTACAAGAAACATTTTATAAGCTATTTAAAATATGAAAGATTTAATAAAAATTGTAAATGCAATTGTGCCAAAAATACATTATAGAAAGGAAGTTAAATATTATGTTTAAAAAATAATATCATTCCTTTAAGTATGTAAAGAAAATGCAATTTTCCAACAATACGTCACACTTATTATTTAACAATTTTTGTTAATATAATTTTTAAAATATTTAACATAAAAGAGCATTTTTAATTAAATAAAGAATTTTCATGGCAATCAAATAAGATTAAAGAATTTTTCCTTTATTTAGTCACACTACAACTTCTAAATATTTTAATTATTATAAACAAATTATTAAATTCCTGATCTCATATTCTAAATACATTCATATTATTTGCAAGAGTATTAAAATATTTAATATTAAATTGTAAATTTATTTTAACAGATTAAAACTACACAATATATATATATATATATATATATATATATATATATATATATATATATATATATATATATATATATATATATATATATATATATATATATATATACATATAATTACTTATTTTCATTTTAAATAACTTATTTTCATTTTAAATGAATACATTTTATACATTGTAAGTCATATATCATATTTATGTGGGTTATTACAAATTTAAAAATGCAGTTTTAATACAGTTTTCATTATAAATGTAGATTATACATAGTTATTTAAAAAGGTGGTAAATTTGGAAAAAAAACTGTGTGTAGAAGATTGGTACTCTTTTAAAAGGGTTGATTTTTTTTAATTAATAACTTCTCAGGTCTAATTCTTTGCATTATTATATGCATACAATATTGAAATATCATGTTCGTTTCTAATAACAAAATATCCAACTAATTACAAAAATATAATAAATTTCATTCAATCCTTTCTAAAATTTAAAATAATAATATTTGATTGTTTTATGCGCAACTTATAGCAAAATATATGGTATCAATTATATTTATTATAATTGTTATATTTATAAACTATAAAATTAATTTCGCTTAGTTTCCTCATATTATACATTAAGATTTTAACTCATGAACATAATAATATAAAACCTCTATTTCGGTTAAATTTAATAAACAGAAAATTGGAAATAAAATGCAAATGAATATGTGTTATAATTATAAACAATATGTATTAAAGTAGTTAAAATGAAATGATAATAAAAAGTCCATTAATTTAAAATAATAAGAATCGGATTCCATTTTTAAACTTACAAAAACAAATCCACTTAGAGCTAAGAAAAAATACACAAGATTCACTAGAATCTCACCTCTTCAAATGTCTACTTCAACAAAAAACCGTTCTCAACAACTCCTAGAGCACGCGAGATAGTTAATACATCATTACAGTTATTCGATTTTATGAATCCCCAAGAATACAGAGAGGAAAGCAAATTCAGAAATTTCGGCACAGTAACTCAACCATGCATAAGGGGGAAAAACATGCACACACAATCGCGATGTTTTTCGGGGAAAAGATCCTGCAGTGGAAAGGGCATAAGCATTCGATGAACTGCCGATTCCTTCTATGTTAAGGATCCTAAGCATTTGGGTCGATTATTTCAAAAGAGCCGTTTTAATTTCCTCCAAACAGAGAAGAAGGTATCATCTCGCCTTGCCACTGCAAGGCCTGAAGATGCGTGAGATAAAAAAGAATGCCACAACCACGTGTTGTTCTTGAAAAACTCACGGTTTTAATTCATCCGTAAAGTAAATATTCATCTTTCCCTACCTTGTATGGAGTCCTTGAAATATGTATGTTAATAAATGATTCGTTTGATTATCATCTTTCCTAATACTCAAATGATAATAATTATCTTTTATTAATATTTGAGTATCGGGAACGAAACTCAACCATGAAAGAACTGAAAAGATAAGTATCATCATGTTATATGGTCTTTTCCTAATTAAAAAACTATTTTTCTTATTTTAGAAGGTAAATAGAATAACAACTGCGTATTATTAGATTCAAATGTACTTAATAATATCAAAATATTAGTGTTTTGAATAAAAAATCAATGATAAAGTGTTCATTGATATTATATATTAAAAAAATTCACCTTTCTATTCTGGGGACTAGTTTTGCATACCAAAATTTTTCAACCATACAGTATTTCTTCCAACAGTAACATAAACTTTTCATGGGATTTCATTTAGAATTTGTCCAAAATTATTGATAAACTTTCCATTCTGGGGACGAATTTTGTATACCAAAAATTTTCAACAATAGAATATTCCTTCCAACAGTAACATAAACTTTTCGTGGGGTTACATTTAGAATTTGTCCAAAATTATTGATAAACTTTCCATTCAGGGGACTAATTTTGTATACCAAAAGTTTTCAACAATAGAATATTTCTTCCAACAGTAACATAAACTTTTCATGGTATTTCATTTAGAATTTGTCCAAAATTATTGCACTTGACAGCAATGAAACGTGAAGTTCTAATGCAATAATTTCACCATTAATTTATATAATTCAAAATCAAAATATTAAATTTTAAAATCACAAATCTTGATAATTTTACTGGACTTTTATCCTAATTATATATGAATAAGAAAATCCTCTTGAAACTATTACTAGTGACAAAATATATCATAGGAATAAGCATACATTTCAAGACAAAAGGGAGTTTAAAATGTGATAAATGTAAAACAGTTGAAACACTTGAAAGTATTGGAAAAAATTTTATAAAACAGAAGTTTCTTATAATTTTTTTAAGCAAGCATAAGGCAATAAGTTGAAAAAGATCAAATTTAGCCAAGGATCACATTAAAAATATATGAGATTTGTCAGCAAAGTTGATTAGCAATCTGTAGTTCTAACTTCTTGGGCTCATTTATTTGATGCACTCACTTCCAAATCATAAATAATAATATGACAGGAAAGCACAAGAAATGAGTACTCTTAAATGAAACTCTGTTCCTATTTTAATGAATACTTCAATTTTTATTAAAAATTCATAAAAAAAATTTGGAACACAGGTTAGTAGTTCTCAATCTGCTTGAAGCTCTGAAGTACCATGGTCAGTCATAGAGGATTTTTACGAAATATGTCCAGATATTATCCTAAATCTAAATTTCTCACAAGAATAGGTTCAGATAATGATAGTTCATTTAAAACTGATTTAACTCGACTAGATTTAATATAATCTCAATATTAGGAAACACGGTTCATTCAATAAACTTTTAAACATTATTTATGTTGCCAATATTTATGCGAATTTTCTGTTGAATAAAACAAATCCGAATTCTGTTTGAGTGTGAATGCTCGTTGAAAACACAACACACTCAGTATACAAAATGTACAAAACAGTATGGATTATTTAAAGTAATATGGAAACTCAAGAGTATAATAAAAGTGTAACGATAACTATATGATCAAATAGTTTTTATTAAGTTTGTAAAAAATATTCATTTTCATAGAATTAGCTATCTTCATTGAAATGTTTAATATTAGACATACTGGCTCGTGAAAAAACAGATCATCATTGCAAATTCAGTGCGATAATTAATTCAGGACTCATTATTATTTATTGAGTCACAATATTTTCTATATAGAAAGTATTGTGATTTAAAGTATGAAAGCCTTTAGCATTTTAGAAAATGCTACATTAAATATTATAACACTTATTCCCCTAATTTGGTAAAGGCCATATCAAAAGTTTTCAATGTGTTTTTCATAAAATATCTTGAGAACTTTGGTAATATCTGTGTATGCATTAAAAAAAGAAAGAATCTTTTATTCTAAACCAACAACACAAAATACTGTATAACATTGCTGATAGGAAAATCGAATTCAAGAATGAAAGCTCTTACAACATTTAGAATAATGATTGTGGTTCTTCAATAAATATATAATGAGCTGAAATAAATAAACAAAAATTTTAGGCTATAGCTTTCTTATTAAACTCTTCTAACATTTGATATTGATGAACAACTAATAGTACTGTAGTGATTAATCACGACTTCTCTAAGAAACTGGGGTAATTTATCTCATCTTTTCTAAGAACTTGAATTCTCGAAGTAAAACTTAAAACCGGGTAGTGAAACTAAAAACTTGTCTATCAAATTTCTGTGCCAATAATATTAAATTCATAAAATAAACCCAACCAATCAGCACATTTTGTAGGTGCGTATATACATTCTCTCATTGAGATCTGAGGACCGAGCACAGAACTCTTAATCTCATTCTAAGATGACACACTGTTTAAATCATCCTAAATTTCTTTTTTCCTATACAATTTGTTTTGTCAGTAATAAATGTTATTTATTGTAAAAATTGCTTTCTGATAAAAGTTAAATATTAACTATCATACGCCAAAATATAAATATGAATAGCATACCTGCTACCTTGGAGGGGAAAAAATCAATAACTTCTACTGATTTTGAGAGAAAAAATCAGGAGACACTAGCGACGTTTTTGTTTGAATGTTTAAAACGGTAGTATTATAAAAAGATAATTTTACTCTTTATATTATACATTCTGAGAATAATTTATGCTAAACTTATTTTGGATTGATCTTAATATTTGAATAAAATATTTATCAACCTCATTAAGGAACTATAAAAGACAAAAGAATATAGTACACGTAAAAAAATAAGCATCAATGTTTATGTCCCAATATTTATTTTATATGGCAACTTTAAGAACTCTAGAGCAATTTATAAAAATTAAACTTATAAAATTACATAAAAACATAAAATACATTACTAAATAAATTAAATTAATTGACAAATATTTTCCTAATTAAATTACTAATTATTAGTTACATTCATCCTAATTGATCTGCTTATGTAAACAAGCACCTGGTGTCTGTTCTGAATGTTAATTATATGACTGCCAACTCGTAGGAGTTTGGGACACAAAAGTGGCTAAAGCGTCATCCTATCACATCGAACAGGTGGGGTTCGAAACACAGAGGAACATATTTTCATGTGACATTATAATATTATAACATTATAATAATTATATTGGGGCACCATATATTGTCTATTTAAGCTACTAAAACAACTCAATACATTTATTTTCCGGTAAAACTTTGGCTGTTTTTAAGTTTTTCACTAAAATTGCCAAAAATGAGTCGATTTTCATTTATTATCGGGAAATCAGGAGAAATGATGAAAAAGTAGGAGTTTCCCGATAAAATCAGTAGAAATAGCAGCTATGAAATGGACAAATATCAGACATTATCCGAGGACACGTTAAGATTAAAGAGCTTTATTCACCACGTAAAAGATAAAATGAGAATATTTTACTTCCAACAATATAGAGTAAAATTATATTTCGAGTCATTATCCTGTTATTTATCAGCCGAATCGTTAGCATTCTAGCCTTTACTTCAATAGTTTAGGGGTTCGATTCCCACGTTAAATGTCGATACTTATGGTGGTTTAGAATCCACTTTGAACTGTAGATTTTAGGGTCGAATCAACCCTCCCGAGTAAATTGCGACCGTAAAGTGATAAATAGTCTAAATAGATTGCTCAGTTATATATCAAAAGAAACTATAATCAACTAAGTCTGGGATGCGTATGACAAGCGTAATCCATAATACTTCTTAAATAAACTTGAAATTTCTGATAAAGATTCTCAGAAAATGAAACATGGAGATATTTACATAAAATCAACAAAATTTGAAGAAAGTTAAAAAGTAGCAGAAACACACAAGAAATTTTATTTTAGTTTCTTCATTTCAGAAAATTAATAAATGAAAATTTGAACGATATATCATAAATATATTTGTCTAACATAGTCATTAGATAATCAGACAGATTGAATTTGTCTTCCTGAACTAACAAGCTTTTATGATATGAATAAATTTTAAGAAATAGTTATATTATGTTTTTCAGAATAAAAAAATTAATTCAGATTTAACGAGTTTTTAACTACGTTATTTATGTGCAAGTTCCTGCGGTTATTTTGAAGAAATAAGATATTGTATATTCAAAATATTGTATTTAATTTTTGAAGTAACAGAAATTCACAATTTAATAAAAAAAAAGATACTGTTTAGTTGAAATCTGACAGACATTTAAAATCAAAATAATTGTTAGAAACTTTTTCTTCAATAATTTTTTAGTACCATGGTTTTTACTTTCAAAATTCAGAAGCGATATTTTTTGATGAAAACAGCCATTTTTTTCACAGAATTATACGCTTAATTCAAAAATGTTATATTATAAAACTATCTTTAGAAAGTAAAAGAAAATTAAAAAAAAAGTCACGGCAAAATATAAGACTCCCTAGTACTCCCACTTACTCTCACATGCGATCTCTAAAATTTCCGAAAATTTCATTTTTTTTTTCAATTTTGTTTAAAGCCTAAATTATTTTACTAATTTTCTAAGTTATTTCAAACAATTCTAATTAAAATTTTAGCATAACTCAATTTATAGTACACTGGAGGATGAAAAGAAGCAAGTATTTGTAGCAATTATACAATTGGATCCCACATCCTTAGTGTGAATGATTTTGCTTGGCGATAATTGCAGCTTGCGCCGAACTTGGTAACCCTACTTCGATACACTAGATGTGGTAAACCTAACTATTTCTAGAATTTCGTTCTGCCTTGGCGTTTTTTTTTTTTTTTTTTTCCCCGGTTTATCGCTAAAGGTGTGGGCTCTCCTAAGATTTTACTAAGAACTGAGAGCGATTGATCTAATTAACGTCGAAATAATTTCTCCGCAGAATCTTCAACACGAATCTTTCAAAGATCCTTTGAACAGTCACATGAAATTACGCCAATTTCTAATTAGTGACCGCAATTTTCATTGTCCCCTTCCAATCAGACAGACAAAGAAATCGAAAGATTCTAATTTCTATAATAGCTTATATGCATATGGATTTCAATGATTGGGTCTCACGTAAGAATGCCAGTATTCTATTACAATGCAACGAAAGCTGGAAACGAAGCTCTATTTAGGCCAAGATTTGAAGAGAAATATAAAAAAGTCTTAGGAACAGCAAGGGTTGAAGCGCCATTTCGATTTCTGCCGATAATCTATGAAGCGTATCCAGCAATTGTGATCCTGCATTGTTTACATTCACTCCTGGACCAGCCTTTGTTTCCACAACTTAAGTGTCCGAAATCAGGTCGTGTAAATAATTATAATTACGGTTTTAATCTTGTTTGAGAAAAGAATTGTATTTTCTCTTCAATTGTTTGTCTAAATTTAGGTATTCGTCTGCGCTATTTTTCAAATTTCAGAGACTCTTATCCATGTGGGATTTCTCTGAAGTTTATTGGTAAATAGAAGTGAGCCTCCAAAATCTGAAAATAGTTTTGTTCTAAAAAAATTTAAATGAATAGGTTTGTAGTTTGTTGTTCTAATCGCTACTAGAGTTTCTAAGTAAAATTTTCTAAGGCATAGCAAGAAAATTCAATAAATATGTGAATGTTATAAGTCAAATAAATACATAAATGATTAATCGCCCTTTTTAAATATCTTATTAAAATCATACAGTTTAATCAATTTGCTTTGTTAAAACCAATTATTGATAGTTTGGATTTATATATCTTACCTAATCTACACCTTGTCAATACATATTTAAAAATAACAACTAAATTTATTTTCAAAAAATGGCAATATCAAAAACTATGTAAACTTCAAATTATAAAGCCTATTACGAAAATATAATATGTAATTTGACTTTAAATATTATATATATCAATAAATTAAAATTGCAATCTTTTTAATGTGAATAACAAAATAAATATTTAATATGTTTTTTTTTTAACTTATGTATTCCAAAGTTTATCTGTACTATTAAGTTGCATGATTACTATTTATGTAACTATTAATAACTGATATATAACTGAAAAGAAACAATGATAGATTTGTTATAAAAAATTATCCCTTTTTTATAATAAATTTTGCTGGATGATACAGGGACTTCTTGATAATTTAAGTAAAATAATTATTATAAAAATGTCAATACAAATCATTCCTTCAAAAACATTATGCAATTATTTATTATTAATATAATTTATTATTAAATTGAAGTTATTCAATTCAAAGCAGCTATATTTATTATATAATTTATAAATGTTCATTTAAGAAATTAAAAGTAATATTCACTTTAATTTGATTAATACAAATAAAAAAATCATTAAATTAAAATTATTTTTTATAAGAATAATATTTGTTTGATAACTTAACTTATATATATTTGATCATTTATTAAACTGTTAATATAAAAACGCACGTCTATCTATACTGATTTAATATTTACTTTCAGTAATAAATCTGTTAATAATTCTACAAAATTATCAATTTCTCAATAAAAACTTTGTAAATCGTGTTATTTATATATTATAACTTGCATTTTAAGAGAATAAAATTATTAAAAATTATTTTATACTTTAAATATAAAAACACTAACTTTTAAATTTTAGAAATTTTATTTTCTCTAAAATTATAAAGTTTAATTATTTTAAAGCAAAACTATAACGACAAAGACTAATTTAATAAAACGTTGATATGGAAAGAATCAAATAAATTAGAAAAGGATTTAAAAATTTATACAACACAGAATGTATAGAATTTTTCTTTAAAAATTAACTATTTTGTAATAAAAATGTTCAAATGAAATCAAATTTTATTATTTAAAATCTTTCCTTGAGGAAACATAACTTCATTTACACCTTAATAATTTTATCTGTATACATGCTTCTTGTCTGCACACACACACAATATTTAATTTCAAAATAAACTGGAAATAAAATACAAAAATAAAAAATGAATATGAAGATAGATAGATAAAACATGCCTTGTTTCTATTCTTACACTTCTTACACTAATCTAATTATGAATGAGAGAATATATTTTACCAGAAACATTTCAATCAACTTGTTTATAAGATATTTAATTTTTTATTGTGCTTAAAAAATAGCTCACATTGTAAAAAATAAAATTTTGAAAGGGAAGACTTACTTTGGAGGAATGGAAGTTATCATGTGTTAGTGACTCACCATCGAACAAGCGAATAATTCGAACTGTTCGAAGATAGATGCAAAAAAAGTCATGAGTTAAGTAAAAATTATAAATGAAATGGAAATTTGAATGGTCAACAATTCTATCATCGTACCATTTAAATTAATCTGGTTATTTGTTAAATTATTTTATCGGTTACATTGATAAAATATTAATGATATAATTTAGTAATACTATTATAATGCATGAACTATTTAAGACGAGACTAGACATAGTTTCAATGCTAACATTTAAATAATTTAAATTAAATTTGGAAACAATTTACATTAAGGCTAGATACAGTTTTGAACCAAAATTAAGAATATAATTTTATTACTTTCATTTATAATCATTTTGAATAAAATTTTATTAGTAATCACAAAGCATTAGTTTAGAAATAAATACTAAAAACATTTTAACTGAATTGAAGAAACCATTTATGAATAAAATTTTAAGCATATGTGAATTATAGGACAGTAAAAAATTTTAAAAGATGAAAAGAGAAAAAAAGATGAAAATGTAACAAAATGTATAAATTCTTGACAAATTATATAAGATAATTTTATCGATTATTCAAATGGAAATAAAATGAAACCCCAAAAATATTCGTTATTGTATGGATTTGAAATAAAGATTTTTATAATGATTATTGTAGATTTAGAATTGAGTTATGTGTTCAATTGATTAAGAATTGAGGGTGTATTGAACTGAGTTTTGTTTTTATTTATTTCTTCGACCTTTTTTCAGAAATTTAATATTTAAAAGGAATTTTGTTCCGAATTCTCTTCTAGATAAAATATAAATCAAGTTAGCTAGAGATGTAAAATGAATTTTATCAAATACGTCTACTTTCTTTTCTAGATAAAATATAAATCAAAGCTAGAGATGTAAAATACATCTACTTTCTTTTCCAAATAAAATATAAATCCAAGCTAGAGATGTAAAATACATTTTGTCAAATGCATATACTTTCTTTTCTAGATAAAACATAAATCAAAGCTAGAGATGTAAAATACATCTACTTTCTTTTCTAGATAAAATATAAATTAATCCTAGAACTGCAAATTTAATTGAATGTATAATACAAAAACTACAATCCAAATTCCAATATTCTCACTTCTAATATTTCAAACTATGAATATTGGAATAAAACAAAAAATCTAAATGAACAAGTAAAAATTTCCTTATGAACTAAATATTAGACAAATATAGTGCAGTAAAACATATTTGCTATATTGTAACAATTTATTTCTTTAATAAATAAAACAGCAAAACAATCCGAAACACACTAGGGAAAATCGAAGTCACAATTATATGAAAACTTCAGTAACAATTATCCACGATCAATGTCCTTATTCAGTAACAACCGAATCATAAAAATTAATCTTCAATAACTCTTCTTCATGAAAGTATACATAAAGTGCACAATATCATTGAACCTATCTGAAACCAGTAACCTGAAATCAGGACAAGAATGGGAAGTCCTGAAATCAGGAAGAAAAAAATGGGAGCCTCACAATTTTATAAAGGGAAATACCTTCTCCCACCCCCAAGAAAGAAGAATTCGGCCACTGCACTCGCATGAACTTTTCTTGTCCAAACAACTTTCTCATTTAGCAACAGAACGGTTTTAGAATTATAAAAGGAATGTGTTATTTCTCGTTTCTATATAAATTAGAGCAATCATTTTTTTTTCCCCGAGAAAACTGAAAAATAAAGTATTTTGTTTCTAATGTGTTTGGTTTTCCTTTTAAATAAATTACTTTGGTTTTTATGCCTTAAAATAGAACGAATTGTATTTTGTGAACTAATAAAATACCATAAATATATAGCTCAAATTCATAGTTTAATATACAGATGTATTTTAAATGATATGATAATTCCATGGATTAGGTACAGTTAGAAGTGATAAAAGTATGTTAATTTTTCTTGTTTTTGTTAATTAAAGTATATTTTTATTAGTTGCTAGTTGACATGAAATTACATACGAATAGCAATAAAAATTTTAATTTGAATTTTTAAATCAATAATTCTAAAAAGTCTTAAGCAATATAAGGGATTATTTTCGTATATATATTGCAATGCATAATATTTCAAAAATCCACAAGTGTGCATATCTCAAATGAAATGTTATGTCAAAATCAAATGAAATGTCAAAATTAGACTTATAGTTTCCTACGTAAAAAAATATTTCCATTCAATATTTTTTCATTCAGATTTTGTTTTAAATTAATACCTCATAATTAATAAAATAAGATTTTTCATAAATATTTCATTTATTTACAAAACATTAATTTTCTTATTTCCTAATTAAAAACATTGATTGAAAATGGGAGTCATTTACATTATAAAAATACTATGAAAAATACACATCTCCTATTATTTGAAAACATAACTTTATAAGTTATTAAAGGAAGCATTTGTCAAAAGCAGATAATAAAATATTACAACTTAAATTATTATTATTTATTAGCTATTATCTGTAGCAATAATAAAATAGTCTATAATAATCTTATTATGTGTAACATATTAAAATATTAAATAGCATCAAATTCAGTTTAATGTTTCATAAGAATTAATTTCTTCAGTAATTTATTGAAATTCTAAAATAAATATATTAATATATTCTTAAAATATAGCATAAATTATAAGCTGAAACGTAAAATCTTCATTATATTAATTATATTATAAACTATTCTAAACTTTTTACTTACTATACTAATATAATACATAAAGACTTTCTTCGATTGATATGTGTGTGTGTGTGTGTGTGTGTGTGTGTGTGTGTGTGTGTGTGTGTGTGTGTGTGTGTGTGTGTGTGTGTGTGTGTGTGTGTGCGCGTGTGTGTGTGTGTGTGTGTGTGTGTGTCAGAAAAATATCTCAAATTATCTCAGTTATATATAAAAATTTTAAATTAATAAATTAAGGAAATAATGCATTAGATTATAAATATAGTAAGAAGAGAATCTTGTATGTTAACTAATTTCTCCACATTTAAAAATATATTTTTATTTAGAAATTGGAAACATATAAATGACTAGTTTTATTATTTATATTATTTAAATATTATTATTCAAAAAATACACTTTTGAAAATAATTTACGGTTACATTTTCTTTTCTACAATTGAAATACATTTTTCCTCAGTACTAAAATATAAGATTGTTTCAGGAAAGTTCAAATAAATTTTTCATTCAAATGCAGATATATTTAATAGAATTTTCATTAACTCAACTTGTGAATTTATTTGCTTAAAAAAAAACAAAATATAAAACACGATGGAAAATGATGTTTTCTTAGTCAAATTAAAATTATATCATAATTTATTTATCGATACTAAAATAAAAGATTCCAAATTAAGAATATTCTCAACACAACAATTATTTTCATAGAAATATATTGAAATCCGTAGAAATATTTTTAACAAAGTATTAGCTTCATAATTTAAATTTAGAATTATAAGCAAACAAAATGAAAAGTGAACTATTTGTTTATTTACATTTAAAGATTCATTTTCTTTGTGTTTTGTTTCAGGAACATAATGAACATTAAATTTCTGTTAGCTTAAAATCTCGCTAAAGTTTTAATATCATGTTATTAAACTGACATATCAATATTACATTATAAAAATTTTATATTCAACAATTTAAAATCAAGTTACATATTTTATGATATCTTCTATTTGCAGGCTTATATGTTTAGAAAATAATAAACAATATAATATTAAATAATTATCTCTATTATTCAATGAGAATATTAACTTAATTTAATTTATTGAAATTAAAAACCTTCCATAAATAACATTCACAAGCACGGAAAACAAAAATTATTTATCAATTGTGTTAAAACAAAAATATGGAGAACTATTTTATTTTAATTCAATACTTAATATTTTATTTCTCTCAATGATATCACGACATAAATTACGACATGTATTACAAATTTTAAGATAAATTTCATATTTCTTAAAATACTACTTACAGTGTTTATCAAATATTTATTAAAATTGTATTTTATGAATGCAATAAATTTTTATTCGCTATTATTCCCTCTCATCAGCATGATTAAAGTGAATTTCGTTAGTAAGTAAAAATTAAAACTTGAAAGTATGTAATTTTATATTTAAAAATATATAATTTTTATATTTAAAAAAGCAACATATTCTTTCATAAAGTGTGCAAATATATTTTTATTAAGAACATTCCTTATTTCTATTTTCACATGAAAAAAACCATAATCATTAAAATAAATATTTATTATAAGTATGATTGAATATCATTGTCAGTAAGCTGGTACGGGTAAACTCGAAACACAGATTAGTTTGGATTTTAGAATTTCTAATTCAATAATTACATACCTTCAAATGGAAGGATATCATCAATCCCTCAATTATTCTAATCTCTAAATAGCATTAACATTTAAATTTATTGGTGATTTAGAATTTTTCATTAAAAAAATAATAAATCTATCGGTGCGTATCCAATGGTTAATGACCGACGTATGTAGTGACGTCACAATCGACCGCCATGTTCATCAACGGAACGATAGTGGTTTATAGCTTTTTACTGAGACTTCCAAATTCGAAATCAATGAAATTAAAAATAAACGCCAATTGCGAGATTGGCAGAAGGAAAATCAAGTTCAATGCCATTTTGTCTCCTTTCAATGATGTGTTTCGGCGAGAAAGTTCTTTTCACGCTTTGTTCAACAGAGTTTGCAACGCGTGAAAGATATCGATAAGGAGTGTGATTGACAGACCTTCCAAAATTGTTTGATAATTAAATGCAATGTAGGACGACGAGCAATTATATAAAGAAAAGCAATTAATCACATTATATTTTAAATTCATTTTGACAAATGAGGAAACGAGGCTAAAATTCTAGTTTAAAGGTTATTAAACACAATACATACAATACATATATAAAACATATTAAACATAATACATATAATTATTTGTATTAAATATAATTCATATAATTCAAATAAAGATAAAATTATTAGAGATAACATGTTTAAAAGAAGACACTGATTAATAACTGAATGAGTAAGATAAATACAGTTAAATATCTTGAAATACAAAAAAAATAGCTTTCGTTGCGATCAATTTATTAGCCAGTGTAAACATTGGAGAAGTATCAAGATTTGATAACTCTCTTAAAATTTGGACCTTTTCAAATACCATTTTAAAAGTACAAAAAGAAACTATAATTGTAAATCATAATTTGCAATTACGCTACTTCAAATGTTATGGTAAATTTCGTTCTCTTTATTTATGGATAAACAACCTACGTTACTAAACTATCAAAATAGTTGCAAGACAAAAACTGTCTAATTCGAGAAGTCATATCATTCTCTAAAACATAAGTTATATAATAAGATTCTGAAAATAAAGCTTTTGTGTTGCTTTGATGATATATTAAGAAATCCAAACTCTATGCTATAATTGAATTATAACAAATGTTTTCTCTTAAACAGTCATACCGAAGAAGCTACGTTTACTGTTCAATAAAATCTATTAAATATTTTACTTCATTGGAAAAATATCATATATGTTGAAGAATCAAAATGCTACGTATCTTTATCTGATGAAAGGCAAATCATTATAGGAAGGTCAAAGACGAATTTTACATACTAAACTTTTGTGAAATATGGTAGAGGAAGAAAAGTTTCAAATTATATCAGCAATAACTTCCAAAACTTATGATTTGGAATTTATTCAAATACGTCATGAATTAATATTGCTTGGATATTTTCAAAAGTAATTCAGAAAGGTCAACAGAAAGAATTCTATATGAATAATTCGTGCATATATTAACAAAACAATATCCTTAATCACACTGAGTATTTATGCATTTGTGTTTGCTTTATACAATTCCCTTAAAATGTTAAAGACACTTTCATATACACCTTGAAGCTTCAATAAATGTGAACATGATTAGAATATTAAAAATAAACAGATCCTAAAAGCACCAAATTATCTAAATAAATTAAAAACAATCTTTTAAGAAAAATTCAACTAAATTCTCCAGGAATTCGCAATAACTATAAAACATTTCGTGCAATGAAGGAAAAGAATTTTTATAACTAAATATTTAAATTTCCATTCTGCCTTTATTTTCTTATACATTTTTTTGAGAGTCACGTGGAAAATAATTGTTTAAGAGTGCTATTTTAAGCAATTTCCTTAAATTATTTAAAAATCACATTTAATCAGAATATATAAGCATCCATTTGCAAATGAATCAAACACTTTTACTCAAAATTCTTTTTAAGTATCATAAAAAAATCATAAGTTATTACTTCTTTATTTTCCTATATATAAACACAAGAATTATCATTATATGAATTAAAAAAACGTTTAAAACATCCTAGAATTTCAAATCGTCAATGATGAAAAGAATTTCCATTAATTCTACAAATAAATATTTCAAGTTCTAAACGCAACGATATGATCAATTTGCAAATTACTTGGAATCAAAGTACAGAAATACAAGAATATGATACTTCATTCGTCATATTCTTAATAAAATACAAATACATAGCTTTTGTGTTGCTATATATATATATATATATATATATATATATATATATATATATATATATATATATATATATATATATATATATATATTGCTGTAAGAATTGTACATCACATGTTTTTCATTTATTGGAATATACTATTACGTTCATCGGAAAGTAATTTCGTTTTTCCTGAAAATTAAAAACGTATAACGAATAAATATCGTATTGCATTGCATATTGTCCATTCTAGTCCAATAGCTTTTACCATCTTTCTGGGAGTAGCACGATTTCACACTCATAAAGTGGTTGGTTTTTACTAGCAAAAAGCTGATTCATGTGGGAAAAACGAAATGACTTTTCGAACAACCCAATAAATATTTCATTAAGGAACGATATTCTTGGCGTGCATTATTTTTATTCATATAATATTTCGAAAGTTTTATAATTTTTATGCATTAAATGATGCAATTATAGTAAATTCCAATTATTTATCAATTCGTAAACTAACACACACACACATATATATATAAATGCATTTTGAAATTTTTTGGAATAATAAAAAATTTCAATACATTATGTTTATTTCAATAAATATTAGAATTATTGGGCTTGATAAAAAAATTTTTACATTTTAACTATAATTTAAGAAATATGCACTGTTATGTACAAAGTATTAAAGTAATTGATGCAATTTTCTCCTTTAGGAAATCTTGCAATTCTATCACTAAAAAACCGTCTGCAATTCCATTACTAAAAAATGAAGCCAATGAACGGCTGTAACTGTATTCGAATACTAATCAAATTACCCACAAGCTATGAACTCGTGTGGAGCACTTTCTCTCTTTCGTGGGGGAAAAAACAAACTAAAATTTATAAACAGAGTAGAACCCGTTTTGTTTCTTACTCTACACGTGCTTGCATCGCAATTAATGCAAATGAATTGACTGATAAAACATTTTCTATTACATACAATTGTGATTAAAAGTTAATAATACATATTATTTCCTCTATTGCAGCAGTCTTCTTTTACAGGTTATTTTAAAAAGTAAACATATTAAAAATAAGGTAAAACCTATATTTTTCTATGCCCGAAGTTATTTATTGAATGTTTTTAGAATAGTTTTAATCTAATTTATGTTTCATCATTTCTGATCATTATCCCGCATAATTTCCATTTCATATTGCATTTGGCACTTTCATAAGAAAGTTTTATTTTATATGCATTTTATCGAAGTTTAATTTTAACATTATGCAATAGATTGAAATTTGAAAATGTGTTTTTTACTTATTTTATCATTATTTATCAATGATTGAAAAATTTCTTTATAAGAATAAAAAAAATTACAATCATTTTTAAACATTGTTCATATATATATATATATATATATATATATATATATATATATATATATATATATAAAACTCATTTTATTTTAACAATTCAGATATTTTACAAAAATATTTTTATATATAAATTCATTTGAAACAAAATTATTCGTAATTATTTAATTTACTAAAAGTTTAGAAAAATTTGTCTATTGCAAATGATTTTAACAAACCTTATGAATTATTAATTTTGAATTGAAATTTGATGGCGAATTATTATTGCTATAATGTATAGAAAAATGTTTCATAAAATTCATTATCAAAATTCTATAAACTAAAATATTTATAACATAAAAGAAGTTGTATAATATAATATTCCGTATAGGATAAAATAGTGCTACATACTTGTAATATTTTAATTCAGAAGCGAATTTTTTTGCTTCTCTTTATTTTAAGTAAGCAAAATTATTTTCTTGAAATTAAGCAGATCCTTATGTTTGCCTAACTAACCCTATTTTATTGTGAAATTTAAGGGGAAAATAACATTCTGTTTATTCATATAATAAAAGTCATACATTTTTTTCACACATATAAGGATAATTTTTATGCCATCATTTTGGTTAATGAACACAAAATATTTCACATATATGAATAGATAATAATGAAACATTGAAAGAGTAGAAGTTACAAAAATCAGGAAAATTAACAGAACATTTTCAAATAAAATATCCTTTTAATATACCAAATATTTCTATTATAAAAATACTTTTATAAAATAATATGCTGCAATTTTAAAATTTAAATAAAAATAGTAACTGCAGTAATTATATTTTAGCGTTAACATTTATGGAAAAATATTCCTCAACCATTTAAATTTAAGGATTCTTGTATCAATTTATGAATTAAAATATTTTGAAATTTACAAAATGAATAGCTTCAAATTCAATATATTTCATTAATTCTGGGAATATTTTTTCTTCAAAAATTTTTATTGATTGCAAATAAATTTCACTGCATAAGGAATACTATAAATCTCTAAATTCTTTTACTTAGTATTTTAATCTTTTTAATCCGATCAAATAAAAATTCCGACAATGATGGCTTTTTTTAATCTCTCAAGGAAATTTAATTTCCGAAGATTAAGTTCACTATAATTATTAAGGTAGTTTTCAATTATCAAAGCATCCACTCTTTCGAAACGAAACAGAAACTTATTTCGAAATTGAAACCATAAAAAACACGCTTTCGACAAGGGTTTTTCCTTACCTTGAAACACAGTTGAAGATAAGTTAAATAACTGTTAACTGCTCTTCGTCGTTGTCCACCTGCACAAAACACTCAACCATAACTTCGAAGGGCCCGTCTCAGCATTATATACGGGGTTCCACCACCAATGGCAACTTCTGACCTACATATGAGAAACGTCATAGAAATGTGGGACAACAATACCCACTCGACCACTGAAGAACAGTTGCCAGTCTACAAAATTGAAATTCCCGCCTTTACCTTCGATTTCGTTTGGTCGAAATATTTTTTTCACTCTCTGGAAAAGTGTTTTCACCTGGTAGGGGGCGATTCAAAATCGTTTGCTGCCCTGGAGCTACTCCTTTGGAAAACACTTCACTCTCTCGATTGTAGATCAATGAACTTTTTCACTTCACTTCGTAATAAACAGCTAAAAAAAGAAAATGTCTATCTGAAAAACGAAAACAATTTCGGTTATTATAAATAAGAGGTGAAATTGTCAAGTAACTTAACAAAGATGAAAGTTGATATTATTTATTTGTTTAAAAAAGAAGTGCAATTATTCTGAAATAATCTGGATTAAAGAATTTTATTTTAACAATATTGTGAATTATTCTTTTTATCTTATACACTATTAAAGAGCATGTTTGTATTTTATGCGTCATTTCTAATTTACTAGTATTTTGAATTTTCTGTTAACCATGTGTCTTATAACCCTCAATTGCTTAAAACAAAAAAGACGTTAAATGAAATGTAAACTATTTTAAAAAGCAAGGAAACATAAAACGAAACAGTATTTCAAACAAGATTGAATCCATCAGCTAAAATAAAACATTTGTTATTTTGAAATCACGCAAAAACATAGATTATATTTACTTTTTCAATTTCGTAATGTAATTTATATAACTACTTAATAATATTAATTAAACTCATAAAGTACTTTTGTTATAAAAGCATTTTGAGATGTGTATGACTTTTAACATTTAAATAAAAATAAAGCTTATAATGTATTAGCTTAAAGTAAATTAGAGACGTTCGAAATAATAAATGATTGAATCTTCAAAATGTTTGAAAACTAAAATTTATCAATGATTTTTACAAATTTGAACAATGAAAATGCTGATCAGATAACAATAAAATAATTTAAAATGAATTAATACATATAAAACATGTTTTATAATTTGGTAAAAAAAATTATTTCATTTTGCTTACATTAAAAATATTTAAGTTTGAATCATTTTATAGTACGTTGTATTTTCTCTGATAAATTTAAAATTTTGATTTCTTATGATTAACATAAATATTTGTGTTTATGAAATATTCAAAATTTAAATAATTTTAAATTTCAATTTTGGATTCCTGAAAATTCATAATTTACCATGAATCGTTATATTTAATTTTTTTAATATACATAAAGATTAAATAAACTTCTTAATTGTTTGTTTATCCTTGAAATTTAAAAATTAACTAAATTGTTTACACAGTTTAGTAAATAATATTTATGTTAAATTATATTGAATCTTCTAGAAGATAATTAAAGTTAAGTCAATTACATTTAGTTTTATTTTACGTCCTTCAAAAAGTGAAAAATTAAAGAACCTTACAATTTTGTTTTAGATTCCGAAAAGGTTAGAACTTAATACAACGCTATTTTATGTAAGCTAAAACTACATTTTCCTGTTATTTTTATTGGCAAAAAATTTTTACTATCTTGTAGCTAAAGATTCGATTTATTATTCTAAAAATCTTAAGAAAGTTTTGTTAAGGTGTGTCTGAATAAGTTCACTTTTAATTCATTCCTATTTACATGCACAAATGAACATGCTTTTACGTAATTTTATTACATTTTAATTTTTGAAATATAAAATTAAAATAAGAAAAAATATTTAAAAATTTTTAATATTTACTTTATTAATTATTATAATAAACATTTAATGTAATAAATACTTGAATCAAATCAAAAGAGTATTTGATTGGAAGGAAATTATTTTTCTTCAAAATTTTAAATAAAAATATGCATTAAGTTTTTTTAATTAAAATTTTTGAATCTGAGTCACAAATACTTATAATTTCAAAAACCTGATAAACTGGAAAATCAAACCAAAATATAGTCCTCAACTCGTTTCCAAATTTAATCTTTGATATCATTCTTCATATTATATTTTGAGCTGAATAAACAATAATCACTGCGGTATATTTTTAAATTTATAACTAAGCAATTTGTTTTATGTTTTTTATTTTCATTTTAGAAAAAAAAAGATTTATGTATTAAATATTTCTCTATGTATTGCAAATTTCAGTCTTAATTAGTCGTTCATTTAAGCAAATTTCTGACTTTAATTTTGATCAGTTTTAAAGAGATATATTCTCAGTATCTGGAAATTTTCATTCAATTTTTAATTGAAACTAGACAATTTAATAGTAAATTCTTTTATGCTCTAACTTCAATTTTATTCTTTTTTTCTTAATGTTCGCAATTACTTTTACGTAAAGTTGTGGAGTCTTTCTTTAATCTTATAATTTCCATTAATAATCCATTAATATTAAGACTTTTTATTTGTAAAACCATTTAGAAATGATCTTAATGTAGCTTAATATGAAAAAGAACATTTTACAACTAATAACTTGTCCCAGCAATTCTAATGTTAATCATATATTATCAATTATTTATTCATTAATTGAAAATTGAAAAAGTATATATTGTACCGAGCTCCACGGGTTCGTGTTGATTGAGAGTTGAATAAAGCAACCACTTAATGAACACAAGACTTTTATTCGTAAAAACTTCACTAGATAAACGAAATTCCCGCTGTAACAATCACAATTATACAGCTACAATTCGTCAGATACAATAAGAAATAGCTTCCAATCACAGGTCTCAAATACCTCAGACAGAGAACAACTAGCAGTCACAACTAATCGTCTTCACTCACTGACTGTCTTCACAAAACTCTCTACTACTATTCCATGTCGGGCTGCGGTATTTATACCTGACTTGGCGGAGAAATCTACCAATTTCGCCAAGGCTCTGGAAGCTTCTAGGCTATCTCGGAAAATATTGGTCCTAGAGCTTAGGTGATGGATGTTTCCAGAAGTATCGATTTCTCGCCAAGTCGCCAAAAATCTCGCCAACCGTCGCCAAGTCGCCAAGAATCTCGCCAACTGTCGCCAAGTCGCCAAATCATTAGGAAATCCGCTTTTAAACTACAACACGTCTAAATACCGCAATTTTTGCCCAAAATGTGAGAATTTCTGATCTGTCTGAGATATTTTAAGACAAATATAATCATTATTTACAAATTTGTAACATTGCCCCCCTCTCAAGGACTGCACGTCCCGGGCAGTACAATCCCCTGATAGGAGGCCAAATTTAATATAAAAGAATTTACATTTCAAGAGGATACAGAGCACATTACATACACAAGCAACTAAAAATACAAGAAAATAGAAAAGATTAAAATTATCTATACTATTTACAAACAGACCATGGTCTACTGATTTTTACTCTACATTACGATAAGGAGCTAATCTATCATAATGTACTACCTTTGGTTTTGAAGCAGATGATTTTCTTATACGAACCACGACGTCGTTCAGTCTTTTTAGGACTGTGTAGGGACCTTCCCAGTTGGCTTGCAACTTTGGAGAAAGTCCTTTACGTCGAATCGGGTTCCACAACCAAACTTTGTCACCTTCTTGGAATTCATGTCCCGTCGCTCTTGTGTCATACCTTGTCTTCATTCTTTCGGTCGTCAGGTTGATTCGGTCTCGAGCGAAGTTATGGACATCTTCAAGACGTGCCTGAAGGTCTCGAAGGTATTCCTCTGGCGATGAAGATGTATCCGGTGGACGACCAAACTGAAGATCACAAGGGAGACGAAGTTCGCGACCAAAGAGCATCTGTGAAGGAGTATATCCGGTAGTCTCATGGACAGCACTGCGATATGCAAGCAGAAACAGCGGTAGCTTCAAATCCCAATCTTGCTGATTTCTGGAAACCATAAGGGAGAGGTTATTCAAGATGGTTCTGTTAAACCTCTCTACCATGCCATCCGATTGTGGGTGTAGTGGCGTGGTCTGCGTCTTGTCTATTCCGAGAATTTGACACATTCCTTTAAACACAACAGAGGTGAAATTTGTCCCTTGATCAGAATGAATTTGTAAGGGTGTGCCGAATCTGGAAACCCATTGTTGCACTAGAACCTCGGCTACTGTAGTCGCCTCTTGATCGGGGATTGCAAACGCTTCAGGCCACTTAGTAAAGTAGTCCATGACAACTAGTATGTATTTGTTGCCATTTGAGGAGCGTGGTAAAGGACCCAAAATGTCCAATGCTATCCTCTCAAAAGGTGCTCCTACGTTGTACCGCTGCAACCTTCCTCGGCTACGTTTCTTCGGTCCTTTACGTGCCGCACAGTCATCACAAGATTGGCACCATTTCTCTACATCTTGTCTCGTTTTGCTCCAATAGAAGCGTTCTCGAACTTTCTGTAGAGTTTTCATTACTCCGAAGTGGCCTCCAGTGGAGCTACTATGCAATTCTTTCAAAACATCTGAAATTCTTGATTTTGGAAGAACAAGCTGCCATTTGAATTTACGTCCATCATCGGATTCCCATTTCCTGTATAAGACACCATTTCTTATATGGAGTGAGTCCCAAAGAGTCCAATATTGCTTAGTAGTAGGACTGTAGGTAGAGATGTCCTGCCAACTTGGTTTCATACTGGAAGATTCTTTTAATTCTAAAATTGGATTTATATCTGGGTCTTCTTTTTGGGCTTCTCTAAGTTCTTCATCACTCCATGGGTCTGGTTTCGATGGAGGTGAAACAGTAACTTGGCGTACCGAAGGATTTACTAACTGATAGTTCTTCTCTACTCTAGAACAATATTGGCAGCTTTCATTACACGGTTTCCTTAACAGTGCATCAGCATTTCCATGAACAGTTTCTTTGCATTGACGTATTTCCATTTTAGAAATTCCATGATCTTTTGTTTTCGGACAGTATCTACGGACGTGTCCGACTCCACCGCAAGTCCAACACTGAATTTTTGTGTTTCTGCCACCTTTACTCAATTCTAAGCTACGCAATTTTCGCTGCAGATCTTCAATTTGCTTTCTTAGATCATAGTTCGTATCAGTAGCAGAGACGGCTCGGATGTAGTGCTGGTCTTTACGCGTGGCTTGCTGGGCAGCCTCTATCTTATGTGCGTAGACTAGGGCAGATCCGATATCTTTGACATCGGCGAGTCTAAGTGTTTTCTGTATCTCCGGATCCCGCACACTATCGATGAAGTGATGGAGGGCCAAATCTTGACGTATCTCAGCTGGGCAGTCCGAAAATGCTAGATGGGAAAGTCGCTGAATATCGGCAGCCAATTCTTGAAGACTTTCACCCGCTTTTTGATAGCGGGACTTTAACTGTAGTCTGCTATATTCTTTAGTGCACTTATCTCCAAACCGCAGCTCAAGCGCACTCGATAGGGCTTGGAAATCGTGCCTCTGCTCCTCCGGAAGCGTCTCGAGGATGTCAGCCGCGTCTCCTCTTAAAGAAGCCGCCAGGTGAAAAGCTTGGGCTCGGAGGTTCCATCCATTAGCTTCCGCTACCATCATAAACTGGGTCTTGTATACTTGCCAAGAGGATTTCCCATCAAATGTTGAGAGTTTAATATTGGCTAGGGATGGCACAAATGCCACGTTGGGCTCCTCATGTCTGTTTGACATTTGCTTCTTCAAGCTTTCAATCTCCTTATTGATATTGTCTAAGGCTTCTTCCACATTTTCTTCTATCTCTAGAACTTTAGTTTCTACTGAAGTTACCTTATCCTCCATAGCATTCATCTTCTCCTGAATGATGTTGGAGAATTCTTCTTTAACACTTACAATGTCCTTCTTAAGCTCATCCTGTCCAGATTTTATCTCTTTCATCATCTCGGCGTTAATCTCTTCTTGTCTAGCTTTCATCTCTTCTTGTCCAGCTTTCATCACCTCCTGTCCAGATTTTATCTCTTTCATCATCTCGGTTTTAATCTCTTCTTGTCCAGCTTTCATCTCGGTTTTCATATCTTCTTGTCCAGCTTTCATCTCAGCCATCTGCTCCGCTAATTTTTCGAGAAGACTTTTCATTAAATCCATATCCATTTTTCTTGTGACACGCTGCATCAACTCTTCAATCCCGACTTCTGACACCAGTTGTACCGAGCTCCACGGGTTCGTGTTGATTGAGAGTTGAATAAAGCAACCACTTAATGAACACAAGACTTTTATTCGTAAAAACTTCACTAGATAAACGAAATTCCCGCTGTAACAATCACAATTATACAGCTACAATTCGTCAGATACAATAAGAAATAGCTTCCAATCACAGGTCTCAAATACCTCAGACAGAGAACAACTAGCAGTCACAACTAATCGTCTTCACTCACTGACTGTCTTCACAAAACTCTCTACTACTATTCCATGTCGGGCTGCGGTATTTATACCTGACTTGGCGGAGAAATCTACCAATTTCGCCAAGGCTCTGGAAGCTTCTAGGCTATCTCGGAAAATATTGGTCCTAGAGCTTAGGTGATGGATGTTTCCAGAAGTATCGATTTCTCGCCAAGTCGCCAAGAATCTCGCCAACCGTCGCCAAGTCGCCAAGAATCTCGCCAACTGTCGCCAAGTCGCCAAATCATTAGGAAATCCGCTTTTAAACTACAACACGTCTAAATACCGCAATTTTTGCCCAAAATGTGAGAATTTCTGATCTGTCTGAGATATTTTAAGACAAATATAATCATTATTTACAAATTTGTAACAATATAAAGATTTAATGCTTTTTTAAGAAATCAATGTTCTCGTATATTCTGTGATTGTAAGAATTCACTAAAATGTATCCCAAAGGATTTTCTTAAAAGTAAAAGATAGTAAACCAGCTTTGCTCAAATATATTTATAATTGTATTCCTATTATTATATAAGAATACCCAATTTAGTCACTTCCAAACAAAGAATATGAGGTTCTGCTTTTCTGATTTATTTCGTTCACAATTTTTTGAGTTAAAATACAATACATTTACCTACGATATATTAAAATACACAATTTTCAGTATATTAAAAAAGACGTACAACAATTATTACATGCAAGCTTGAAAAACACAAGTAAATCATGCCCTCGTGTATAAGTTTTGAAAATCAGCTTTCAAATATTTCTTTCCATAATTAATTTTAAGATTCCGGAAAAAAATTAGTTCACGATTGAATGAATTTCTCACTATATTTTGAAATGAAATGATGGTTCATTTTTTCTCTACAAAAAATCTTATATAAGTGAACATAGTTTATTTGTTATCAACGAAAGTTTAAAGCCTAAGTAAATTATATTTTTTAATGTTTTTCTACAATCATAATTTTACTGAACAAAATAAATCACAATGAACTCTTATAAAATATTAAAATATTCTTTTTAATAATGTGATAAGTTTCAATAAAAGAAAATGTTTGCAATATATTCATTTTTATTGCAAAATAATTCATCTCTTTCTAAATTGATCTTAACTCTTTTCCAGCTAATGAACAAATAAATTAATATGTGTAATAATAATTATTGAGCATATATGACATAAAATACAAATTCATTGTGTGTTTCTTCTACTAGCAGAACACTTTTAGAAATTTCTGTGTATAAGTTATGAGATGCACCAAGAAATATGGTTCGTTTCTTATAAACAAATTTCTCTTGAATAAATTGTCCACAATACTTTAAAATGTAAAAATAACTTACTTTTTTGACATCGAATATAGACTTTGCTTATTTGTCATCTATTAAGTTAGAAAGAATTTTACACATCGTCATTTTAACCTTCGTTATATCTTCTCAGTTAATGATAATCCTCTTTCATGTATCATCCATAGAAAATTTCATCAACTGGTATCATTTGTATTGTGTCACACAACATTTGCTGTAGCATTGATTAAGTCATCTTTTTTTCACGATTTTAATATAAAATGCTGAAAACTTATTCTTTAACTCACTCACTATTGTAATTGAGTCATTCTGGTAACTTAAAAATTTTCAAATTTTCTAATTTCATAATTTTTTGCAGTTAGAATAAACGAAATATTTCACATGCAGAAAAAAACTTAGGTATCAAAGTAAGAAATTAAGAACAACTTTAAAATGTTTTCCGAACGTCTATTAGCATACTGCCAGTCTAAAAATAAACCCGAAATTGATGAAAAGAAATGAATACAGCAGTCGATAATGTTAAGAAAATAACTATTCTTAGAACATGATTTGGAAATCAGCACAAATCATTTAAAAAAAAAAGTAAACTGGAAGCAAAATATCAATCATGTTTTAATACCAGAAATTATAGCAATAGCTACCACATTTAGCCGTTCATCTCGCAATTCAAATGGCATCATTTTGTCATTGATATCCAGTACTTCAGACAACCCGTAAAATAGCAATGTTAGGAATAGAATGAACCCTGTATCATGCAAAATAGAATCTATTTTTGAAAGTTGAGATGTTCCACCATTTATACGCTGAAATTAATAAAAAAAATGCATAGTCACAATGTATGACATTATCTTACTGTATTATTATCAACCATAGGCATATAGCATGTCTTAACCCTGTGTTAGCTTAACTCAGAAAACTGAACTCAAAAGTTCAAGAACTTAAAAAAATGTTATTTTGCAGAGTAAATCTTCCACATAAATGTGCTCTGATAAGATAATTGTATTTTTATATATTTCTAAGTATAGTATTTTACAATTATAGCTTTTGCTTTATATAATACAGCTTTTATATTATATTGTTACTTTTTATTATATTGCTTTGCCAGTAGTTGGATTTTCCAATTATGAAACAAGAAAGTATACAATAGAAAAATTCCAAATATACAATAGTCAGAGAGAATCTCGGTGGAAGGCTGTAACCCCTAGAAAGCAGGGAGGTGCCTCAATCGGTTTATCTGATGGGTGTTTGGAGGGAAATAAAATACCTCCCGTGGAAAAACAGGAAAAACATCAACCTTCCGGGGTTTTGGCACCTCTTTTCTAAATTTTGGCTGCCAAGTTGTAAGTGCTGATCGAAAGAGAATTGGAGTTTTGCCATTATTGGCAGACCTACATGCAGAAAAAATTCAAGAAATTGCAGAAGCCTTTGTAAGAACTCACGGTTTTAATTAATAGGATTATTAAAAGATACGAAAAAGAGAGAGAGTGAGAATCATTGTCTGCGAAGTAGAAACATACGTATGCAGTGAATATTAAAAAAATTACAATATTTGAGAAATTGAGGATTAGGATAATATTAGGTACTATTATCTCTGTCATCAAAATGAAATTGCGTACTATTTTTCCAAAATTTTCAAATTTAGCTGCCAAAAAATCACAAAATAAAGTGATAAACTCAGGTTTTTAAATTGAATGCAAGTGAAAAGTTTTGAACAAAGTTGTAGAAATTAGAAATTATTGAGGGCTAAAATTTATAAGTTGTATCTATACGGAAAAGAATACTCGCTATAAAGTGACAAAAAGTTCGGACACAGGTGCCGTATAATCCAGGATGCCAAATTCTGAGATTGGTGATTTTTTGGCGGATTTTTTTATGTATCTGGCAACCTCGTTTTTATTACTTCCTACATATGAAGACCTATAAGAATTATGCAGAAAATTATATTTTGGAAACCCTAGTATTTACGTGATCGCGCACGTCAAGATACGTCATCTTGGCAACATTTCTTCCTTGCCAAAAAAATTCAGAATTTGGAATTATAAATTATACGGCACCTGTGCCAAAGTTCGTTTTATTCAAATTATTATGTTTAATTATTATGTTTTATAACTACATAATTATTATGTTTTATCCACTGGTAGATGAGACTATCAATTATAGAGGATTTCAGAAAAAGGCAGATTACTGACGGATTTGTAACTTATCTTTACACTTCTTCACCTGAATGAAACAGACATTCATAAATATCTTTCTTCGGGTTACCAAAAATATGAAATTCACAAGGGGAAATATCTGGACTGTATGGAGCATATTCAAGTTTCTCCCAACCCAATTTTCAAACGAGTATCTCACCAGATAGTCAACTTGAAGATGCACATTACGAAAAAGATTTATTCTTTTCCGCAGCCTTCCTAGTTATTTTGAATTTATGGCACGTCGCAGTTTATGCAGCATTCTTCACATACTGCAAATATGCGGTTGTGAGTTTTGTTTGTTGCATCGAGCGCGCGCGCCGATAAGAAAAAAAACCACCTTTGTGCTCTTCTCTGCATGTTTCTATTTCCCAAGCCGAATGAACATATTTTTCACTGCACTTATTTCCAGAGTAATGAAGAAGAAACTGTGCGGTTATGTAAATTTCCACTATGTATTTTCCCCTCCGACAGGTGAATATACCATTACGTAACAACAATGTTGCCAAATTTTGTCAGGAATATATTTTATGATGGATGTTCAGTTATATTTGACTACTTCTAATAAAAAAACTTTTATGTAAATATTAACTACACGAGTAGACTTTAAGTTTCATATCTTCTAAAAATATTTTGTTTTTTTTAAATTTGAATTTCGAAAAATTTTTGCCGTGTTTTTGAGAACATTTTCATGAACTAATTAACATTTTAAGTTTTAATTTAATGTAGTGGAATTAATAAATTAATTTAAATGAGGTTATTTAAAACGAAAACTTCTTTATAGCTTCTATAGGTTTGGTAAAACAAATATTTTTATCAACCAAACTGTAGCTCTTCATTTCGTTCCATTTCAATACAATCATTTTTAAATGTCACCTATTTAAAAGATAACTTCAATTTTTATAAAATTAAAATATGCTATTTTTAAATACATTCTTTTCTATTAAATATAATGAATCAAATGATAAAAAAATATCATCTATTTAAAATTTGCAAATTTTTTTCAAGATAATTATACGAACTCTTATCAATTTTAATATTTTATATCGCTATATATATTATAATTATACAATTGAAGTAAATTCTTAGAAAAGTTTAAATTATTTTTTATAATAAATTTCAATTAATATGCTTCGAGCCAAATTTTGGTTTTGATTTTTTGGCTGTTATTTTTTAAACTGTATTAGATTCAGTACAAACTTATTAGATGTAGAACACCAAAAGCAAATAATGTAACCTTATTTACAATAAAGCTATAGAAAAACATTACTTGGCGAAAAAATATAAATTCATCTATATAATTAAAACTATATAGGGTATCGTTTAAAACAAAGCTGTGAGTCTTGACTCAATAACTGTAATTCCGGCCTTTCAAATATTCTAAATTTCTCATTTGTCTATCAACATTATCTCCAGCATCGATAATTACCAAGCCAAGAAATGTTGTTTTCAGTTAAGGAAAAAAAATTAATGGTGGCGACAGATTGAAAAAAAAATTTTAATGGGAGATCCTCATAATAGTCACTGACCTCGAGACAATAGAAAAAGGAAGCAAACCTGACGATTAAATCCTTATTTACATCAGTGCAAGTGACATTCCTCGTCCCAAGTGGGAAAGGAAACTCCGCCACTTTGGCAATGATCGTGAAACAAAAAGGGAGCAATGCCGCCAATATGTGTCACACATCGTGTATTCTGTCAACATAAAATGCAATGTAACATTTCTGATTTGGCGACCACAGATCAATGTCATTAAATAGTGGACAGGACGAGGAAAAAAATAATGCTCCTGTTCATTAGAGCTATTCTCTCTCTTTCTCTCGGCAAGGTAGATAATAAATTAGTGTTTACGTCTTGGCATCTATTTTTAGATTCGTTGTTTTTTTGCGATAAGTTAATGAATGCGATATATGCAGCATATTTAATATGACATCGATGAAAAATCAGGTTGATGTTGTTTCGAAATGCGGAAATTGAAATGATTTGATAAGCGTATTAACCTTTTCGAAATTTATGATTACGCAATGTTTATTATGTTGATGAGTCTTTGTTTCAATTAAAGTCTAAAGAAAATTTATGTATAATAATGGTAATTTTAATTAAGATAAAATGCTAAAACAATTAAAGTCAAAAAATACAAAGTTGTTAAATATGTTAATAAATTACAATAATAGAAATATAACAAAAGGATTTCTTGTAATTACTCCTTAGCTATATAGACATCACTATTTACGTAAATATTTTTAAAATAAATTTAAAAACATTTTAGTTTATTCAAATACTAACCAAATTTCTAAACTATTAAACGCTTCGAGTATTTTATATTGAATTATAGAAACGGAATTATACTAATTAGTTTAAGTTTTGCATTTTCTAAATTAAAAAGAATTTAGAATTTTATTAAATAAACACCGTGCGAAAGAGAACATTCAATTTTTCAATAAAAATAAAGCTTATTTGAGTAAGAAAATATACTAGTAAATATATAATTTAGAAAAATTAAAAAATTAAGCTCCAAACAAAGTTAGTATAAAAAATAAATTTTTATTGAATTTATATATATATATATATATATATATATTATATATATATATATATATATATATATATATATATATATATATATATATATATTCAAATGTATATAACTGATAGAAATATTATAAGAAAGAATTTTTTTAACTCAAATTATGCATTGCATTTAATACTGATTTTTGGTATGTGTATTCAACATTAACTTAAAATCGGAGTGCAATTTAATTGGCATGTGTTTATCAAATGGCACATTTGTTTTGCTGTTTCATTTTAGAATCTGAATATATATTATCTTTGGATACTTTTTGGCCAGATTTTGATGATAATTATGTAAACTTTGTATGTATCATATTTTGCTTTACACAATATATGTGATTTCCCTTGTGTTTAAAATCGCTTATATTATAATTGTCTTACAATATAATAAACTTCAAAGAACTGACATAAAATTGTCTCATTCATCTTCCACAATTTCAAATAACAAAGAATGTTTAAAATAAGTGCAAGGCGACAAAAATCATTTTAAGAACTCAAAAATACACAAATGACTTATGCTTATTTTGATTTAATAACAATACCAAAAAAACAGTTTTTGTTGTGAACCAATTATTAGTTTTATTATTTTCTTTTAATTTAATTGAGAATTAAGATGCAGTTAGAGTTAAGCTTAAAATAGTATTACTGATTTATATTATTGTCGGTACAAAAACACTTTGAAGTTGGAGACATGAATGCAGAGAAAATTCTTTATAGTGAACGGAAAAGACCTTAAAATTTCAGAAATTTCCTTAACTTGTCATTTTATGAAAAACTAGCAACTTTAATGAGTTATTTTTTGTGAAGCAATCATTTTTAAAATTATTTTACCATGCTAAACAATTTTTGTTGCAATAAAGGGTTCTATTTTATGACATTTGTTATCATATATTCAAATTTCTCATTTTCATTATACAAAGTTTTTTAACATGCTCCACATTTATTAATAAAACATGACAGTTAGTGATAAAAATAATAGATTTGGTCTTTTAGATTTCAAATTGTCTAACATTTTGATTCTGTCTGAATCTAATTTTGCCTCATTGGCAAAATTAGCATCTTATAATTTGGCGATTTTTTGAAAAATATTAACCGTTTTTATATTTAATATTTACTGAAGTCAGTTTTCTTTTCTCACTAGTGCAAATTTTACGTTTTCCAGTTTACTTTAATGATATGATCAGGATTTACTTTATCATGATATTTAAGAGTAAAAAAGTCTGAACTTTTGAATAAAAAATTTGCATTAAAGAAAAGAAGAAATACAATTTAAAATACTTTTCTAATTAGCTTTTTTCATATTTTTAAATAATGTTAATTAAATTGAAATCAAAAATATTGTTCCATAAATAAAAAGTAGAACATCTTGCCGTCTGAAATATATATGATTTAAGAGAAAAACAAAAATATCATTTGGCATTCTATAGCAAATTCTTTTCCTATGGAAAGCAAAGAGTCTTACCTTTTTTAACAATGGACAAATTAGTGCACAAGTTCTTCTGAATGGAAGCTTACAAGCGTAACTTTTTCACGACTTCAAGTCATAGAATGAACAAAAATATATCAAACTTATAGTTTAGATATTGCATGGAAATTTTAAGGAACAAATAAATTCTACTTAAAAAGACACATATGATTTCTGAGCTAGTGACGTAGTGTTCATGGAGCTCCAGAACAATGGTTCAATCTCCTGTATATATATAGGTTAAATTGCACTGAAAAACTAGTGAACTACTGAAAACCAAGTGATATAGACAATTGAAGTTTTTCAGAGCTGAGGTAAAGTTTTACTGTTTTCCAGGAAAGCTGATCACAGAAAAGTTTACATTCGGGTAATCAAAATACTCCAGGTCACAAAGAAGGCATAGCTAGATATTATGAAGTCGAATGTATGGTATTTGATTCAGGTACTACTAAATTAATAGTTCTTTTTATTGTGAAGACCTTTATTGATAAAAGCCTTAAGAAACTGGCTAAATAATATAAAAATCTTTCACTGATATCCTAGTATCATGTGTGCCATCATTACTAAATTAATGAATATTGACGAAAATACTTCCAAAATCCAGTAAAATAATGCATCAACACATTTTTGAAACCCAATCTTGTGAGTTCTTAAGGCAAATATTCCCATACTAATAAATTAGAATAAAGGCAATAATACCTGCCTATGTTATTCTTCAAATATTTTTACTTTGGAATTCTATCTGAAACATAATATTGAAAATATTTTATAGAATAGTAGATAGAAATATCATTGACATAAAACTAAGCTTTTTCTTTCATCATTGATGAACCCAAACAATAACAAATAAGTTAAGAAATTAAGTACCATTTTGCTATCTGTGTGAACGTCACACGAATGGTATTCATATATTATACTCATGAGGTTTAATGGAAACAAATCACTTATTAATTTATATAAATTACATAATAATATCTATATATATCTCAATTGAAGTGTTATGTAAAGCACTTGTTAAACAGGAAGAAAAGCATTATAAACTCCTTATAAATTGAAATTCATAATAATTTAGATAACTTATTCTTACAACATTCATTGTGATTTAAACATCATTAAGAGCAAAAGTTTTAAAAGAATCAGTTTAATAAAATCTATATAGTAATTTTTTAAAGGTTTCTTGTCGTGAGAGAAAAATTTCTTGAAATATTAATATTTGTTTTCTTGTATCTTTATGTAGCTTCTTTCACAAAACTGCATCTAAGCCAAGCATTTTATTGTTTGCTGCCTTATTCAAAAGTTTATAGTTATGTAGTTATGACGTTGAATATTAATACACATACACACACACACACACACACACACACACACACATATATATATATATATATATATATATATATATATATATATATATATATATATATATATATATATATATATATATATATATATATATATATATATATATATATATATATATATATATATATATATGTATGTATATGTATATGTGTATATATATACATATACAGACATACATAATTAAAATAATTGAACATTTACTATAATAACAAATTAGTTTCCCAATCGTACATAATTTATCAAATGTATTTAAAGCACTCTCACAATAAACACCTCATTTCGCCTCAGTTTAACCACCTTCGCAGACAATGCTTATCGTTGCTCTACATCAAGTTTTGCATTATTCAAGTGAATACAAAATAACTGAAGGAACAAATAGGTGAAAAATCTTATCCTTCATCATCGTTTCGTTTTTAATGGCTGATGAAGGTCCACACATTCGCTTCTAGTTTGAGACAAGAAAAGTGTGATAATATCTCAAAGTGTTGTTTGAAAAATAAAAGATGTCTTACTTCATATTTTTTTAATGTAATAATGGGAAAATATATGAAAATTAATAAGAAAAAACTAAAAATTTAAGTTTGTTGACTCTGATATTTATGAGGATAATAAATTATTAGTAAATGTATTGCTGTATTAACTTTTTTTCAACATTTCATTGCTTACAGTTCTTTTTAATAGAGATAATGGAAAACTTTATGAAAGATTTTGAGATTAAATTTTTTATATGATAAATATTTCTAAATACATTTTGTTGTATAAAATTCAGATTAATTTTAGCTACGGCTCTAACTGTATTACATTAAAGAAAATCATTTTTTGAGAGAAGAGACAGTGAAACAGTAATCGCTTATGATTATATTTCAAAATTATTCAAACTTTATTATTAAGAGTTAGAAAAGTTAAAAGTAGAATAGCAAATGTGAAAAGATAAAGGCTTGTTAATTGTATTATCTAAAAAAATTAATAAAATTGCGATAAAAATTAAATAAAGTAACACAATTAGGACTTAAAAATAATTTAAAAAATCATTTCTAAAAATAGAAGCTTATACTAAAAGTAACAGAACTTAGTAACAAAAAATGGAAATCAAAGGAAGCACTTAAATGAATAGGAATTAATAAAATAATAATAATAAACAAATGTCGAAAAATAAATTAAATTATATTACAATGTGTATAGTTAATATACAATAAATACATTTACAACAAGAGAAACAAAACAAAGAAATTTCATTTATCTTTTCTTTTTAACTTAATTTTTTATCTACTATAAAAACATTTTCTGATTAAAAGTTTTTATTAAAAAGCTCAAAATTGTTCCAAATTTAAACTTGATATCTAAAGCGAAGTTTTTATAATTTAGCATACTATACGATACTTTGTTGAAAATAATAAATAATCTTTTGATGCGAATATTCTTATTGTAATAAAAAGTAAAAGGATTCAGACTTAGAATTGCAAGCAATCGATTAAAATTCCGTAATAAAGAAACTATAACAATAGACAATTAGAAATTTTATATTAAGATTTCTAAAATAAGTAAGAGACCTATAAGCTAGAGAACGTTATACGAGGAAAGTGGGATGTTTCTGACAAAGTTTAACTAATAATAATAAAATCTAAAACAGTGAAATTGAAGAAAAAAGTTTATGGTAAAGGTCAAATTCATGATAAAAAAATTCCATGTTTCAAATTAAAAATTCACTAGTTATTTTAAGATATTGAACTCTATCACTGTTTAATACATCTTAACTAAAGCTCTCAGACTTATTTTAATGTCAATCTTTTGAATATTTTTTCCTGCTCTCAATAATTCATAGGTTCAAATATCTGCTTTGCTTAGGATGCTTATAGTGGATAGCGGAAAATTTAAAAAAAAAAAAGATTCAAGTCTAATTATCCCTCGTATGCAGAATATGACCGTTGGACGACAAACCAAACCCTCTTTTAAATAAAGTGTCTAAAAATTTTAAAAATAAATTACAGACTAACCATGATTAAATCAAAGAGAGTTTTTGTTTTCTCTTTCCTTTGTGTATGAATATTTATATTACTTCTAAGCATCCTGTTTCTGCCTTGTTTGCTAATAATCGTAATATTCAAAGGTCTGTTTTGCATTTCCTAGTTTATCAAAATCTAATTCTACATTTTGTTTTACTTGTATAAATTTAAATCGTTCAATTTTATCGTATAAAATAAATAAACAATTTAAGCAAACAATATGTTCTTAAATCAATGCAATATTTAACTTTATTCAGTGCAATAAGCAAATTTTAAAATTTATAAATGACGATTGTTAAAAGAAGCTTCATTTAAATATAATGATGTTCTTTCAATACATAAAAAATTTGTAATTAGGTTTTAAATCAGACATTACCATTTTAAATTTACAATAAAAGTGAAATATTTAGCATTTTAAAACAAAATGAATAGATTGTAAAAATTATCAGTATAAAAATGAAATTGTTAAAAGCTTGTAGGCATATAGCTCATTCATTGGTTTCACTTTTACATTTTAGCTATCACCAAAGTAACTTAGAATCTACCGAAAAGATAAATTCAACAATCGCCACTTGAATAAGTTTAAAAGACAAATTTTAACGCAGAAATTTTCATTTGTAGAAATAATCATTGTGACTGAAGATTTCAAAAAATCACTAAATAATAATAGCAACAATACAAAATAAAAATAACGTAACAAATAAAAAGCAATTTAAAAAACTTTAATCCAATTTTTCCTTCTGCACTCTAATTTTATCGCGTCCTCTCTTTACAGTAATTAAAAATTATATATATTATACTCCTTATACATAAAATATTATTATGTATAATCCATATAATTAAAATATGTATTCCAAAGATATACCTATATATAGCTTTGAAAAGTTTTTTTTTTGTATTTACATTTTTATTCCGCTAAACCTTATATTTTTCCAACATTAAAAAGTAGTTTTTCGTTATTTGATTTGTTTCCGATATTGATGTAATTATCTTGGATTATATCAACTAGTTGATGAGTTTAATCTCTCTATCATCAAAGGCTAAATATTTTTAAACAACTGTAAAATGTCACCGGTCAGTACTTAACTGGCATTCATTTCTCCATGTCAATGAAAGAATGTTAGAACGAACATAATTGATTGTTTAACGTCATATCCAATCGTGGTATGGTAATGTTTGATTAAATCCAAAAGATCAAACGATATAGCAATTTCACTACTGACTCAACTTCAACACCTCCATACAACATTTAGTATTAGAAAAGGTGAGTTCCAGTCCAAGTATTGCTCATAAATCGAAGCACTTGAATTTGATATTTGAATGAGAATCAGCCTCGAGACATTATGCAAATCGTGGTTCGAAAAAGTTTTTGTACATTATGATTAAATTGCACCAAATAACGGAAACAATAAAAGATAGAGTTTTAGAAGTTAACTATTAAGACTGCATTACATATTAAGGATGGCGTTCACTTATCGAAATAAATCATTTACTTTAGTAAATGCATAAATAGTATAACTTATGCATTTACTAAAGCAGAGGACTTGCTAGAGATTTACACATAAAGAGTATAACTCAAATAATAATAATAAAATATCAGCTGAATAGAAATAAAAACTAAAATCTTGAAAAATATAACTATTTAAAAATCTGAGTTTACCTTCTTGTTCTCTAAATCTTAAAGTAGACAACGCTATTTAAACCTGCAAGTGAAAACTCAAAAGTCTGTTAAATGTTAATGAATACATTTGTTTTCCAATAACTATACAATTCGAACACTTATCATTTCAAAAAACTTTGTGCTTGACGTTAAAGTTAAATATGTGGACTTAACGTTAATGTTAAATTTAAAACTTATTGGCACATGATATTTATTTTGTTCTATTTATCGCAACTTTCAACGTCTTATATTTGAAAAGAGTTTGGCACATAGTATAGCGACGTTAAATGTTTGGAAAAAATTTGGCGCTAAATTTACTTCTCACAAAATTTATCTGATATTATAAATGAGCATCAAATAATGTAGGCAGTGCAAAATATGAAAGTTTTGTAGCAAAACACTCTTCCATATATATATATATATATATATATATATATATATATATATATATATATATATATATATATATATATATATATATATATATATATATATATATATATATGAAGGCTATTTGTTATATATTTATAGCTAGAATAAATGAAAACATTACATTTCATGCATGATATTGGCGAGTTACCCCTCCACGTAGCAGCTAAATTTATAACACTCTAATTAAATAAGTCAAAACTCCTTACAAGAAAAAAGAAAGATTGTATCCATAATTTTTATAAATATGTAGAAATTAAAAAGGATGGTATTTGAATTTTTGTTAATAATGTAAAAGTATTAGCAAATTTAATCATCAATTGCTCTTCATTCTCTTCTCATATGTTTAATATATAAGGTTATATTATTTATTTCATAATTTGTGTGCTTATAGATAATTTATATCTAATACATAAACAGCATTTAAGAAAGAAAATGCTGAGAAAACTACTTATCTTTAAGCTTTAATACAAATTTATCTTTGAAAATACGAGCTCCTAAATTAGCAAAAATTTATGATTATTCCATGTGTCATAAATAATTCAGACATCATCAACCACTGTCTTCAGGGGATATTACCAGATTAAGGTAAAACAAATACAAAGCGTCAATTCATTGCATGCTTGAAGACATTACCTCAGAAGGAGGCGTACAATTCGATTGTTTGATGAACGCGCTAGTGTAAAGAAAGAACTTCCCAATTTGAATCAGCAATGTTCTAACAAACAAACATGCCTCCTTGGCATTAAAAAATCGAAGGAAGCTCATCATAAGACAAAGAAATAAGGGTGAGGAATATTCTGGAAAATGGAACCCAGTTCTCAAATACCATGTACTGCGTGAGAGTCATTTGAGATATGTAATAAAAAAAACAGAACTGTGAAGATCGTTAATTTGAACGTGAAAGGAGCTTCTTCACATTTGCAGGTCAGTGTGTCTCGGTAAATAGTTACACAATCGACATGTACTCGACAGTTAAGAAATTCTAAACGAGGAAGTGATCCCGAAAAGGTAGAAATCATTTCATCGCCAACATAATAAGAAAGTTTTGCAATGGGTTTAAAAATAGTCTTCGAAGCGAAGTTCATTTTAGAAACTATATATTACTCGTGTTCAAGCTTTCAACGCACACAATAAAGCTGAAACGGCTTGATACGAAGGTCTTTCACGCCTGTTTCAATGCCATTAAGTGTCTGTGTATTTTATGTGTTCCTAAATTAAGAATACATTAAAATTCATTCTATTATAAAATAATTACTTTTTACTATTCATAACTGCGTAGTTTCTTTTTTTTTATAAATGTTAAAAAACATTTTATCACAGCTTTGTTAGTTCTCGGAGTACTTTTACGGTGTTCTAATTTATATGAAAGTCAATAACTGCTTGACTGTTAAAATTCCTTTCTAAACTATATCTAAATTTAGAACAAGTAATTTTTGTAGAAACTAATTTAAATTTAGAATTGTAATTCTAAATTTAAATTAGTTATTAGAATTGTAAACAAAGTTTGTTAGAAAGTTTCACGTAGCTTGCCTTAAAGAAAAAAACTACTATTATTAAATATATAAACTTTTTCTTTCTTTTTAAATTTGTAACAAAATGCATTTATTATGTTCAAACTGTTTTAAACATCATACATTGAATTATATTTAGATTAATATCAGAGGGAATATTTTGTCTATTATAAATTAATGGAACTAATGATTTATTGTATTCTATTAAATATGTCTCTTTTCTTTATCTTTCACAATTACTTATATCGTTTATAAGACATTCTTGCAAAGAAAGGTGCCGGCCTTCTACAACATCCTTCCACACCCCTTTCGTATTGGAAGATTAAACTATCTCTAAAGCATCTAATTGCTTCTAATGCCTCACGAGACCTACAGATTCGTATAGCTCCAAAACACTGGAGTAATTTAGATCCTTCTCTTATTCCTGATTTAGCAAGACGAAATGCTGTTGCCATCTTTTGTCTAACAACAGAACATGACTGCCTAGCCTCTCATTTGAAGCGCTTGGGCATTCTAACTGTTCCTACTTGTCCACTCTGCGGGTCTGGAGAAGAAATGAACAGGGACCATCTGCCCCTTTGTGGGGCTCTTTGCTGCTCAACGGAGGAAGCGAGATATTGGGAGGCCAGATCGCCCCCTAGGCAAATGACTTCGGTCTATTTTCCGTATACTTTTTTGTAATCTTTAGTTCTTTGTTTTTTGCCTAGCTATTGGAAATAAAATATCATTTATAAAATTTGTAACTTGTATGAAATGTAAAAAAGAGATTTATAAATGAAAATTTTTAATTTGTGATTCAGACTGTTATCTACTGTTTGATAATATATCAGTGCTGTGGTTTTTCTTTCTATTAATTATGTTGTTTTCTTGACTCCTCTTAATTGACAAAAACATATAGATCAACTCTATGGACCCATGTGTTTTCTAATCAACAAATCATGATGAAGGATGTGTAAAAGAGGTCCAAGACTATGAGGTACCAATGGTTTAAGTCTGACTTTGTTTCAAGACTGCAAGGCATTTAGTTATGAAAATGGATGGACACTCGTAGTTTACAAGCACAGACCAAGCAGAAAATCCCTAGACTTGGCTCACTAACTCCAGAGGTTCCACTAAGGGAATATTGCGACTATACTATATTTTATAGTTTTATGTGCATGTGTTTATAATATGTTTTATGAGCTCAAATTACCATCAGCGGACATGATAATTTAATTAACAAACAACGTTCTGTCACCCAACCTATCTAATCGTCAGTGTCCCTGACTGCAGATAGGGAAGTCCTGATATCGAATCCAGTTCGGGCATGGATGTACTTTCTTTCTCTCTTATTTTTGCCCTTTCCTTGTATGCAGGAATGGGCTGTGAATGGTTGCCTACCCTATAAATGGGTACCTATGGCATGTGTGCACTGAGGAAGTCGGACTCCACACCAAATTATGGTTCAGTTGGAAAAGTGGAGCAGCGCACCTCATATTTTCAGCATAGCTGGCACGAGACAACTACAACGACAACAAATAATGAACTAAAAATGGGAAAAATCTTTAAGATTTTCAATTTATAATTATTATGTTACTTTTAAATTACAAATATATTAGAAATCATGCTTTAAAAACATCATTTTTCTTCTTTTCTTCATGTTTTTCCTTCAATTTTTTAAAACTATTTTTCATGTGAGTCACTCATGTAAATAAATAGTATTTTTAAATGAAAAGATAGTACTCTTCACTTAATAAATACTGTTTCTTCCATGAGTGACTTTACACTTTCAGTTTATATAATTCTGAAGTAAATGTGAATTCCTGACTATCTTATAAGTGTCACCAAAATATTAGATGAGTGCCAACATTTCTACCTAAATGAAACAAAAGAATTATTCATGCTTGAAGTTTGTTTTTTTTAGCTACTTTATATTAAATCTTTCCAGCAGTCTTCTCTAAAGAAATTGTGACTTTGGTTGGTAAAAAATTATCAAAATATTTCCCAAATATTTCCGTCTAATAAAATTGTTTGCTTAAATTACATATCTAAATGCTTGAAAATATAAAAATTCATGTTTTATAGAATAATTTTTATAATTGCATAGATTTTTTAATGAAAGCAGTTTGTACATGGAGGCCTCATAAAGAGCTCTTCCAGCTAGCCTTCATTGTATAATGGTTCAAATCTTCCACAACTGATTGGATGGTAGAGACTGACATCGTATAGGACACTCGTTCATCCTTGATTGGTGGCATAAGACTTTAAATTTCCCTTATAAAAAATTTGTTCTTTTTGGTGTGGTACTTTTTTCAATCCTCTTTTCATTTTATTGATTTCTTCATATTACTCGACTCTCGCCAGATTCATGGGGATCATTAAAATGCTCCTCAGCAAGTCTACTGACCACAAAACACTTTTTTTAATATAATTCAGTTCTCCTTAATAGTTTTAATGCTTTACTATTGTTCCATATTGTTTATTTTAGATGTGTGTATAACCCAATGCTTACACTTTCTTACTTTTCTTAATGACAGGCTCGGCATGGACATTGTAAACAAACTTAAGAGTTACTCTTCGCATAATGGCATTCATCTACAGTGGATTCCCTCCCATGTGGACCTCCACTTCAATGACTTGGCCGATGAATTGGCTAAGGAGGGCTCTGCTGAAACAACTGAAAACTTACGTTTAGTGAAATTTTCTCAAAGGTCAAAGCCGAAAACAGCAAGACTTGAAGGATCCCTCCTACTCATGACTGGTACGAACAAAACCATCCTGGGGCTGCCCTGGAGCTGAAGGGCAATAGGAAATTGCAAACCACCATTTCCAGGCTCATTACTGGACATACTCGCACCCTTACATTCAGAAAGTGTTCCCTGTGTGCCTCAGGTGTAATTTCCACTAAGCTTCTCCGGACCATCTGCTCTCCTGTCTGGGTTTGGAGAAGAGAGATCTTTTTGAAAATCTTGCGCTGGTTCGGGACTTTCTCTGGACGAACGATCTACTGGACTTGGTCTAGATTGTACTAGATCAAGTGGAATAAGGAACAACAACAAACAACACTTTCTTACTCTTTCTTTGCTCAAAACATTCACATTTACTTTCTTAATTAAATGAATTTACTTTCTAAATAAAATACGTTTACATTTGCTTTCTTCATAGTTAAGTACATTAACTAAAGTTATCCATTATGAAGCTCATATGGCAAAAAAAGCGAATTATTCAGTTTCGTTATAGTTGTTATTATTACATGTTAAAATAGTAATCCAATACAAATACAATAATCTAAAGATTATTATAGTTTAAAGTTCTCTTAAGATTATAATTAAATTACTAATTAAGTTATTAAATTATGAATTAGAATTCAATTATCTATAAAGATTATTATTACTAAATCAAATACAATAAATCTAAAGATTCAACTTCATCATTGTCAAAAATTCTAAATCTAAACAGCTACAATTTTTACAACTCAAAATATAATAACAAATGTGAAAAATAGTTTTTAAATTAAACGTAGATCTCCCTCTGTTCTTTGTTTTGTTGGTTAAGATTTGTTTTTTGAAAATGCTTGCTTAGAGTGCAACGAATTTCGCTTAAAAATTTTCCTTGATGCAATTTTTCATCTGAGGTGTTGGCAGATCTAAAGCTATCCTCCAAAGAAGACTATGAAGATATGTAATCATTTATCACGAAGTTACTTAATTATAGCACTTTTTAAAATCCATTATTAAGAACTTGTGCACAATCATATAGCAAATAAACGAATGTTATCATTACGCGAAAAAATGTAATATGAGGGCTCTTTTGAGGGCAAATATATTTATTATGGTGAATTTTGACTCAATAAGCAAGATAAATACTTAAGGCGTTGCTAGAAATGCATATATGTAAGTGTTTAAATACTCGAGATTTTACTCTAGCACATTAAAGTCTTCGGAGAAAAATATAGCATCCATGGTGCAAATTTGTAGAGATGGAGCATAAAAACTAATTTATTATTCATTTTTTATTTAAAGAGAATGAAAATTAAAGATTCCAAAAATTTTGGTAAAATGTTTTCAAAATTCAAAAGAATCATATTGTGAATAGTTAGATTATGAAAGTCCGCAACATAATTTTAGTTGCAATTGATTCAAAATACCACAACATTGGTATGTCTGGGTAACAAAAAGCAAGTTTAAAGGCAAATATAAAGGACAATTTTGTAGAATTTATACTCATTTAAATGTCTTAGTATTATCTTACAAATCAGTTAAAAAAAGAGCAGGTCATGGCAAAGTATAAATGTTCTATTGTTCTTTATAATGCTATTACAAAGCAAGTGATTTTGAATAAAAAGCATAGGGCTGGCATCTTAGCAAACGAGATGATTAAAATAATAAACTTAAATAAAGATACATAAAAGAAAAACTGATCAAGATTCCTGCTAACAGCTTTATAAGACATTGAATATGCCTATTCCAAAAATAGAGCTGTGAAGTAAAAAATTCTGTATTTATACTCATTTATCTCTAGAAATAAGCAATCCAATTAGATATAAAAAAGTATATAGTGACTACATAACTTTTACTTTTGTGCATCTTTAAAAACTGAAAACATAAAATGCGTGTTATGCATTTTTTACTTTGTATTAGGTCCACCTGGAAGTTCTGTCCATTTTTGAAATAAAACAAAATATAAATTTTTCGTAATGCCAATAAACTTTATCCAATAATATAATTACCATTTTTATTAATGACTTCTTACAAGCGTGAAGGCAATTTGTGTACTACATTTTTGAAAAATGCTTCACATTTTCATGAACTAAATAGAAACAGTGCTTGATTGATTTCTTCATTTTTGAGTTTTTTTTCCCCTTTTCAAAAAATTCTTTAAGGTCAAAAACAGTTGGAGGGTGATAAGTCCGAGGAATATGATGTATGCGATAGAATTTCCCAGCCTAGTCCTGTAATTTTTGACGAACTCTTTTCTTGATCTCTTTCTTAGAATTTTACCAACCAATGTTCCCTTTAAATTATCCAGTTTCTGACAATACTTTTCTGAATTGAGCTTTTCTTTCAATCTTTAATGCTCATAATGTATTGATCTTTAAATGCCCTACCATTTACACAACATTCTCTTATTCAGAGTCAAATTTATTTTAGACTTGGAAAGGCTAGTTTTTCTACACAATATACTCTTTTCCTGATGATGTTGTAATGTCTCACCATCGGCACTTTCGATTTTAAGATCCTATGTTTTTTTTTTTTTTTTTTTGGATTTTCAGAGAGACTCTCGTTGTACGCAAAGCAGGCGAGAGAGATTGTCGCGAACCCATACATGACTCCTTGTAAAATTTGTTCTTCTTTTAATTAAATGTGTATGTTTCAAAATTGGAGTCATTTATTTGTTTGTTTGTTTCATAACAATGTTTTCCTAGGTAATCCACTTTTCATCCCGAATTATCATCCGGATTAAGAAGAGCTCAATTTTGTACCGGATAAGCAGAGATGTCCATATGATGACTTGATCATCAAAATTCTGCTGATTTAATTCCTGTGGTACCCATTTTGAATGATTCCGCACCAATCCTATCTTCCAAATAGGGTCCGAAATAATTTGCTGAGCTGAATTAAGCTTTAGACGATCTTCGGTGTTGTCAGAAAAAAATCTTGTTCTAATATGGTTTTAACAACATTGTCATCGATCAACGGATAAAACTTTCCTGTAGACTTAATACATTCCTTTACTTTAGTTCTTATTTTATGTAATTTATATTTATTGATATAATTTATTACTGTTTTACAAGAGAAAGCCAACACTTTAATCTGTCTTTCGAATTAAGCTTCTTCAGTATACGTCTACTGCTTAAGCAGCTTATGTGTTTTATAGTCATTCATATAACCTGTCTATTCAATCACTTCATCATAAGACATTTGATGTCATCATTATGTAGCTGGATGTCAAACAATGTTTTCACGCATCATAACAATTTTACTTTAAGTGAAGTTCATACAGAATGGAAGTTTCCAAATCGTTTGGTGTCACATGGAGCAATGAGATTTTTAATTCAAATGAACAAGTATTCCAAAGAAACATAGCAATTTTTCTAATGAGATATTTCATTTGCTGCGATATTTGTTTAAATTCGAAGATTCATTTCACTTTAGATATTGTAATAGCTTAGCATTTACTATGCACTTCTGAAGTAAAAATGCATATTTCACAAAAATTGGACACGCAAGTTTTGTGGTAACGTTCTTCGAATTAAAACACCCATAATTCGATCCTTGTTACTAAAGTACGACTGGAAATAAACATAATTCAGCTTTTTTCATGTACACCATCATTTTTCATCAACAGCTTTTTTTCATGTACATCATTGAGGAAAGAAGCTTTTAAGTCTACTCCTTACGATACGTGAATACAGACCATTGTCTACAAGAAATTCATGATAGGCAGCGGATGTTGGAAAGTCCTTCAACATATTTTGCCTATAAAACAATTCCCAATGGTGTGTTAAATCTGATTCCATGTCAACTCCAAACACATTACGTCATGGATAATAACTCAAACATCCATGATAAGCGAATATAATATAACATATTATATATAACGAGTATGGAGAATATCAAAGCTGCTTACACACGCTTTAGAATAAGTTTATGTTTCACCAACATAAATTTTTATCAAAGGTGAGTTAAACGTAAATCAGGGTGCAACATTTTATGCATAAATATACGTCAGATAAAATGATCTCATGTTTTCCTTATTTAAAAAAAATTTACTTAAAAAATATTCTTCATGGATCAGCACATGCGATAATACATTGTAATTCAATTTATTAATTTTTTCTGTTGTTTAGATTTCACGGTTGATCGAATTACTGTTCTCCAATTTTTTTTTCAATATTTATCAATATGCAAACAAAGCCTTTCTTCTATTTTATAAAGAAAAACTATTTTAAATCAGCATTTTACTTAGAATTATCTTCGATTGTAACGTTTTTTGTTTTCAAATTATGGTATTTTTACTAGAAAATTTCTACTAGAAATGAAGTATTTTATACAGAATACGCAAAATATTAGAAAACTATATATTTTATTTAAAGTTAAGATTTATATTCTAGATTTTTATTCAGAATTAGGATTTCAATTGTTTTGTAATATAAAGAAAATGACATTTACATATTCCTTTTTTATAAAAATATTTTTCTTTGTTTAATTTTCAAGAAGTTCGAATCATGATAGGTATTCTGAACATTTTCTAATAATACAGTTATAATAAATATTGCCACGAGAATAACAACATAATTTGGCGTAAAATATCACAGATTCGGTTGGAAAAAATGGTTACAAGAGAGGAGCAATATTTGAAGAGAACACAACATTTTTTTCCTTCATATGATACTAATTACCTCGCATTTGTGTGCATTGGGAATATAAGTTCGTAGAAGCATCAAAACAATTGAAATGAAAGAAAGTTAAAGATAATAATTTAGCTTATAGATTCGAGGTATGATTTGTTTCTTCTAGGTGAAGAATGTTTAGTAATGAATGGTAGCATCTTGCTGTACGACCATCTCAAAGCCGATAATTCCTGCAAGATTTCAAATGAAAATTTTGAAGTCATACATCATTTATGCTGGATTTAACACCTAATAATTATTATTTTTTCGGAACTCTAATTTAAGACAAAATTTTCTTCTTTAAAGTGTTCTAAAAATACTGCCGAGAACTGGTTTAATTCATAAAGACATAAATTCTATAAACTTAAATCGAACTTGGGGTAAAATAAATACCTAAATAGATTTTAATGATTAGAGGGAAATATGTCTGACAAATATATGTGGCTCTAAATTTCCTTTCTATTGTTATTCTATTGTCGATGAATAATCTCATCCTCGGTATAAAACTTTTTTGGAAGCCCAGATATAAATAATATTTTGTAATTTTTTTTTTTTTACTCAAAATACTTATAAATATTCTTCATTCGTTAAATCTTTTCTTACAATATTTTCAATTTTATCTAATTAAAAAAATTTTCCATTTTGAATAACTTTCATAAAATTAGATTTCCGTTCAGACAAACATATTCTGAGTATTTTCTATTATCTGAGTTCCTTGATAAGCTCTGATAACGAATTATCTATCATTCGTTCATAAGTTGATGATGACAAGAAAATTATTTTACCTTAGGGTAACTATTATTTAACTAACATATAACTTCATATCAGTAGCTCTAACCACGACATAAGAAATATTTTCCTTCTTCTATAACCAAAGGCAATTGTTGCATTTTAAACCGCCCGTGACTTTTTAATCATTTTCAATGATATCATTATCTGATCATATTATTGGAATGTTCAAGCTTTAAGGAGATTATCATGATTTGCTAAGGTAAAGAAATATTGCATAAAAATACATCATATTTATAAAAAATATGCATTTTTTGATTTTTATAAAAAAAATGTCATTTTAAATTTTCTATACTTACAAAAATGTCTTGCAATTAAGTTTAAATATTAATATTGTACTTATTAATAATAAGCATTCGATTAAAAAATACACATTAATAATATCAAATAGAATGTAAGTAAGCATTTTTCTTAAGTGTAGTTTTTATAATAACCTCAAATGTGGCAATTATATAAATTATTCTTCAATTTTGATATTAATAAATTGTGATGTAGGCTATAATAATTTGAACAGTAACAATCCTTAACATGCTAAATGATTTTAGAAAATGGGTAATTTCCTATAACTTCAGGTATATTAAAAATAAGTAAATCTATTTAAAAAAATTCCTTTTTATATTAAGCCTTAGTTTCTACACTAGAAAGAGTTCTTTTTTAAAAAAATTAATTCCTTTCATATGTTAACTAAACAAATTAAAATTAGAATTCACACACACATGTGAAAGCAATAAATTCTAGTACCAATTCAGATAAATGTTACATCATTTATATTATTAGTATTGCATAGAAAATATATCGTGGAACTGCGATTAGCTTTAATTATTTTCATACATTGTTACACTTGCATAAAGGGGTATTGAATATGAAAAGGCATTTATGAGGATTCATTTTTTACATATATACTGGTGTCAAAAATTTTAAAGTTCGAACAAGCATGGTTTTAAAGAAATCCTTCTAGTTTAATAAGCACGAATAAGAAACACGAGCATATTTCCATTTAAATATAGTACAAACTCAAATATCAGTAGCTCTAACAAATTGTAAAACTGTATAAATCTTTGCTCAGATTGATTTAATGTAATAAACAGATTAGATTTTCTCAGAAAATTTCAACTTGTGCTCTTCATTCAGTTCAATTAACTGATAGCATCAAGCAATTTATTTTACGATAATTAATGAGATAACAAAAGTCAAACAATGTCAAGTAATTATTTTCATGAGCACCACATTGTGAGATGGCGAGCTCTGTGCAATTATGCTGAGATGCCGAGTTTCAACCGAATAGTGACAAGATCTCAAACTTGCTTCAACAGGATCAAGAATACATCCTCTAACATTAATTTGTTTGCAGATCCCAGTCGACATCAGCCTAAATACATGCCTCACGTGATGGAAGTTCTAACGGGCGATCTAGGAAGTATTCCTGCTACAATGATTACTAGAAGTGCTGGAGATTATTTAAAAATTAATAATAAGTTAACTAAGAAATTAGAGCCATACAAACATTACAAGAGGAAAGTAGTAAATAAAGCTAAAAAGTCATATAAGAAGAAGAAGAAAGCATAAGTCTTATTTAAGATAAATATCTACATAGAAATAAACTAATATTAATTTCTTAAAAGCTCTTATGTCAATTTTTTGTAAATTATGATGACATTAGCTTTTCTTTTGTATCGTTACACTAAGTGTGTGTACTTACTAATTTTAAAATATTTTTGGGCACTGGTGCCGTATAATACATGATTCCAAATTCTGAATTTCTTTGGCGATGAAGAAATGTTGTCAAGATGACGTATCGTGACGTGCGCAATGGTGTAAATGCTAGGGTTACCAAAATAGAATTTTCTGCATAACTCTTATAGGTCTTCATACGTATGACGTAATAAAAACGAATTTGCCGGATACATAAGAAAATCCGCCAATCTCAGAATTTGGAATCATGGATCATACGGCACCTGTGCCATTTTTTTTCAAAAGTAATTTAAATACATCTTAAATATATTTTAAACTCATACAATTTTTATTTACATCTTCATATAATAGGAATTGAATGCATTTAAGATATCATTGGTGACAAAACTGTGTTTATTACAGGTTAAAAATACATATGACAATATATAAAAAAATTAATGGTGAATATGAAAGCCGTAAAAATGAGCCAAAATAAATCATAGCAAAAATGGTAACATTTTTAATAAATTACAAAAACATAAATGAGCTATCCAAGTTTATATTTTTAAATATAATTTTTTTACTAATTTGTTATAAATATATTAAGTTTAAGTTTGAAACTCATGAATGTTCACATTGTCTAGCTAATTATGCAGATAACTAATTAGATCCGTTGATGTGCGGGACAAGAGTTTTCTCCCATTTTTCCTAAATAATGTACGATTTACAGCTTTTCTTATTAAAATCAAAAGTTAATAGTTGAAAAGTTAATTCTATTTACAATTTTAAAATTCCAGAGCAAATATCTCATTTTCCCTTCAACAAGCACCTAATAAGTGATGTGAAGTTTACATAAATAATTTGAGAAATGTGACAATTTTCAGCAATTTAACAAGTAATTTAAGTAATTCTAAACTTTACTTGTGTGTGTGCGCGGACATCTATATATACACATATAAATGAAGTTATGGCACAACTGTCGTATAATTCCTTATTTAATTACGAATTTTTTAGTAGCCTAAAAATGTCACCGAGCATCTGAATAATAAAATTAAACAAGATAAATAACAAAAAGCACAAACGTGTTTTTGAAATGTTAGGATTGTAAAAAAAACAAAAGAACATTAATTTCGCAAATGTAAATACTAATAAGGAAAACATAAAAGTAACAATTTCGAAAATATAAATACAAATTCTAAGTCAAGAACATCGCTTTATAAAATGTAAATACAAATTATATGAGCATCTTTTCTTATTAAAATGCGTCACTGAAACACAATGTTCTAAACTCCCTCACGATGACGTAAGCACTGGGGTTGCCAAAATAGAATTTTATAGAATATTCTTAGTATTTTCGATTTCTGTGACGTTCTGTTCTAATAGCCCATCCAGATTACCAGATAAACGATGGTATCCGCAAAAAATATTCGCTAAATGTAAAAATTCGCAAAAGGGATAATACGGTAGTTGTGCCATAGTTACCTGTATACATCTTGGTGTATACCTGTTGGTCCTTCGAAAATCTCCACAAAACCAAGTACAGTATAGGGAATACATAAAATAACTAAAAACACAGCTAAATAATGAAACAACTGAAAATGAAATATTTGAGAAGCGTGATCAAAACATATACAATTAAATATGAACTGAAAAAAATGTGAAATTATTTTGTCTGACAAAACTATATAATTTTATTTTAAATCGAGATAAATGTATGGTGCTGGAAAATTCACATAATTACATAATAACCACATAAATTCACATAATTATGGATCAAGATCAAACTTCCATTATTTTATTTCATCATCCCTCAAATTTTTCTCATTTCGTGTATGTCCACTTGACAGAATTTTAATGGTGATTGATTTTAAAATCATCGAGTCTTGCCAAGAGCATCAAAATGCAATGCTTGAACAATATACCAGTAGTTAGTAGATTGCACTGCTTTCGAAAATGCGCGGGAAAGTAATAGTATGTTCGATCATGCTCGGAATTATTTGACCATGATTGTTTGTTTGTCACGCATTTGGCGAGGATTTTTTTACTGTGAAGGTCGATGGGCTACTACGCACATACTTTTATTTTTTGTTTGTTTAACAAATAATTATTACTTAAGAAATCCTAAATGAATATACCAGCATCGTATTTACTTATTCAAATTTTTTATTACTTCGAAAAAGAAATCATTTGAATATATCTCTACTATGTATGTAAAAAAACGTGCATTGAAAAAGGTATGAGCATGTATACATATTTGTATGTATAATGCTTTATTAGGCATGTATTAACATGTTAAATAGAGTATTTAATCATTGATTTCTTAAGGAAAAACTCTTCTTGACAAGAGTTTCATTACTGAAAAATTCATTACAATTTTCATGATTTTTCTTTCTCATAGTGCTCATAGAAAATGTATCATCATTAATGCCATAAGAAAAGTCAAATATTACTTTTAATGAAAGTGTTATCCTCTAAGTCCTTTTCCTCATTGAAAAATATACTTTTAGCAACCATCTCTTTATAAACTATTAGCTGATTTACTTCGTGTTATCACTATATTTTTAATTAACTTTTATCACATTTCGAAAAATTACTCGTGTAGCTTGAGATCAAAACCATTTTACAAAAATATTTAAGAAATTATTATTAAAGTATGCGAATTGTAACGTAAAATCTTTCACAAATTCACGATAACCTTAACGCAAATTTTGATTTTTAATTGTAATTTTATTTTTCATTTCCAACAATAGACTATAAGCAAGCAATAATAGCAATTTTTGATGGAGTCCTTGTTTGAACAAGAAAATTGAAATAAAGAGCAGATGAAGTATGATGGTCTTAAATGCATTCCACTGTATTTAAAATCACCATAGACAGAACAGATGACTTCGTGATTAATTAGTGATCAAATCTCATGAGTCGCTTTGTCCTATAATGAAACACTAAAGCTATTGGGACCCATTATGTCGTAAAAATATCAATAATAATGAACATAAAAACTCCTGAAGCATAGATTGAATCATTCTTGGTATTTTATGTTCATTTTGTTCTTTACTTTAATCCACCGGGAAAAGAACGTGGGCTTAAAGAAAGCCAAGTGTATAAAAGTTCTTTTCCACCTCTCTGAAAACTGTGATTCGATATTCATGGGTTGTCATAAAATATTTATGATTTGTCATGGTTATGATTAATTACAATATTCTGTTTAAGAAGCAGGAATAAGAACTTTCCTGTTTCTGAAACGTGTCGTTGAGAACAAGCGACTCCTGGTCATATTTTGGATTGTCTGGATTTTTTCTGACTAGATCTATATAGAAACCCAATCACGGTTTTGGACTTTTTGAGAGTGAATGAATTCATAGACCTGGTTTAGCTCTGCTGAAGCCAGGAAATAAATAACAACGACAACAACGTGATTCGTTATTTGTTAACACTCATACTTGGTCATTCAGAACTTTTATGTTTGTTAAATTGTTAAATGTTCCATGCCATCTATTCCACTCACGCCAAGAAGAGACAATTTACCAAATGATTTGAATAAAGGCCCTTTAGAAGTAGATCGGAGCCGCACTATTTATAGTATTCTATTTAATTAAAACTTTAATTATAGCCATTTCTTCAATTACAATATTTTTATTAAATATAATACTCCATTTAAAATTAAACTTAAGGGTAATTTTTACAAAATGTTCTCTGAAAATTCCAGAGCTATGCTGAAACGAACACTCATTTATTTACCAACAGATAAATAACATTTTCCATGTAAAAATTGAAAAAATATTTTAAGCTTAGAAACGGTGTTCACTTCAACGATAAATGTCTTCATTTTTTCTATAAAATTATTTAATAACAAATATATCTTTAGAAATACAATTCCCTTTGCTTTGCATTTCAGTTGTAATTAATCTTATAAAATTCTGATGTACTTTCATTCCATTTTGCAGTTCAATATTTAATTTATAACTTTAGCTCCCAATTTTTGTTCTAGCATTCTACTTAAATAAATTTCTACCATTTCATTGGTTTTCGCTTATGCTTATAGTTCCTTAATTTTTATACTCTATCTGTAGCTACTAATTCTGTTCCCCCTTCCGAAAATTCTAACTATTCACTTCCTTTACAGCAATTCCATTTTTGGTTGCACTTTTTCAGTACTTCCATTCCTTTACATTACCATTTCAAGAAAATCTATATTTCTTCGAAAAATTTTTAAGCTTTTAGTATTGTGGCAATTTTTTTATATAAATGGCCTCAACACTCCCTGATCTTCTTCTGAAATTTGTTTCTATTCAAATCGCTCAACTCTTAATATTTCTGTAGTTGTTTGGTTTTCAATTGTTGCTTTTTTTCATTCCATATTCTACTTTAAGTTATAAGTTCTCTACTCCTATTGTAACAATTCATACTGTTTCAATTTTTTTATCCTCCTTAATCTTGCTTTTCTTCAGTTCTTTCTTTCTTGTAGTACCTTTATTCCTTTTTGTAGTTCTGCTATTTTTAATTATTCTTCCAATGTTCTAATCCCTCAATCCATTGCAAACAAACTAGTATTACTTTACTTTTATCACAGTGTCTCAGATCTATACTACTTGCATTTTATAACAACCAATAATAGTTTCTTGGTGCAAAATTGTATTCTTATGCTGTTTCAAGCATGCTTTTACTTTCTACTTTCTTTGCTTCGCTCCTGACCTCAAAATCATTACAGGATTGTGGTCAAGTTCGTTTTTTTCAAAAGTTACTAAAAATCAGTCAAGGACCTTTTCCTTTAATTTTTTACTACTAAATAGTACTTTATATGTTATTTTAAGAACATTTAAATAAACAACTACTAAGTTTAAATCAATAGTACGTTGAATGACTTATACACTTCCATTTAATTAAAAAATGTAAAAATATTTTTTATATATTAAAAGATTTCACTAATTGTTTTTTTAAATAAAAATGTATAAATACAAATGCAACCATATGCATTTTCATTTATACATTTTTTGAAGACTCTTCTTTAATAGTATATATATATTTTTAATTTAATCAAGCAATATTAAGCATCTTTTTATTATTTTGAAAACATTAACTTCATATAAAAATTTCAAAAAATCATATTTCTTTTCATTTTATTCAAAAAAGTAATATGCATATTTTATTTTAATTATGCATAGTGTTAATAATATGCATAATTTAAATAAAATCTAACTTTTTAAATTGATAATTCTGTGCTAGTGCCATATATAACTTTATATTCTTATTTTTAAACTTTTCTGATTAATATACATGTATATAAAACATCAGAGACAAAACTATAAAACAAATTTATTGAGATAACATTCGAGAATATATTTATACTGCGTACACACAAACACACATATTTGCCTATAGCAAAAATCAAGTAAAAATAAATTAATTTTTATTGTTTATTCTCTTTTTATATTTAAATTATTTACTCTGAAAATAAGGATTTGATTACTGTGATAAATTATTATTTATAATAAATAAGCGAATAATAATAAAAGAGAGAATTAGAACTTTTAAAAAATAAAATCTGTATTCTGTAATCAATTTTATAAATTTTGTTAAGAAAAAATTTAAATAAAAATAGATAATAAAAAAAGCTTATAACATAAGAATAAGAATAATGACATTTAAATACAAATTTTCTGCATTATGGGTAGTTAAATTGCAATTTTATAATCTTCAGATCATTAAGATTTGGAGGGCTCAAAAGGAATATAATATGACTAATTCTTTCTTACATGTTTTATCAGTAAGCAGTTTTGAAGCAAAAAAACTCTCCTGCTTCTAAACATATTATAATGAATCCATTTCAGAAGCACATATTCTTTTTTTCAAAAAAATATGTATTCATTATAATAATAAATGAACAATGTATCGTTTGCGCAATCATCTCGTCCAGGTGCAATTTTGGCGTTCTTAAAACGATCTCTAAAAAAAGACACTAGTATCAAGGACACTTTGACCGTGGCTAAAGAACGGTGATTAAAGATAACGGCGCAAGAATAACTGTGTAATTTGGAAGAGACTTCAAAACAAGGAAATCAATATCGCTATCTTGGGCCGATAACAGAATGACCGGGTTTCAGAGCAGTGAACGCGTTCTTCAATTTTCTTCTCGTCTGCCAATTCGTTAGTATGCGTAACACGAACTGTAGTGAAGAGAAAAGAGCACGATAACGATAATAGACAGAAATGTATGGAACTTTCCTTTTCTAGAAGCGGGTATTACCTACTAAATGCACATATCTTCAATAACCCGTTCACTCAAGTTTATTTTTGAATATGTTTATATAAGAAGGATAGTAGATGCATATCGAAATATTGATCATTATGTGAGCATGTCACGTTCTACCAGTTTCGATTTCATCTGTCCACCCAATTCAACAAGATAGAATAAATTACGATTACAGTTCCATTATTGTAATCGTTAGTATTGTAATTTCACAGAAAAATTGAAATTATTCACTTAGAGAACAAGGAAAAACTGAAAAGCATATAATAATCGTTATTATAATTTTGATTATTTTTTTCTTTTAAATTATCTAAAATATTGATTCAAGAGCATTTTTACTGTATTATTCATATTAAGAAATGTAAAACTTCTGTAACCACCTGTTTATCAGAGCATACGCTTTGATCACTAAAAGTTATTAACGGGATATTATTAAGCTCTCTTTATGTACATATTATTAAACTTTTTTTCTATTAAATCTTTTAAAGTATTTGTTATGCATTTCTATAAGGATTTGCATAAAATATATATATATATATATATATATATATATATATATATATATATATATGTATATTAGCTTATAAAATATTTATTTTGAAATATCAAATGTCAATATGTGTTTTAAAAAGTACGTGATATGTTAAGTAAAACATAACTTATTATTACTTAACTTATTTATTAACTCAAAACATAACTTATTAGAAATAATAAGTGTTAAAAAACACTTATTATTTCTACATAGACATGTTTAAACATAACTAGTGTTCGGATTCATATTGACATTAGTTTTTGTCAGACTTTATGTGTTAGATAAAGATTAATAGCTTTTTCGTTAGTTTTGAAATAAAATTTAAATAAATTATAGAAATATGATAATTGTATAAGACAACATTTTTAAATCTTCAGTTCAGAACAGCTGAGAAGTTTACAAAATATAAGTGGGGATTTGTTTTGCACGATTAAATTTCAAAAACTGGGTGAATTCCTTCTATAAAAATTTGCTAATATTATCATATCACCTTTTAAATTACCATAGTTTCCTAAAGAAACGTCAAGGTGTTTTAATGTATGGCGTTTCAACTCATATACCATCTACGTGCATAAAATATAAAAATATTCACCATTTTACAAAATTTCTTGGAATAGAAGGAAATACATAAAACTTTATTCAATACAACCTCTGACTATAAAGTTTGGTGAATGAAGTCGGAAATTCCGATCTGGCAACACTGGTAAAGCAAAATGTTGCATCTGCGCAAAGCCAGGTGTTGACCATCCTCCACCACCGCTGTTCAGTTGAGTGTCGTTTGTGTTCTGCGAAAGACATGTTTTGCGAAGTGCTTGTTTAGTGCGTTGGTTCTTTACTGAGAACAGGAAAATGAACGAACAAAAGATCAATTTAAAGTTTTTTCTAAGCATGTCAAGACACCGAAACAAACTCATTCGATGCTAGTACGTGTTTACAAAGATCAATCACTATCCATGAAGTGTTTGTATGAGTAGCTCACCCGTTTTCGAGAAGGCCGGGAACGTGTTACTGCCAACCCCTGTAGCGAAAGACCGACGACGGGCGTTAGTGCCGAAAACATTGAGACAGTGAGGAAATAAATCATGAAAGAGCATCGATTAACTGTGCATATTATAGCTGAGGAACAGTAAATTAACCGTGAATCAGTACGACAAATCGTTACCCATAATTTAAGTATGAGAAGACGTATTGCTGTCTTGTGCAACATCACTTGACTGACGATCAGAAGCAGGCATGTTTACAGGCTTCACAGGATTTTGTCTAAACGGTTGATGCAACACCAAATTTTTTTAACTGTATTGTTTACTGATGATGAATCCTGGTATCTAAGGTACTGACCCTGAAAACAAATGGCAAAGCAAGGAATGGCGTTCTTCGGCATCACCTCGTCGGGAAAAGGTCAGAGTGGAAAAATCACGCATCAAAACGATGCCCATCAACTTATTTGATAGTCAAGGTATTATCCACAAGGAGTTTCTGCCAGAGAGAACGACGATGAACGCTGCAATGTACATTGAAATTTTGATCCGTTTCATGGAACATCTATGCAGTGTACGACCCCAGTATGCACAACAAGGTTCATGATTTTTTTGTTTCAGACAATTCTCTCCTTCATACAGCTAACATCGTCAAACATTTCCTGGTAAAAAAAATGGGGTGGTACTAATTGAGCATCCACCATATTCTTCAGATCTCAGTCCTCCAGACTTCTTCCTATTCCCATGACTCGAACCCGCTTTGAAAAGAAAGAGATTTGACGATATTCCTGACATGCTACAAAACGGGACGAGGATTTTGAACTGCATCCCAAAAGAAGACGTCTCACAAAGTTTCCAGGATATGTAAAAGGAGATCTCAATGGTGCTATTTCGAAGTACAGTAAGGTAGTTTTCGTAAGCCTTTCATCAACGTTAATGTTACGGGACTATTCAATGAAATTTATTGTCAGAGGTTCTAAAATGATTGAAAGAGGCTAAAATAATGTCCCCAAATAAAATCAATATAATGCAAAAAATATATAAATGATGTTGTTGTTCTTTATTGTTTATTAGCCTGACTTTTAGAAAAACTCTTAATCAGAATATGATTCAACGCGCAAGGAATAAGAGATGGAATATTCTCTTGGGGAAGAAGAGAGCTGTATCCAATGTTTCGAGAAAGACTGTTGTGTCTCTATTTCGAGGACTGACTGGACATGACTGCTTGCAGGACCCTCTCTATAGAGTAGTGGATTCCACAAACTGTGTTTTGTGTGACTCTAATTAACCAATATTTTTGAACATTTAAATAATTGTACCGTACTTTCTAATTATGAAGTCATTGTCAAGAAGTATTGACAATGGCCTCGTATTCAGAAACCCGTGAACTAATGAATTAAGAGCTGATGTTTGGCATTTGTAAAATAAATAAATAAAATGTTGTTGTTGTCTTGTCCAGCAAAGTAGTGAAATGAAATCAAATTGATCCAAATGTATCCAAGACATCCCTGACCACATCTATAACTTACGAGGAATAGAGGAGTTGATCGAGATGGACCGAGATGAAGAGCATTCTCAATATGGGTGCGTAATCAATGATATGATCGAGAGAGTTCAGTGTCTGTGCAGTGAGTAAGGATAGCTCCTATAGGTTTTAAGGTTATAGGAAATATTTTCATTACCTTGAGGTTTTTAGTCACAATCTGGCTATTGTTGTGGAGATAGCACGGTTACCATTTGGATTAGGGATGGAGTGGTTCTGAGAAGAAAGAGGAAGTAGTCTTCAGCTGACTTTGTATCAACATCTGTGAGGGTCAGATTGTTGGAAAATTAAAGGTTATCTCGGACATATGTTGGACAGGATGTCAGCTTTTTCATTACCATCGATGTCGACGAGATGGCCAACGATACATGATGGTTTGGCAGATTGAAATATTGTGAGATTCTAATTCCCTTCAGGATTCACTAAGTTTTTGTAATTCAGATAGTGAGGAATCAGATTTTGAAGGCTTTATATACAATGTAAGGTATGTTATAATTATATTTGTCAGCAAAAGCAAAATTTAATATTTTCTATTTTTATTCAATTGTCATCTTGTTTTGTTACAACAATTTTTTTATCCAATGGCGGGCACACAAGGGTGAATGAACCCTATACCACAACAAGGCCAGAATCTGCTACTCATTTATCATTACCCAGCGGGCACCTGTGAACCAAGTCACAGAGGCGAGTAGCGTTACCAGCGCCATACCACCACAAACCCGTTTATAGGATGGGTCACATTCATACCACAACATACACACATCACGGAAGAGAGGACAGAGAGAACAGAGAAGGAAAGAAGCATCCATGCCCGAACCGGGATTCAAACCCAGGACCTCCTTGTCCGCAGTCAGGTACGCTGACCACTAGACAAGTTGGGCGGCTTGTTACAACAATAGTTTCAGTAATATGCACATCAGCTTTTATTTTTGTAAGTAAATATAAATGCATTCAATAACAACATATATTTTCAACATCTTTTATGCATAATTCATTTTTGTGTAATGATAATGTAAATGCTCTAAAATTTTAGAGCCTTTTTGGGTTAGACTAAATGCTATATGGATGTTTCACGAGCCAAATCACTTCCTCTTCTTGTGTTTATTAATTATAATTATTAATAATTATTATTATAATCTATAAATTACACCACTTTTTGAGTTTTATTAAGTTTTAATTCCAAATCAGTGAATAACATATATAACTGTCAATATTCAGAACAAAATTCAGAAATCAGAAAAAATAATAAGAATTAACAAAATTCATACATAAATAGCGTATAAAAATTATTAATCTTAAAGAATATATTCTTTTTATAATTTTTCGCAATTTCTTGCTTTATGGAGTTAATTGATTTAGCAAATGAAGCATTCACATATAAATAAATACATTTAAGTTATGTGATAATGAAGTTTATTGCGGTAACACTCACAACTGTATGTATGCCGTATGTATGCTGATGAAGCTTTCTATGATTGTTTATGTTTTAACTCATTTCCTTCATTGTGTCGCTTTTCGATATGACATTTTTATGTAACATTTAAGTGTCATTTTTGAAGTGACATTTCTTCTGAGAATAATAATACTTTTTCTGGCATATTTTATATTTTTGTTTCCCTGTGAAGAAAGTAAAATGCGTTTGAAAATATTTTTCTGTGTAAATACAATTCAGGTGAAATAATTTTACTGCATAGTACCTTACTCATAATCAAATAAAGAAAGAAATACAATTAGAATATTTTTTTAAAATTGAAAAATTTATCTCAGATATTATGATTCCATTCATAATGTAAATTTCAACATTTAAATGAACATTTACCATTATAAAATGTTTTTCTCTATGCATTTGATCAATATTCTACATTTTAAGAAATATAGCAGTAATAAGTAACGAATAATTCAAAATAAAGTTTTCAACGTTTAAATAAATATTCATGACTAAAAAACACTTTTGTCAGTGCATTTGATTAATAATCTGCATTCAAAGAAATTAAATAATTTATGAACCCTTTTTAAGATCAGGTAGTTATAACAGAGTTGAATTCACAAACTATAATATGCTTATTTTTTAATTAATATATAGTTAAGTATATAATAACTTATTTTTTAAATTAATATATAGTTAAGCATATAATAACGTGTGAATATGAAAGCGCTTGCCATTTTCAAGTTCCCATTAAATGAAGTGAAAATAAATATGCAAATTAATGTATAACTGTATACTTTTCAAGGAAAGGTTGCTTTCTGACACCAGTTATATTGAAAGGTTGCTGTATTAAAGTTAAATCCACGAAATGCAGAATATTTAACATGTCAAAAGCAAAGTATATTAATAATAAGAAGAAGAAAATAAGTTTTAGACCTCCAAAACTACAAAATTCATCCAAAAGTTATGCGAAACAAACTTTACAGACAAAAGCAACAAAAACACACACACAGCTTAAAAAATATCATGAAACCAAACAATCGTGCTCTTTTCAAATGTTCTTTTAGATACATAGTTAGATATTATGTAGAAGAAAGCTGTGACAAACAATAGCAAGAATAAACTCAGAAAATGAGATGAAATAACTACATTATATTGATGGATTTTATATAAAATAATGATTTGTTCTTATGTATTTCGAAATCAATTTGAAATTAAATTACATGCTCTATATCATTCGCCATTATGCCGATTAACTATTACAATATCACAAATATTAACTTCTAACTTATTAAAACAGCATCCTATTTTTGAAAAACAGCTTCAACGATTAGTTTTTTAATATAAAAAATCTTTTTCGAGATCTTTTTAGAGGAATATATCGCCCTAAATGCTTATTAAATTACGGCCATATATCAAAAAATCATACATTCTTATCTCCTTAACTTTATTGCAAAGAGTTTTTACTTGTTGTGTGTCATCTTTATTATATAATAACGTAATAAAATTTAAATGTGTGAATGAACATTGATACATTACAATCAGAAATTGCTGACCAATAAAAACTGGCGATTTAAAAGAAAGAACAGCTGAATTCATTTGGAAGCTGTTGAAATAATTGTACAATTACGAGAAACAAACCCACTTTGAAGTGAAAAATGTTCCCAAAATATTGACCCAAGGACACGACTTCCTCATCTGGTTCACCCAAAACCCTCTCGATTTCGTTTCACAGAATTGCAAAGTATGCGTGGTCTCCTTTCACCTTCTTTCGAAAGAGTGGCTGGGGCCCCTTTTCCAGCAGGGGCGGATCAACGCTCTGCTCACCATCCCACCTGCCTCCAGGCAGACACACATCAAGGCTGATACAAGGAAAAAGAAGTGATGCCAAACAAGTAAAAGTTCTAATCGAAGTGGGTCAGCGATTTTTTTTACTCTTTCTATCTCTTGTTTCGCGTCTTCCTCCTGTATCTGATTCAGAATACATCCCCAGTGGTCCTCGTGCCAAATCTGTTGTTGCTCTTGATAATCAATTTCTCAGCTGCCTGCCATCTTGTTTATCGGCCGAAAGTGGAGGGCATCTATTTTTGGAGTCGGGGTTAAGAAGCCCTTAGACCCTTTAGAATTGGACTGGAAGTGCTTTCGTTTTTGTTTATTTTTGTGTTTATCACTCTCCAATTTTGGAAGTCTGTTCCCGTTGAAGTAGAAAGTTTGCGTGGTGTTGGTGGGGTCTGCGCCGTTTTGGTGACACAGTTAATTAAAGGTGTTGCTGAAAAAAAGCGTAAAACGTGTGGGTTTTAGTGGAAAATTTAAAACGCCGTCCTTAATCGGTTTTTCTTGGTATCCGTTTTATTTTTCACTTATCAATGCTTAGAGTTGAATAAACAAATGATCGTCGGGGTAAACCTGTTGTTTTTGCATAATATGAATGTAAAATAAAGATGAAAAAGGTTAATGAACTTTAGAGTGCAAAATTATCATAATAAAAGTGAAGCGAGTAATTATAAAATAGCACTTTTGTGTCTGAAACTACCCAGCAAAAATGTATCTCACCCATTCTTTATCTGAATCTTTGACTACTAAATGTAAACGATGAAGATTTAAAAATAATTATATAGTTTATGAATTCATCATCACACACATCTTGCACGCTATTGCATAGCAATGGGTTTAAAAAAAATTTAAATTTTTCTCACCCATATCATATTTTACCATATTAATTCACATGGTGGTTTGAGTCATCAAATGGCTAAAAATAAGTTAAATTTATTCATTAATTTGCAGCATTGAAATTTTTTATGTTCAATTTGAATTCATGGATCAAATTTATTTTATAAATGAATTGAAAAATCATGAGAGAAAATTCGAAAGATCACTTACACTTAAAGGATTACGATTTTCAAAAACTGTTTTCTTTAAATAGTCGACCTTGCCATTATCATTGACATTGACATTATCAAAAGAATTTTAAGTATCTAAGCAGTATTTTGAATAATAAGTTTTTGTGACATTTTTAGCAGAATGTTTTTTTATATATATATTTTCTTTCCTAGTGACTTATTAAACTTTAATTAATAATTTCTGTTTTTAGTTTTTGCCATTACTTTGCTCAATTAAGTCAAGTCCCATTTACCATTTTTTTCGTCAAAATTTTTATTACCAAATATCACCAGAATTTTTAACTTTGAAAATTGTGAATATATAAGAAGCTTAGGACGCATTAACCTAAGTTTCTATCACAAATTTCATTATTAATTATTAGTATTTTTCTTCTACTATTTTTATTTTTATCCCTCAAAAGTTCCCCTAAATAATCTTTTATTATCATTTCTACGTCTTATCTTTTAAGACATGTCAGGCACAGTCTCCTAGGTTATCACAATTTTACTATTTTCATTTAATATCTTGAAATTTCATATTATCATGTAGTAACAATTCTAGGGAATATATTAATCATTTATCAGATTCTCATATTGATATATCTTAATTATGATAAGTTATTACATAATAACTCATAAAGCCTGATTAAGGCAGAGAGCATACGGGGCAGTTGCCCCTTGCACCGACATCATACCAGTCCCCATTTCAAATTGAAAGTTTATTTTATGTTGTGAATAGAATAGAATCGTTTGCCATATCGAATAAAAAATTTGCCGTTGTGAGGCTGAAGAAGCCTCCAAAGAAGTTTTTCCCCGGGCGCCAATTAATCTAAGTTGGGCCCTGATAATTCTTGATAAAAATTATAAATATAACACCTGGGTTTAATTTAAATATTATTTTATACTTGTAATGCATCATAAAATAATATTTTTAAGAGGATCGATGTAAACCAGGGTAATTCCCACGCATAACACATTATTCAAGTTAATTTATTTTCTAAAACTTTTTTCTTATATATAAATGATTCTTTTAATCTGGAAAATTAGTTTTATTTCGAAAGAAAAGCGAAAGTTTTCCTGTGAAATTCTTTGTCATTTGCTCCTAAAAGTGAAACTTCGAATAACTTTCCCACTTGGTGGCTAATGGCACGTAACAGCAATTTGAAGTGACCTGAATTCCGAGATGAACTTTGTCAAAAGAGTCGCATGGGGAATTCCAGAAACAGGGTGGATTACACATGGAAAGTTTCTAGAAAGTCAAAATCCCCAGAAAGGGAAATTAAGAACAAAATCGATAGCATATCCTCCAGTTTCGTCATCGGAAGATAGTTCGAACGAACTTTGACCTCATTTAAAAGAATTTCTCAGCTTGAGGTTCTCTTCTCTAGTGAAACCTTCATTGCTGGTGAAAGTCTCTAATCCCTGCTGAAATTCTTAGAATTTTGATATATTCCGCTCATAAATAATTTCAAGTTATTTGAACTTTCTGAGATTTGAAGTAGCTCATAATTGGGACATTAAAAACTGTACGCCAATACATCATTAGAGTGTGATAAATGCCTCAGAGACATGGATATTTCCGATTATCATGGCTAATTTTTAACTAATATTCTGTATAATTCTGTGTTAATTAAAACTTTGCTTATAAAAAATTATTCTAACAAAGAAATTTCTTGAAATTTTCATATTAAATATTCGAATTTTTAAAAAAGGATTACATAATGAACACCGGTGGAAACTTCACTATGTGTAGCAGCCTATCAAATGCAAAGTTTTTAAGTATTCCATTATATTTCTAAATTTTGGAATTTGTTATCAAAATGATTGGCGTTAAAAATTTAAGTAGTAAAATGTAATTATAGAAGAGGAAAAATTGCCTTCAAATTATTGCCTAACAAAAATATTGCCTTCAAATTTTAAATAAAAAAAAATTATGCCAGTAAAATACCAACTATGTCTTCTTTTTATATACAGTACGACAGAATGAGAATTAAATGTATCCTAACGATTGTGCTATTGATTACATAAAAAGGATTTTTGTGCATTTTACAAATTATTTTTCACTATTATATACATAGCAAATAAAGTTTTGATAATATGAAAGCTGACAAAATCAGCGAAAAGTAAATTAGCTCTTTCTTATTAAGATAAACTAATGAACGGAAAATTGTGAAGTCGAAAACATTAGTCTTCTCAATTGATTACTTGCATATATCTGAAAACAACTACTTGTAAAATATTAAATTTTAAGGTTTTGGTTTAGTGGTCGATCTGTGATTATTTTCTTGCATATGAACGTTAATTTGCCGATGACATACAGCTCAAACTGAGTTTTCGAAACACCCTATATATGCACTCACGAAACAAGAGAAACAAACTCATAAATAGTTCAACTAAAAAAGACAGATGCCGGCTCAGATATTTTACGTGTTTCAATTGTTTAATTTCCTTATTGCAAATATTTATGGTATAGTCTAAAAGTTTTATGTTAATATAATTTTAAAAGTATTGAGAAAAAATATACAATTACATATAATACTAGCTTTACCTCAATTACAAGAAAAATATATTTTTAACAATTATTAAATTAATAATCAAAAGACAAAATGGAAAAGAAATTAGAAAAAGATAACACACAAAATAAGCTAATCCTAACAGTTATAACTCTTTCCATATAAATTCGAAAATATATATACATTGCAAAAATGTAACATAATAATGTAAATAAAACGAAATCATTAATAAAAGATAGTATTTAAACTATTTAGCAATATTTTTGCTAATTCAAATTGTCAATCGAATAGAATCGTTTGACAAATTGAATAGAATGTTGTTCTGAAGTAGATTCGGTAGCCAAAGAATTTTTTTCCCTGGACACCAATTAGGCTAAGTCAGGCCCTATTTGTAAGATATAACTGCAACAATAAAATATAAGATTAAAAGCAAAATTTTCTTCCATTTTCTTGCTGAAAAATCATTCAAAGTATTATCTTATTTCTTTTCAAAACGACATTTTTAAAAACAAATGTTTCTATTTTTTTTTTCATTTTATGAAGACAGTTTACTATTGTTTTCCTCAAAAAAGTACCTAAATCATGAGTTAGGCAGGCATTTGTTTTTAAACATATCGCATCCACTTCCTAATTGATTTCTGAAAGTTATTTTTCATTATCATTTATTATGTTCTCAATTATTTTATCATCGGATATCTTTTTCATGCAAAAAGTTTTCGATTAAAATTCGTTTTTTTTAATTAAGAGTGGGATTAATTGTCGGAGTTCTTGTTATGAGCTACTCATCTTCATTCAATTCTATAAATAAATGTTCTTTGCAGCTACGGTGGTCTATTTAATAAGGCACGCATGTGAAAATGCAATAGATATCTTTTCTTTATCCTCATTCGAAGCATGGCGTCTAGAATATCAATTTTCTTAACCCTCTCAAAATTTATGCCTACTTTTTACAAGAATACTTCACGTTATTTATCTAGAAACTGTGAATTATGCTTAGATCTATGGATTATTGAATACAAATTAGATAAGGCAAGAGATATATCCATACGAACTGCTCTAAAAAATATTGATTTTCAACATGAGTAGTGTAATTATCTACAATTAGAGGAATTTAACAACTCTCTGATAGAAAACGTCAGTCAATGTTTCTCAACCGTAAAATAAAAAACTAAATAAAAAAATTGAAGAAACCAGATGATGAAAAACATTACTTAAAAATTTACAAAAATGAGTTCGCAAAGAAAGGGAAGGATTTTTCACTATTTTAGTTCGTAAATAGGAATTAAAATTATTATTGTGTTTTAGTGGACCACATCCAGTAGTTTGTAAAAAGGAATTAAAATTATCATTGTGTTTTAGTGAAACATTCAGTAGTTCGTAAAAAGGAAATGAAATTATCATTGTGTTTTAGTGGACGCATCCAGTAGTTCGTAAATGGGAATTAAAATTATGTGTTTTAGTGGACCACATTCAGTAGTTCGTAAATACGAATTAAAATTATCATTGTGTTTTAGTGGATCATCCAGTAGTTCGCAAAACGGAATTAAAATTATCATTGTGTTTTAGTGGACCACATCCAGTAGTTCGTAAATAGGAATTAAAATTATCATTGTGTTTTAGTGGACCACATATCCAGTAGTTCGTAAACAGGAATTAAAATTATCATTGTGTTTAGTGGACCATCTAGTAGTTCGTAAATAGGAATTAAAATTATGTGCTTAGTGGACCATCCAGTTGTTCGTAAATTAAAGGTTTTTAAAACTTACCCTTTATTGATTCAACTCTACCATATTATTTTATTTATCTTAGGCCTATTATATAGTCCTTAGATTAATAAAATTATGAGGCAGAATTAAATTAATAGTTTTATTCATACATTATTCATGATAGTAGATTTTACTTCATACATTATTCATGATAGTATATCATAAAAAGGAAATAATTAACGGTTTCCGAGAGAAAGAGACTATGAAAACAATATGCAATAATAACAATTTCAATAAATTTCCTTATTTAATATAACGCAAGTTATTCTTTAATTTATATGGTTTTTTAATTAGCACTTCACAACTGTAACTTTTTAAATGATTAAATTCAATTTTTATTGGTTTAGAAAATTAAAAACCCTTCGAAACCAATTTTTATATATTAATTTATTTCTTAAAATTTTTATCCCATATTTCATTGATGTTTTACAATTTTACAAAGATAAAACCTGATAATTTGACATAAATAAGTGCATAATAATATATGTATCCTAGCATAGACTAAATGCATAGAAGCTTATAGAAATAATAAAATTTATCAGTAAGTTTAAATGCAATAAAGAGTGCTTAAATCAAGTTATAGAATATAAATGTTTATCCTAATCACGTATATAATATAATGTATATATTACAATAATGTGTTTGGTAATTTATAAATCAAAACAGATCTAGAAATGAATATTGGTGTCAAATGTATTGTGGTTTCTCAATGAAGTTCATGTGATTTAATTATTACGAAATCTTAACTAGAACAAAAACTTGTCTACTTAAAAATGGGCATCATAAAATTATTATTGCATACCAAAAATCATGAAAAGTCTTTAAACAAGCATTGCATTTTCTCATTTTTTCTCTTTCTTTAAAAATAAGAATCAAACTGGGAAAAATCTAAATTTCATTTCCATCACTTTTTAACACTTTTTAAGAAAGGCTGACTCTAAGATATTTGACTCCACAACCCTTATAGAGCAATAGATTAGAATCAGGATTTTTTTTTCTTTTTCAATAACGTAGTCTTCTAAATGCATTGTTGTCTTTTAAAAGAAAATGAGCGAAATCTTCTATTCTTTTGTTCAACCATAACGTCCGTCTACTTTTTACCCGGGGAATTAATTCTAAACAGTAACAACTAGAGAAAAGCGGCAATGTTAAAGGAAAGTAAACATCCACATAATTAAGAAATTTATTTCAATGAAAAATGCCAATAAATGTTTAATTTATTTTAAGGATCAAATGATATTATTTTGAAACGTGTATTGTTATTATTATTCTAATGATTAATTAAATTCCGTCAAAATGACTGATTAAGCAAATTATCTCAAGATGTTCAACATGATTTGTTATATTCATTAGTAGAGATATCTGGAACATTCGCAGATTACAACAAAGTTCTGATGTTTTAAGGAAACAGATTCAAAGAATGTTTACATATGCAGATAAAATGTGTATAAAAATTTAAAATAAAAAAAGAATCTTCCATTTTCCTTTGCTTAATTGCTGTGGAATTCGACCCAGAACACTTAATATAAAAAGTAATAGCCTTAATTCACATTGTTCTTCATGAGAGCATTTTTTTTAAATTTCATTTACCTAATATTTCTTACAATTTTTGTATAAAAGCTTTAATAAAAAGAAACAGTTGTTGTGTTTTTTTAAAGTTAATATAAGATGATGGAATTCCACCTTACATTCATATTTATAGTATAACACGAATGAAATATAAAATTTGTTTTCTCTAACGGGGCACATGTTTGAAAAAGTAGACACAAAATATTATGTAGTAAAAATCTATGTGTTGTTGTTTCCAATGGCCTGCTACTAGGATGTTTTACCTTTCGGCATAACAAAAGTTGGAAGTGATGGCGCTTTATAAAATTGGGCACCCAGTGGGTATGCCATGTTGGTCTTGAAAGTGGGTGGATCAACTTAGAACTAGGAACAAAGTGGAAGATCTCCCCATATGGCTTGCTAACCCCCGAGATATCATTTAACAAGGAGGATATTGCGATTAGGACATATTCTACATGCCCCACCTACCATAAGTGAGCATGATGGATCTTCGGGTTGGGTCGGTATTCGAACTCACAACTTTTCGATAACGAGAACGACGCCCTAACCAATCAGCCCACTGAGGCCTGTCAGTCCGTGGGGCCCGGGGGTGCGAAGCTTATGTCCCGATTATGTGGTCAGTCTAACGCGAAACCCACAGCGTTAATTCCCAAGTGTGCTTTTGGTACTCAGTTTATCGACCCACTGAAGGGATGAAAGGCTGAGTCGACCTTGCCCAGCCCAAGGATCGAAACTCGGACCTGTGCCGTGAAACGCTGCCACTAAGCCAAAGGGCTTCATTTTAAATATCTGCAAAATATTAATAAAAAGACAATATATCATTAAAATCATAATATTTTACATCTCCTAATCATGATCAATTTAAAAGAATCTATTCTGATGTCGAATATAGTTGTGTACACAATAAAACTGTCGGCAAAATCACTACATCAAAGAAATGACTCTTTATAGTTGTATGCGGAGGATAATAGTGAAAGTTCAAAACATAAAATATAAAGGATGATCAGTACAGCTTTTTTATTATTTCCTTTCTTTGCAAACTTTAGATAAAGAATTATTTTTATTTTAAATTAGTTTTATTAAAAAAATTTCTTGACAATTTAGATGATTCATTATTAATTTTAAATAATGGTTGGTTAATATTTACTTGCAAATATGTTTTGCAATAATTGCTAAAACTTCAACATAAATTTATTAGAATTTTTACAACAGTTTCCTTTTCAAAATTTCTATTTATTCCTGAATCATTTGACATTCAACAAAATGTTTTTGAGAAATATGAATATATATATCTATATATATAAAAATTTCGTGTCACGATGTATGTTCCCGATAAACTCCGAAACTACTGAACGGATTTTGATATAATTTTGTAACCATTTATAATATGATCCAACTTAAAAGATAGAATAGTTCTTATCTCTTAATTATTGATCTCAATATTTATTATACGACATTAGTGTTTATTTATTGGTTAGTTATGTAAGTTCCTAATAGATGGCGGCTTAGCATCTAAGTTGCACAGGTATTCGGCAGATGGCGACGTGTTTATTTTTCTAGATTATACCATCTTCGAGAAATTTAACGTGCGCGCGCAAGCGCGTGATTAATTATAGAATTTACATATATTTTCATGATGTATAATCATACTATAACAATTTTTCGTGAATCATTTTCATAATTATACTTTGTATTTTGTTATTATTGTGCGGTGTTCAGTTTGAATATTTTTAATATTATAAATAGTAAAATAAAATTTTATTTATTACTGTTTTTCTCTACTAATTTTCATACCACCTCGAAAACATGTAAGTATTTCTTGATAGCCTTTAATTTTTATTTTATAATTTGATAATTATAATTTTTTCAGCAGTACATGTTGATATAATTTATTTATTCAAATGATAAATTCTTTTAATTGTTCTTTATTTCAGTATAATGGCGCGGAAAAATTTTTTAGTTTTAATAATTTAAAATTGAAAAAATAATAGTTCGATGTCAATGTTATCTACCTCATTTATAACAATTTATTTTTAGATGTTTTTAATTTATATAATATATTTTATAAGTAAGTCACTGATTACAAACTATAATTTAATATAAGATGAATAAAATGTAAATTCAGAAAGTATTTGTTGATTTGTGCTTAATTTCAAAATTTCGATACTTTACCTATTACTTTTAAAATTTGGTGAAACGTTTTATTTTTAATCTCATATGAATGAACCTATTTTAAATTTTTTTAGAAAATATTTATTTGATTGTACCAAGGAGTTAGTAAAAAATTGATTCAATGTATTATAATTACTCAGCCACTGCAACGCGTGGCTGGGTCAGCTTGTACATCCCTTTAACGCGCGGTGGTCGCGCCATGAAACCACCAATTTTCAATATTTTTTCTCAATTCCTTTTCACGATTTTTCACTTAAATTTTATAGATTTCATATCTTTTACTTTTAAATAACACTAACAGATGACAGCACCAAATTAATTTCAGGTCGGACTCCTTCCAATATGGCGTTATTTAATGTTCATTTTTAACAACACAAAATAACGTACTTTTTTAATATAAATAATAATAAATATCAGAAATTTTTTCTTCCTATACCGTCATGTCTGTCATAAACAATATAAATGCAGCAGTAGTTTGAACTAGATACGTAAAAAACTTTCCTTTTTTGAGGGAAATTCCTGGTGGTTGCACCACGCAACCACCGCGCAGCTAGAACACATGACTTACGTGAACAGCAGACTACATAAACATGGCCGGCATATTATGATTGGGAATTAGAGTGTTTAGGAGTGTGGGGAAGGGGGATTTGAATCATATGGTCATTTTACTTGTAAACAACATGTGGCTTTGAATCATAGGGTCATTTTACTTGTAAACAACATGTGGCATTTATATCCCCAGTGAACATGTGCTTTCGCTATTTCTGTTTCAGAAAGACTTTTCAGTTGCAGATTTTTCTTTGCGTTGAATGTTGCGTTTGCTCCCAGGCTAGTACGGAAATTTTTATTTAATAGTATTTTGTGTGTTTTAAATTTAATGTAAATATATACATATATATATATACATATATATTTTATCGAAAATAGTATTTACGTAAAAGTTTTATTTAAATTTAAAATAATTAATAGCAATATATTTTAACTGTGTGTAAATATTTTCTTCTACTGTTCAAATTTAAAATGCGTCGCAAAGGGCTTGGAATAGCTGAGGCATTGGCTTTATTTGAAGAAAAGGATTACAATCAAAATATGGGGTATGTGGACTATTTTGATCAATTGAAAAGCTTATATGAAATTGATCGGAAAAGTAAAAAATGGTGGCATCGAATTTTCTTCCATTTTATTGATGTCACTATTGTAAATTCCTTTATTATATATCGAATGCTTCCAGAAAGTGATCCAAACTTAAAAGTACTTAAGTTATTCAGAATGGACATCATCAGTAGTTTGATTTCAATGGGAAATAAAGGATCTGTTCCCAAAAGAAAAATATCAAGCTCCGCATGTATAAAAAGCCACAAACCTCATGTTCCAGAACAAAAAAGATTAAAGAATGCTGAACACATGCCAATAAAATGCAAACCACGGCGGTGCGCATTTTGTAGCACAAAGGAGAAACCTCACAGAACAAGATATATGTGTGAAACTTGCAATGTTGGTTTATGCATGTATCAAAAAGATAAAAGATGCTTTGAACAGTTTCACAAGAAATAACTTTTTTCTAATTGACATTTAAAAAAAACTGTACCTGCTAAATGAGGATTCTAAATTCAGTATCGACGTGTTTTTATAGCAACAAAATTATATAAATGTTTAATTTTTCACTTTTACTACTCTTTACTTTGTAAAATATTGTAAAAAAATAATATACTGCATTTTAAATACAAACTATCTAAGAAGTTTGCAATAATCATCATTTATTGAAAGCGCGTACGAAACAAGGTAAGTTTTTTCCCCTGCTAACTCAGTAAGTATCAAGGTCCTAGACGCGCGCTGGTCGCGCCTTGCGACCACCACCCACAGATAAATGGGTAGATGTAGATTTTATTAAATTCATATATTATTTGTCTGTGGGATCATAACATTCAATTTTTAGAATTCTTTAGTTTAAAATTTTAAAAAAAATATTGCGCGCGTCAAAGGGATATATATAAAAATTTCGTGTCACGATGTATGTTCCCGATAAACTCCGAAACTACTGAACGGATTTTGATATAATTTTGTAACCATTTATAATATGGTCCAACTTAAAAGATAGAATAGTTTTTATCTCTTAATTATTGATCTCAATATTTATTATACGACATTAGTGTTTATTTATCAATAAGTTCTGTAAATTCCAAATAGTTGGCGATTTAGCATCTAAGTTGCACAGGTATTCGGCAGATGGCGACGTGTTTATTTTTCTAGATTATACCATCTTCGAGAAAATTAACGTGCGCGCGCAAGCGCGTGGTTAAATATAGAATTTACATATATTTTCAAGATGTATAATCAAACTATAACGATTTTTCGTGAATGATTTTCATAATTATACTTTGTATTGTGTTACTATTGTGCAGTGTTCAGTTTGAATATTTTTAATATTATAAATAGTAAAATAAAATTTTATTTATTACTATTTTTCTCTACTAATTTTCCTACCACCTCGAAAACATGTAAGTATTTCTTGATAGCCTTTTATTATTTTTTATTTTTATTTTATAATTTGATAATTATTAATTTATTTAGCAGTACATTTTGATCTAATTTATTTATTCAAATGATAAATTCTTTTAATTTTTTTTATTTCAGTATAATGCCACGGAAAAAATTTTTAGTTTTAATATAATTTAAAATTAAAAAATAATAGTTCGATGTCAATGTTATCTACCTCATTTATAACAATTTATTTTTAGATGTTTTTAATTTATATAGTATATTTTATAAGTAAGTCACTGATTACAAACTATAATTTAATATAAGATGAATAAAATGTAAATTCAGAAAGTATATGTTGATTTGTGCTTAATTTCAAAATTTCGATACTTTACCTATTACTTTTAAATTTTGGTGAAACGTTTTATTTTTAATCTCATATGAATGAACCTATTTTAAATTTTTTTAGAAAGTTTTAATTTAATTGTTCCAAAGAATTAGTAAAAAATTGATTCAATGTATTATAATTACTCAGCCACTGCAACGCGTGGCTGGGTCAGCAATTCTATATATATAAAAATTTCGAGTGTCACGATGTATGTTCGCGATAAACTCCGAAACTACTGAACCGATTTTGATAAAATTTTGTAACCATTTATAATATGGTTCAACTTAAAAGATAGAATAGTTTTTATCTCTTAATTATTGATCTCAATATTTATTATACGACATTAGTGTTTATTTATCAATTAGTTCTGTAAATTCCAAATAGTTGGCGATTTAGCATCTAAGTTGCACAGGTATTCGGCAGATGGCGACGTGTTATTTTTCTAGATTATACCATCTTCCAGAGAAAATTAACGTGCGCGCGCAGGCGCGTGGTTGAATATAGAATTTACATATATTTTCATGATGTATAATCATACTGTAACAATTTTTCGTGAATCATTTTATAATTATACTTTGTATTGTGTTATTATTGTGCAGTGTTCAATTTGAATATTTTTAATGTTATAAATAGAAAAATAAAATTTTATTTATTAAAATTACTGTTTTTCTTTACTAATTTTCCCACCACCTCGAAAACAGTAAGTATTTCTTGATAGCCATTTTTTTTTATTTTATAATTTGATAATTGGCTCTGTAATCGTGCTATTTTGGAAGCAAGAAACGTTGATGTGAACGAAATTAACTTCCATATACAACAGATGTTGCCCGGTGATTTGATGTCTTTTGAATCAATCGACACAGTTATTGATGAAAACGAAGCCGTAAACTTTCCAACTGAATTTTTGAATTCTTTGGATATGCCAGGAATGCCACCACACAATCTTCAATTGAAAACTGGTTCACCAATTATTCTTCTACGTAATTTTAACCCACCTCAATTATGTAACGGTACACGCTTAGTCATAAAAAATGACCGAAAATATTCTCGAAGCAACAATTTTGACGGGAAAATTTAAAGGAGATATTGTCCTGTTGCCACGTATTCGACTGATAGCGTCAGAATCTCCAATACCGTTTAAAAGGCTCCAATTTCCGATTTGTTTAGCTTTTGCGATAACCATAAATAAATCTATAAGCAAAACAATGTCTATTTGCGGTTTGGATTTGAAAAAGGCATGTTTCTCACATGGACAGCTATATGTTGCCTGCTCACGTGTAGGAAAACCATCAAATCTCTTCGTGTTAGCGAAAGACAGGTTAACCAGGAATGTTGTACACAAAGTAGTACTTAGATTATTTTTAGTTTTAATAATTTAAAATTGAAAAAATAATAGTTCGATGTCAATGTTATCTACCTCATTTATAACAATTTATTTTTAGATGTTTTTAATTTATATAGTATATTTTGTAAGTAAGTCACTGATTACAAACTATAATTTAATATAAGATGAATAAAATGTAAATTCAGAAAGTATATGTTGGTTTGTGCTTAATTTCAAAATTTCGATACTTTACCTGTTACTTTTAAATTTTTCATATATATATATATATATATATATATATATATATATATGAGGGTAGGCAAAATGATAGTAGTTTCATTCAAAGATCAACATCCTATTGTCGTGGATATGACATTAAGCTACACTAAAGTCATCAAGATTTCTCATATCAGGAGGGATTTCCTGGAAAAAAAGTTTTCGAGCGAAGGCCAACACTATATAAAACTATACATTTATAAAATCTACCATTCGCGAATAGGGCTGCAACATTCAATAATGTAAAGAAAGGTTGATTGCCAAATTTTATAAGGGAGGTTTGCTAAATGTTTTTGAAATAAAAGGTCGACAGGTTTAGGATAGAAATAATTTTGTTTTTAATCTATTCACAGCACAGAGAGAAAGATTAGCATGAAAACAAATATTACAGATACATTCGAAGAGGTGGGGTATTTACTTCCGAAGTTCAATAAGTCTTGGTCCTCACTAAAAGTGGTTATTTCATATATATATATATATATATAATATATATATATATATATATATATATATATATATATATATATATATATATATATATATATATATATATATATATATATATATATATATATATATATATATATATTTATATATATATATATATATATATATATATATATATATATATATATATATATATATATATATATATATATATATATATATATATTATTTGAAATGGTGTTGATTTTAAATTTATTTGTGTGATCTGATAAGCTTTTAATCTTAGCGCAAAATAGCATGTTGCTTGGATATAAAAACTAATATACATTATCACATTAATAAAATGAAAATGATTATGAAATATATTTGTTGTATGAAATCAATTTTAGAACATATTGAGAGTAATGTGTTCGATGACGGTTGAAATTTATTAAATTTTTATAGTTCTGAAAAATTTTTTATTAATATCTTTCAATGATTGTGTGGAAAAAAAATCACTAAGTCTTCTTATGGTGGTATTAATTAAAGAAATTTCTTCAACGATAAATTTGTGTTAAAATAGGACTACATTTTAAATAAAATTTATCGTTGATAAAAATTATTTAACTATCAATTGATGAGATGAACGATAGATAAATTATCAATCAACTGGTATGAGATGAATACATTTTTGCATTACATAACGGATGAAGACCAGAATATAACTTCCTTTTAAAATAATGTAGTAGAGCAAATTTATTTTAGTGCTCTAAAATGATATTTCATGACATCACAAAAGTTTGTTGTGAATGATGTTCTAAAATCACAAAATGGTGCTCATTTTGTGTTAATCTTTGGTGAACTGTATACATATACTTTGAAAGCAGATTTACGTGCAGAGTCAGAAATAATATTTTCTAAAGTCTTGTTTAGATAAAACTATGTAGTGTGAATCTTTAATAATGAAGTCCTAGCAGTACCTCATGATGCATTTTATGAAATTTCGAAAAAAAGTAAATATTTATCTCCCTTATTTTGTTGATGACTTGCATATGATTTAAATGTTAGTTTATTATAATGTAAGATTACTAGATAGCTTCAATTTAAGATATGCTAGTACAATTTCATTCACTAAAGAAATCTCTTAATCAGAATTAATAATCTTTTTTCACAAAAATGCAAATTTCTCTTTGCAATAAAAAGATACCCCCATTAATATTTGATCATAGCACCAATTTCTGATTTTATTCACCACTGCTTGCAGCTATTTGATTATTGCAGCAAATAATGAGATTAATTTGTTTTTCAATTGTTTGGAGAAAAGTATTCCGTGAAATTAAAGATAAAATGCCCTTTTATAAAATAGAATTATTATATCAAAAGTGCTATTATTATTATAGTTTTTAACAATTCTCTAATTTTTCAGTTTAACGGTTCGAATTGATTTTAAATGTGATTTCTTTTCAATTAAATTTTCATAAAAGCCGCAACAAATCCATTGAAAAATTATAATCCTATCTTTCATAATAATATTTAGAAATTGATAATTTTACATACATTTAAGGAATTTTAAATTAGAATGTATTTCCACATTCCAAGCTTAATTTCTTTTTCTCCATCATAAAAGGCCACAAAATCCACAGTTCGCATGGAATAAATTCTGATTGCGGGAAAAATTATAATTTCTTTTCCTTCTTTATATATTTATACAATTTCATAAATACTTAAATGCATATCAAACAAATATTGGCTACATTCTAACGCCATTGTTAAGAATAGTAAAATAAATCTTTTCCAAAGTAAATCAGATCTAATCATCAAATACAATGTAAATATAAATTATCTAATAAACCAGATACAATACAAATATATGTCAATTAGTCGCCTAATATTTATCAGCTGAATCGAACACACTGTTTACAGAGTATATCAAAATGAATCAAACTAAAAGTCCCAATAAGATTCGTAAATTGGCAATTATTTTTATAAGTTTAGTTTCAGGTTTTGATTATTCAAAATAAATACACAAATAATAAGTTTGTAAGGATTCACTTAGATTTGAAATTATCTAAGATATAAAATGAATTAAAACTCGAAATAGTTTGATGAGCATTTTTTTTTGTAAATCTTTGTTTTAATAAAAAACATTAGAAAAATATATCAATTTTTTGTTAAAAAAATATTTTTATATTATTTATTTTTGTAATTTGAATAATTTATATAATTTATTTTTGTAATTGAAGAATTATATTTGTAATATTAATTTTAGTAATTATATTTTATATACACGGGTGTCATATCTATATTTTAAAACAATTTAGTTCGTAATTTGTTTTTCAACTATGGTTATCTCGTCATAATAAAATATTGAAGAATTATAATTACAACTTCCATTCAACTCTGATAAAATCCAACCCAGACAAAATCTCTCTAGACATATTTAGAACGTTAAAATCAGAGCCTTGACGCCATGTTCAAAAATTATTCCACAGTTGTCAAATGTGATGAAACGCTATGCTTAACTTTCGGCTTTTCTATAAACATCCTAGCAAACGATAATATGGTTAATCAGCCGTTGAAAAGTGAGCAACGGGCAATGCAATCGGCAACAATGCATCGATTAAAGTAGAGGAAACCACACCCATCTGAATAAAAGAAGATTCACTCTCGGTTGGAATTTCTCACCTGAGGGCAAATAATCTGGCACAGTTTATACACGGATAGCAATTTGTTAAAAATATACTTTGACACCTTTGTAAGTTTGAAGCTTCCCAATTAGTTTTAAAAAAACTATCTACTGACCCCAATCATTTCTTTTCATTTTTTGATGCTTATAAGTTAATGCCAATAGTTACTGACTTGTTTAAAAGAATAGGAGCATTTTTTGTTAACTATCCTTATGTTGCTAAATCCAATTTCTACCGTGTAATATTATTTTTTAAACTTTATTAAATATTTTGTTAATGTTCTTTGAATGTGTGTGTGACACTTAGACATTTGAGAAGACCAATAATTATTTGAATTAATTGATCTTCTATATGTTCAACTAATTTAATCATGATCAAATAAAATCTGTCTTGTTATTTGAAAAATGATATTTTAAATTCAAAAATAATTACAAGTAATTTAAAAAATAAATACAAGTGTTTGGATATGTTACAATTATCATACGAAAATAATATATTGTATATAATTTTTAAGATAGCAGTAATGCTAAAATGGGTATCAGACTTCATTACTTTATTTAATTTAAAAAATAAAATTATTAAAATATTAAATTTGTATTCATTTAAAATTTTATTTATTTAAGAGAAATGATAAAATAATTATCTATAGTAAAATAATAATGATAAAATAATTATCTATTAATGAAACAAAATGATTTGCCTGATGTTTGCTATCGAGCAACTCATTTAAGTCTATAAATCTTTATTGACTTTAAATAATATATGTTCCTTATAAAATTAATTTAATATGCTACTGCATAGTACAAGGTAAACAAGAAAGTTCTTGCCATTTTAATGATCCAAAAGAACATAACCTACAAAAAATTGTAGCCTATTGTTAGTGCTCGAAGTAATCACCATCAACATCCAGCACCTTCTGGCAACGTGTCTGCAGTTCTTCAATACTCTTGCGGTAAAACTCTGGAGTTTCAGAAGCTAAGAAGTCCGTGAATGCTTCACACAAGTCTACTTCTTTGGTGAAGATTTTTCCTCGAAGATGAGTGCCCAGGGAATGGAAGAGGTGGTAATCTGATATTCCAAAGTCAGTGAGTAAGGAGGAGGACACAAATTCTTCTAAACAAGTCGCTAAATGATATTCTTAGCCATCCGCGAGACATGCGACCTCGCGTTATCAGCCAAGAATAGTACGCCCTTGCGATTAACCAGTGCTGTCTCCTTCTGCTGCAATGCTTGTTGCACACATTTCAATTGCTGAGAGTACAGACTGTTGTGTTGTTTTGGTCCATTGGTAGCAGCCTTGTGGGTGTATAGGTAGTCTTGCGTTGTGTGGGAAGTATCCTGGGGTGACAACCAATGTTTGATACGCTTGGGAGTGTCATACAGAACCTACTTTTTGTCACTATTCAGCACTCTATTGAATATGGATGTGGTACGGGGCGAGAAAGCAAGAATAGGCTGCCACTCGTTGTTGCTTACAGACTTACAACAGCGTTTGAGGAACCCACTTGCTCAGCCTGTACGTCTTACCTAAGCAGTGCAGATGAAGTCTAGCTGTTTCACCGGAAACTTTAAATTGTCTGGCAAGTCCAACACACATTTGGCTGCTATCCTCCTTAAAGACCGCCAGCGGGGCTTCATCATCCAAGTTTCAGCCTTTTTGTCCAAACAGAAACATTAATTATAATCGATGGAGTAAGCACATTCTCAGACAAAAAATGTAAAGCATAATTAAAAACTGGTTATGAATAGAATTCTATTGGACTCTTAACGAAAGATTTCGAAAAGTAGATTCCAAACTCCAAATACACCCTTCAAAAAGTATTCAAAAGAAAAGAATAAGTTTCACTAAGCATATTGAAAATTTAGTTAATCAATCACAACAATAAAATATATTGGCTTACGTGTCCAGTAAGGTTTAATCTATGATGTTCACGTTTAGAGTGTAAAATGGTTGTTAATTTAATGCAGGCACATTCAGTACTTAGATAACTTTGAAAAATTGGTAGATAACATATCGTCAATATAAGGCATTGTAAACTGTAGTCATTATTTAGAAAGAAATCTCTTTATTTCCTTACAATATGCACCTTGTGTCTTGGAACTATCAGAAGCAAGGCTGATGCAGGAATCGAATTTATTTGAATCTCGTTCTGCAGTAACACTGGTATTGTTAAAAATTATTCATGTTCAAACTCGTCGCTTGATCGAGACATTAGTTAAATATGATACTGGGGACTTAACCACCAATTGGTAAACCTAACGTCCTAAGGAAATTGAATATTATTTCAGATGAGAGAAATAGTTGTAAATACATATAAGCAGATGAATCCTGAAAGATCTTGATCTTCTTATTCCTCATAATAATAAGCAAATATATATATATATATATATATATATATATATATATATATATATATATATATATATATATATATATATATATATATATATATATATATATATATATATATATATATATATATATATTCTAATAACTGCATGAAATTTTTTAAAAAATTAAGCTTACATTTAGTAAACTAATTTATTAATTTATTTAAATACTAAACATCTTGCAATAGATATTCATTTATAAAAAATTCATGACATATCAGTATCAGAAAAAACGCAATTTTTTGGCAAATGTTTCAAGAAATTTTGAGAAATGTTATTAAATTTTAACAAGTTCACATTTACACAATATAAAATTCTTCATCTCCTTATGATGATATAATGATAAAAAAAATATGTTTAATATTCAATAACATGAATTAATATTCAATAATCCTATAAATTATAAATTAAAAGAGTAATAAAGTTACTTATGAACTTTACTTTAAATAAAAAAATGTTGATATAAATTTTTAACAGAGAATTTTTGTAAGTTTGTAAAGAAATTCTGCTATAAAAAAACTGAATTTGAAAGAAACTGAAAAAATGAATAAATTAACTTTTCAGACAAAAGCAGTCTTTCATAGAATTCTTCTATCAATGATAGAAAGTAACCGTTTTTACTCTTTGTCACTTTATATGCATGTGTACATATTTAATCATACAAATAGACAAATCAATAAATGAATATGTATCGAGTTATATTTCAAAACAATCACTAGGCAATATTTTTTCCTTGAAGAGTGAAACTCATTTTAATGTCTTAAAACAATTCCAAGTAAGACTAATGAAAATCAATTTTATCGTTCTTTTTCATATGAACTGCAAAGTGGATATAATCGGAATAAAAAAAACACTAAGAAAAATTAAGTATATAAACTAAGTATCGTCATACTTTATAAATAGTTAAATGAATCCAAGTAAAGCGATATAAAATTGATATCTTTATAAACGTGAATCGAGAACAAATAAAGTTGCTAAGAATCATTTTAAAGAAAATGGATTTATTAAGAGTTTTTTTATACACATAAACTCATATATACAAACTCATAGATATCAAGAAATTTTTATTACAAATTGGTATACTGGAAATTTTCAAAGTGAAAACAATTTAATATGTCTTTATATTTTACAATGCCTTTTTAATTATAGCATAACATTACAATTAATGATGCTTTTTTTTAAACAACAAAATGATTGGAGTGCATATCCTTTTGTCTAAAGCCTTTCTCACTTTTTAAGCTTTGAGGCTCAGAATTGGAGTCTGAGGCTTAAACATGATAAATCATAATTTTTTCAGATATTAAATTATTTCTTCAAGCATTTGTAGTTGTGATTTTATTCAGAATTATTCCCAACATTAATAGCGTAACATTACATTGGTCTTACATTGATATATTTATATCATTTATCAGAGGCCTGATATCAAAAAATTATTGCTTTTCATCTTATCAGAGGAAAAGATTGAAAAATAGTGATTATTTGACAGAGTAATTTAAAAAAATAGTGATTACATATTAATTTGACAGATTAATTTTAAAAAATAGTGATTACATATTTATTTGATAGATTAATTTTTAAAAAATAGTGATTACATTTTATTTAATAGATTAATTTATTACAAGGAAACTTTCAAGGTTATAGAAAACAAATCTGTCTTTAAACCCAAACAATTATTCCTTTTTGCAGCAACAAAAAATTAACACTTAACGAAATAAAGTAAATGTTTAAGAAATAATCTCAAAAATTATGTACTGGGCAAACTGTCTATTAATATAATAAATTATAATTAACACTGTATATTAATTATTTTTATTATTGTAAAGGTGAATACAGTATTATTAAGTTAATGACGAAAACTGGTTTAGAAAACATTTAGGTACAATTCCATTTCGTCCGCCGAAATCTCGCAGTACTGAAATTTTTTGATGACAACTCTCGGTAAACAGATAAAGAAATAGAAATTTAGTTGAAGAAAGATTTTATTTTGAAATCATGACTAATTTTTTTCATTATTTAAAATAATTGTGAAATATAAAACGGTTATATTGCTAAAAGCAGAAAATTGTGATATTTTATTTCGCTTGAAAATAACATTTGGCGACACTGTCACCTGCTCCGAAGAAAAAGTACAAACATTTGCTGTTTATCATATTTCGATAAGTATCTAATGATTTTTATTTTTGCTTCATATTGTATTTCACATATTTTTCGAAATTTCGATTGGTTTCTGAGTGTTTTCAAATCACATTTTTCATCTTCACGATGCTGACATTATAAAAACCGTTGCTGAAAAGTCGAAATTAAGAACAAATGCTATTTCAGTATGGAGAATTAAAAAATAAAATAGAAAATTTCACTGAAATAGCAAATCAATCGAGACAAAAAGGAATTATCATAGGAACCTATTAATATTATTGGTGTAAAAAAACTTAATTTTTACAACAAATATTGAGTGGCAATCCACAGATATGGGCACAGTAAGCCTTGAACACATGGTAGCTGTTGTCGACTGAGTTTATAATTCTTTTATTAAAGGTACTAGAAATCACCATTATTAATTATAATGTTGTTATATTTATTAATGCTATTACATTTACTATTTATATTGTTTTTCATTTTCATTATATCATTCCATTCACATAGTAATTTTTAGAAATCATCTGCCATCACTAAACCAACTATCGATTGCTTCGAATGTACAATTTTTGAATCCTTGAATTTAAAAATCACTGAATAAATGCTAGATGAAATAGAGAGTATTCATTCTCCTGTTTATGCTTTCTTTTAACATATTTTCAGTCTTAATATTCATTTTTACCATGAAGACATTTTCGTGTTAAATAATTGTTGTCAAAGCTGAGAAATTTTGATGTTGTAAGATTGTTTGAATTAAAATTTTAACAATTAAAAATATTTTATATCGAAATTATCAAATCAAATTTTCTTTAACTGTTCACAGTTTTAAATAGTTAAAGTTTTCAATCTTTATTTAAAAATTCAGTTTTCCTACATAAAAATGTTTGCAGAAAATAAATACTTCGGGTAAGACAAAGAAGCGAGACAATGGGTTACTAATGAAGCATTTCTCATTATTTTACGATAGAAGTTCGAATTGAACTCCTTTTTATTTTTTATTAATTTTAACAATTTAAATGGAAGGTATTTTTAACCAATTCTATTATCTATCTTTGTATATTTAGATCTAATTTTTTAGTGTTTTTCTTTAAGTATGATGTAAATTTCTTATGGTAATAAATTTCTTGTATTTTTTGAGGACACTCTGATAACAGTTTTGTATTTTAAATTACATTTTTCGCCACTTTAGTATATCGCACTTCATTTTCGTAACTATACAAAAATTTTATTTTAAACCACTGTGATCTCATTTACCTGGTGTTTTAAAATCAAAAATATTATTTTAGAATTTCAATATAAAATATGTCACAAAAAAATAATTAAATATTAAAGGTGTTTTTATTTTAGTTATCTTAAAAATCTAAAAAGAGCATAATGAAGCTTCTTGATCTTGTATATAATTTGACTTGAGCATATATTTGAGTTTCTGAAATGAATTTTTTCATATATAATTCTTCAATATTATTTCATTTACAAAAAAATACTAATTATTTCCATTTTTCATTTTTTGCGACTTTTTTTAAATGAGTTGAAAATTTAAAAATATCTTTAATTTAACTTTTTAAACAAATCATTAACTATAAAAATTTTTATAAAATAAAATCTTTTTTCAACAACCAATATTTACTTTTGGAAAACTTAAACCTTTTTAAATTTGAAAAAAGAATAATATATATTTGTTGTTAAAAAATTTAAATTAATAAGTTTTTTAAAAAATTAAAAACATATTTATTTTTAAATTTTTTAATTTTTAAAGAATTTTTTGTATAGAATTTTTGTATAAATTATTAAAATTTTATAGTTATTTTTATAAAGTTTTAATCTGTCTAATTAGACAGTTTTGTCACGTAATTACGTGTGAATTCGATACAGAAATTCAACAGAGCAATCGAAAATATAATAATTTTTTTAACAATATTTTTGTCTTTTTTTGTGTGGATTTTACTCAGGCTCATCTATTTTTATGAACTATAACTGTTTTCGTAATTAAATCCTGCACTCATTAAATATAAAATGTCTGAACTAAAGTTAAGGATACGAATATGATATTAATAAAAATATTAGACATTGGTCAAAAACGAAGCTGGCATTTCTTATTTCAATAACCATAATTTACATTACATAATTACAAGCAATTTAAATTTTAATAGCGCAATTATTGTTACTTGTATCTGTGTATAGTCTGTCATCTCAATTGCAATGACTCCTGAATCTAGGTTTGTTGATAATTTTTAATCTACCTTTATATTAACCATTTTATTAGAGTATAGGTTTATCACGATAAGACTTTCCAAAATATGCACAGATTTTTTAAAAAAATTTTTTTGATGGAATACAAAGAATTAACCGAATGATAAACATCACGCCTACTTATTTTGAAGGTATATTTTAATGAAGTTGAAGTGCCATCTATTGTACATTTGAGTTACTAATATTTTGTATATTCTGTATGCTTCAAATATATGCAAATGTAAATAAAAAAATGCACAAAATATGTACACAAAAATAGTCATCATATGAGCATGATGTAGTAAATAAATTTTTATTTATTAAAATCAATATCTTTTATGATTATCTGTGCATTAGAATTCGTATACTTTGTAATTTTATGAGTTTTTACATGATAATTTCAAAGAATAAAAAAGATTAATAATTTCCTTAGATGTACGTTTTCAACGTTTTATCCTTAATTTCAATTGAATTCATACTAATTAAACCTGCATTCATGCATATTTAACTTTTGTTTAGGTTTATTTTTAGCATTCTTCATCCTGATTAACCAGAAATAAGAGAAAAAAAAGAAATTTAAGATTAAAGATTAAGAAAAAAAAAAAGAATATTAAAACTAAAATGGGAACCTCCTATGTAATAGATAACTATATAAAAAGCGAAGACATTTTAATTACTTTTTCTTTTCTCATTTTTAATAAGATACAATTTTATTTAGACTCATTAGTGACTAGTTTCAAGTGAATTTTTATTTACATGAATCTGTATGAATGCCGATTTAATTTTTTTAGGATTTATTTTATCACCAGGATTAAGAAAAAATTAATTAAAGTGTGACAATTTTCTAAGCAACGCAAAAAGTTGAAATATTTTAATTACCTTTTTTCATCTCGTTCCAATATAAAATAGTTTTGCTATTCATTATTTTATAAAAATTTACTCACATATGCACCATACTCTTTACACTCTATGCACATATTCTTTATGCAAAAATGTTTCATAAAATTTAATTATAAATCAAGCAGATGAAATTGAAGTTAATAACATTATCTATGTTAATGTGCTTTGTGCCATTTTTGGTTGGTCATATGAGTAGGATATCATGGAAGAAATATCAATTTCATTTTTTTTTCCTTTTACTCTATTTAGCAGAACATCAGAACACTATCCCTTGTTCCAGGTAGTATTCTTTTTACTTGAATTAATTATTTAAGCCACTGATAAAATTTATTTTAGTTAGTTGCCTTGATATATTAGTTCAGTCAATATAGTAAAATAAATTTTACTTTATTGATATTACCATTAAAAAGAAATAAATATTAAACGTGGAAAGCTGGCATAAAAGTAAATTTATAAATAATTTTTTTAGATAAATCAAAAAAAATTATTTTCCAAACATATATGTTTTCAAATTTTAGTGACTATATAATTTTAAACTAATATGTGACAGTAATTTTAATTCAGTATATTTATTACATTTTAATAATAACTATAAGAAATAATGTGTTTATAACAAATTACATGACATCATAATACTTATTTCTTAATATAAAAGTTGAAACTGATGTACCGCGTAATTTTTTAAAATCATTTCAGGTAAACAAAGATTAATAACGTAATTATATGAAAATAAATATATTTTAATCGCACTTCTAATTTTTAAGCAAATCTTTTCAAAACTTTATAAGACATTTTTTCTCTTTAAAATTTAAAAGCATAATATTTTTGTTTTCATCTTATAGGAAAATAATAATAATTACATTTATATTAACATACAAGTCTCATAAGATTGCATAGGTCTTTTAGCTTCTATTTTAAACAATATTAGGAGAAAAAATACTCACAGTTAAACAAAACAAACTTATAAATCGCAATACTGCAAATTTAAGAAATTTCGTTTCAGTTCATAATCGTCGCTTGAAGCTACGAGTTATCTACAACCCCATTAATTAAAGCAAAAAAAGAACAATCAGTTTATTGACACGACCCACTAGAGGGCGGTAGTCGATTTCTAAATGAATTCCACCGAGTTAATTCGATCCTAATTCAAAGACAGGAATCGTCTGCTGAATTCTTAATTTTTTTGAAATGCTCTCGATAAACATAAACTAAATTATTTCTTTTTAGGGGATACATTTTGAGCACAGCGAAATACTTTTCACCTCATAAATGGGTCAGAAATGAATTTCTCTCTCTCTCTCTCTCTCTTTTTTTTTTTTTTTTTTTTTTGCTTTTACGCCATCAGATATAAATCACAAGCCCTTGGGGTTTATCACCTAATCCCCGCAATAATATAAAAATTATTTTCTAAGTGAAGAATAATTTTTAAAAATCCAGATTTATTGCATTTGAACTCATCAGTGTGTGGTGCATGTGCATGTGCTTGTGTGTGTACAAAAGACGAACAAAACTGTCAGAATTTATTCATATTTTTAAATAGGAGAGATCAAGTTAAAAGTAGAATATTTTCAAGTCATTTCATATATTTAATTAATTTTTTTAAAATGTTATATTTGTGCATATAATTTTCCCCCAAGAGTGTGGAGTGACACTATTTCTCATCAAAGTCAGAACTCGTAATAATTTCTGTTATCCACCTCAAAACCCATCAAAATTCTGTTCTATTTCCAATCAAAAAAGCATGAATAAAAATTTAAACTCTGGAAGATCTCGTGCGACAAAATTGTAAGAAATTAAAAAGTAAAATTTGATTTTAAAAAGTTGATCTCGTTGATTAAGCCAAAAGTAAAGGAAATAAATAATACATTCCATGTTTAATGTATGTTAATAAAACTATTTTGCTCATTACTTTTTAAAAAATTAATCAACTAAATTTTTTAATATGTCACATGTACACAGATAAGGCCTCACAAAATATGATTGATGATTTGCAAAATAGAATATAAAGATTAAATTTATTCTTTCTGTGTGTTAATGTGTGATATTAGAAATTTCTCATCATTCGCTTTTGGCTCGGCACATTATATTTTCGCCAAAAACTTCAGAAAGATGTCTATAAGGCAGCTGCATTGTGCATACTGTAGCAATATTTGATTTATTTCATGCAATTATATAGCTTTCAATGAATCCATAAATTTCTACTAATGGGGGAGTTAATGGAACATGATGTAATAACATTATCCTATCTGGGCCATGGATCAATTGCAGATTATCCTGGGAGAATGGGAATCCATTTTAAAAGCAAATACAGTTCATATAGCCAGCAATTATTTTCAGTGGACGCTCATTTTTATGAAAATAAGGTAACCAATAGAATAGATTTTAAAATCAAGAGTTAAGCTAAAAAAAAGTATTAAATCTTAAAATTATTTATTTTTTTACTAAACTGCACTTTTTTTGTAAATAAAGTACTATTAGAAACAATTATTTAATATGCGCTATACATGAAACAAATGCTACATAAATATCATATTTAAAAACAATCCTGATTTTCATTTTGTTGATGAAAAATCAAGCAAATTAATACTTTATTTTCTATTTCAGAACAATATTTTTAAAAGCATATTTTTTTTCATTCTTTTCATTCACTATTTTCTCAATATCTTAATCATCCGATATTTCTCACGTACAAATTACATCCGAGTCCACATATAATAAGTTCTGAAATGAAATTTCGATCTGAAAATGGTTTGTATAAGTTCTAGTTATCTTAATTCAAGTCGTCAGGTAAACGCTCTTGACTACCTTCAATTACAATGACTTCTTTAATAAAACTTCTTCTTTCAATGCACTACAACCTATTACAAGCTAAAACCATCCTTAATAGTCGATGCCATCTCGTCCTATCCATTTGCAAAGCTCTTCCAATTTCCCTTATTTATCAGATTAAAGTCCTTTTCGACTGCATTAATCGACCTAATCGGTGGTCTTCCTCGTATTCGATTTCCTATGGAATTAGTAAAAGACAGCCTTTTTCTGGGTTTGCATTGTCAGATGGATGCAAATGCCCGAGCCATCGTAGTCTGTTGCATTTTATGATTTTAACAATGTCATGTTGCTTGTACTTTTGTTGTTGTTGTTGTCGTGTGCCAGCCAGGCTGTCAATATGGGGTGCGCTGCTCCACTTTTTCAACTGAACCATATTTTGGTGTGAAGTCCGACTTCCTCAATGCACACATACCATAGGTACCCGTTTATAGGATAGGCAACCATTCACTCCACATACATACAAGGAAAGGACAAAGACGGGATAGATAGAGAGAGAAAGTACATCCATGCCCGAACCGGGATTCGAACAAAGGACCTCTCTATCCCCAGCCAGACACGGTGACCACTAGACAAGTTGGGCGGCTGTACTTTTGATAGATTTCAAAATTAAAGAGGGATCTTCAACTATTATTCTCATGGACTGCACCAAAAAATTTTGTAAAGATTTTACGTTCAAAGGTTAGTAATTTTTTTATGTAATTTAGTAAATGCCCAGCATTTATTCCTATTTAAAGCAGAATTGGTTGAATCAGTATTTTATAGATGTTAATTTTTGTTTTAAATTCATAAATCGAGATTTTAGTTGTTTTCTTTAATAAACCATGGGTGTTAAAATGACGATTATCAAGTACATTAGGTTCAGAATGTCCCTTTTATAATTCGTTTCCAAGAACTGATTACTGCTTACAAAAGTAGCTTACGATATTTGCGCCTGAAACTACAGATGAATGACTGTACTACGGGAGAAACACAGATTCTTCAGAAAATCCACTCCAACATCAGCAAAGCAGTTAGATATAGATAATTCGAAGAATTCACGATTCTTTAATAAAATATCAATCCAAGTTTTTGAACCATAAAATAGAAGTAAAAAATGGGGAAAAATCAGATGATTCTAATAAATCGCAAAAGGAAGATCCGAGAAGATGAGTTTTATAAATTTGTGAATATTCGTAAATAAGAAGTTCATAGAAACGAACAGTTATCGCAATACTGTTGTTGTAGAATGCGTCCTTTATTTAATCACAGCACCACAAAGATGAAAGTAAGACTTTGCTATAAGCTCCTCTGATAGATGGCGTCACAAGAGAATTCACTCTCTCAATTTTGACATTACTCTGAAGGAGGAGGACATATTCTCCAGACCATTACACCCATGATAACTATTCAACGACCGACCACAAGACTTTCGATTCCACTGATTTAACAAGAACGTATATCGCATGTATTCGGTGGGTCTTTGGCAGTGGTAATCGAACGCCACCCTTCCGGATGGAATGCCCTAATCACTAGGCTACCACGGCCCTCAGGGATTGTAATACTAAATGAAATAAGTGTGGTTTACAATAAACATAACATTCGAGAAAAAAAAAAAAGACGCCACAGATTATTTTGCGACGTCGTTGAAGAGATCTAGAATGAAACAAGAGAATTTAGCCTTTCAACAATTACGTTTCATTTCCTCATTTTCCAAAAACATTCTTTACTTTAGCCGAAGTTTAACAAAGATAATTACTCTATAAATTGCTTAAACAAAATGCATCTGTATGTACATTTTCAATTCTTAGTTTTGACGCATACATTATATATCATAATTGCATTATTTCATTCTATTTTGAGAGTATATATTTAATGATAAAATGTTTAATCTTCTTCAATTTTAAGCTTTGTCTCTATCAAAACAAGTGAAGTTTGAAGTTATCTGTTTAATAATAAAAGATTATGTTTTGATATTTGATAATGATATTTATAAATCATTAAAAATAGTTTGTATAAAAAAAGTGAAATTTATCATAAAATCTATTTTTAGTAACATTAAAAATCAATTTAACGTTTAAAACCTCTTCATATTCTTCCAACAATCTCTCAAGTTAAAAGCACCATTGATATTTTCCAAGAGCTATATCACATTTTTCATTACATATATATAGACATATATCAAGAATTATTCTAATTTAGATTATATTATAGCAACAAAATTCAAATGAATATTAATTTCAAAATTAATAAAAAATGTTATATAATTTTTAACTATTTCAACGTTTATTAAATTTAAAAATATTTTTTTAAAATTAAGCTATAAGCAAACAATTATTAAATATGTACACATTGAGCTTAGAAATAAATTATTATTGAATCTATAAATATTTTTATACTTAGTCGAGTGAATATGTTCGCGCAGTGTTTGGATTTCATTTATATTATTAAAAATTTTATCATTATCTTTAAATATTCTAATTGGTTGAAGTAAACGTGAAATTAATGCATATTTATAGTTCATCATTGACAACAAACCTAACATAATATGCTTTATATTTTCTGTTAAATATTCAATTCAATTTTCTGTAAAAATATTTTTATACAAAATTTAAATTCCTTTCCCTACAACTAATATACGTAAAGCTTACGTCAGAATTTTTAAATGTTCATCCGGGATACCAGGGATAACAATAAATGACTGAAGCATATAAATTTAAACATTTCATTTCTTAAAATTTTTAAGTAAAACTTGAAAATTTTTAAAGTTTTACTTATATAAGAAACACTTTGAATGAGAGGAATGAATATTTGAACAATATTTACATGTGCTTTTCGTTGGTTAGACCTTTTTTTTTAGAAAGCTTTTATAGTTTCTAATCTTCCTGTAAAAATCTTCAAGTTTTAATCTGGTATTAATTTTATTTGTCGTCAAGGCAATAATCGTAGATTCCTTCATCAAACCTCTATCATAAATATAATGCGTTATTCAAAGAAAATACTCTCTGTACTGGTGCTGATAATTCAGGTAATCAGAAGGCTAACTCAGCAATCTTGATCAGATTGGAAGCCGCTGCAGTTAATTAATTTTAGACTTTTCTGGCCATCTATAGAATTAAATTTTATTTTTTACCGAGATGTGAAATAAACCGGTTTGGAACACCTGGAGTTTGTCTGAAAACTGGCACTATCCCTTTCAAAACGGGACATCCCGGCGAGCGTATATATACATATATATACAAAACTGCCATCAAGGGTTACTGAATACCTTGAGAGCGGTATTGGAAATTTCTCATTTTATTTTTTATTTTTACTTTTATTATTTATTTATTTATTAAAAACTTAATTTACATATTAATTATATATAATTTTAAATTTTACAAATCATATTTAAAATTGGCTTAATGTAAAAGAATAATGAACAAATAAAATAAAAAACAATTATTTAAATCGTCCTTGCCAATATTAACTAACTATAAAGTAGATGTTTTGTCTTGTCTTTTTCATGTCACATTTTCTTCTGTTCTATTGTCAACGTGTTAATGGTTTGAATCAAAGGAAAACGAACTTGTCAAAACAATGCTTTGGTCTTTATATAAGAAATCGTTTTATTAACAAAATGAACTTTCACAATATTTTTAATTTTGATTCCAACGAGTTGAAGCCATAGAGTCGTTACTCGATATGGTTGTCATGTCCAAATCAATTCTACTATTGTTAAGGGTATTCATCTCAAAGTGATTCTAAACGACTTCTGGAATCATAGATTTCGGATACTCGTAACAATCAATGTTTTACGCTTAAAATGTTCATCAAATAAAAAATAAAAAAAGAGAGAATTGAAGAATCTTTCATGGATTTCAAAAGAACATGAAATGAAACAAATAGCTAGGGAAGAAAATTTATAGAATCGGTCAAAAATACAAAGATGACGATTTTAGGAAATTTTGGAAGCAATATCGCTAAAGATTTGAAAATTTGAAAACTGATCATTTAGAACAACAGGTAATTTTCAGGATTTTGAAAACGGAACAAATTATAATTTAAAAAGCTTCTTTATTACTGGTAAAAATTAGGAATGGATTTTTTCTCAACGCCGACGACACTCAGGCATTCGATGGTGAACTTCGTATTGTTTGTTGCCGCTCGAAGAATGCGATTTGAAGGCAGGCAGTGCTGCCAAGTCGGATTGACAACACCGTCTCATACGATGTGACGTAGATTAAGCGTTATCTGACGTCATGGATATTTTAAACCAATGAGAATTGTAATAAAGTGATTCAGCCACATGATCTCAAGAAACAACCACTTTATGGTTTATAAAGTTAATTTATACAAAAATTTTCAATACAAATACCTTTATGGTCTTTCATAATTGTCTAAATACTAAATTATTAATATAATGACCAAACTTCCAATAATTATTATAATATTCAATACTTATAATATGTTAGAGTGATTATTATAATATGTTAGAGTGAAAAAGTTCTTTTATATCTGAAGATATATTTTACAAAAATATCAATGAAAATAAATATTAAGAAACAAAACGAAATCAATAATAAATAACGTGTGTGTGACTAACAGAAAATATACACATATAAGATTTAATATTTCAAATTTTAGAATAACGTGAGCGGTATTCCGAATTTTAAAACAATGCTCTACATAAGCACAGACAATTTATAATACCCTTAGCTTCTGTTTAAAATCAATACATGCCAGCAAACAGATTACTTGTCAGGAACTATTCTTAAGTTTGACTATCTCTCATTATCTATATTATTATATTTAATGAATATTTCTTTAAAAATAATCATAATAAGTATACACATTTCTATTTTCTGCTAATTTGAAAGTATATATATATATATATATATATATATATATATATACTTAGATTTCAAACTAATTTATGAATTATTACATTGACATAACGTAAACATAAAATATGTGAATATAATACTTCAGAAATCTTCATTGTTCTCGGAAATATGCCCAATTCATATATTTTAACTGGAAATAGAACTCACAACCTATGAAATTCGTAATGAAATTTTAGAACAAATCAATTTTTTAAATCGAAATAAATTTTTCACTCAATATTCATTTTTCATTCGAATTAAGAATTCGACTTTATTCTTCACTCAATAATTATATTTTAAATTTACTTAATGATAATTAATTGCTTATGTATTGAAAATTCTTTAATTTATATAAACAATTTAAGTTATATATTTTTTATTTTTGCATAGATATTTTATTTTTTTCAAAAATAATTTAATATCTATTACAATAAAGCAACTGTTGCCTAAGTTCAGCTTCTTTCTCAACAACACTTGAAATGGTTTTCAGACTTTAATTGTCTTTATATAAATTTATAAATATGAGTCAGCATTAAGGATTTATTATAAATGTAAAAATAAATTATTTTTCTTTGCTTTTTTCTCATATAATATTTTTATTTCGAATGTTTTAATAAGGATCATATGTATATATGTCAATTAAATATGTTTATTTTCAAAACATTTTGATTCCGATTTCCTTTCTTCTCAGAATGTTCTAATTACGATTATTTACAAAAATATTTTATAAATGTATGTCAATCTCAAAATTTTATTTTTATATTCCTGGTTTCTTCCTTTTCTCAAAATTATTCATAATTAGAATATATAAATATTCAAAATGTATGTATACTGCTGAAATCGAAACAAAATTTTTATTATTAATTTTAGTTTTGGTTTTTTCAAAATTTGCTCTTTTTTAACTATGAGAGAATATTAATTTTTGAAAGGAATTTAAATCACATATTTTAGATATTTATCTAAAATTATTTTCCCATTTATGAATGGATTTATATTCCTTTAGTAAAAATCCGTTACCACAGTTTTCATTATTATTATTATTGTTTGTTATTATTAGTTGTTATTATTATTATATTTTTATTATAAGTAGACTCATTACGAATAGTAAACTCTGGAATAAAACCTATTTATAATTATTAATTCCGATTATATCTTCCAAAAACAATTCTCACTTGTAAAGAAATACGTGTGTTTACATTTTACGAATTTTAAGATATGGATACATCAATCCAAAATATTAAAAAAATTAAAGTATCGATTATGGTTATTATCATTTCCAAGTTAGTTATATCATTTATATGTAAATACTAAATTTTATAATTTTGTTAAAAATTTATAATTTATATTGAATAACAATTAGTATTGAATACATAATTGTTATTCAATCTAAATTGACAAGGCCAGTTGAATGAAAATTTTTTAACTATGATTTGAATAAGTGCTATTCAGTCCTTTTTATAATTACATCCCTTTATTTATTATACGAGGGTTACTCTGAAATTTTTAAGATACGCGCAGACGCGAGAATTTACAAAACAAAAATAACGGTTTAATTTTAAAGTACAAAGTATTTTAACACAGAAGACGACTTTTTACTGACTTACTTCAACTTGTTTAGCGTGGAATAAATTTTAAACAGAAGAGAAAATGGAGTTGACGAGCTTTTTCGCGCTATGATTTTCTACGATTTCAAAGCAGGATTAAATCAAGAAGAATGCGTTCAACGGTTGCAGTTAGCATCTGGTGATGAATCTCCAGCTCGTACTACTGTATTCAGATGGTTTAGAGAATTTAGAAGAGGTCGCAATTTTCTTCAGGATGAAGAACACACAAGAAGGCCGCCGTCGGCAGTAATCCCGGATAATGTGTCTGTCATACGAAAAATGTTAATGGATGATAATCGCTGTACCTATCAAATGATACAGAAGGAACTTAACATTGGATCCGCAGCCATACACAAAATCAATCATGAAGAATTACATATGAAAAAAGTAGTTTGCCGTTGGGTTCCCCATAATCTAACTGAGCATCAAAAAGAGGAGCGTGTCAGAATCAGTACAGAAACTCTTAATATGCTGAGTGATGGTGGCCACCGCATCATTTCTAAAATTGTAACAGATGATGAAACGTATGGACCGTTTTTTTGATGTTCCAACACGTCAAGAAAGCAAAGTATGGGTCTTTGAACCTGGAACCAGGGGGTATGCGTACCCCTCTGGGGCTTGAGCTAGCCACCAGGCGCGTCGGCAGGTGGTGGATCGCCGAACGTCCTGTAGGAATGACAGGATAGCCTTGAATATAGAATAAGAGGCCGCGAACCAGCTCCCGTAAACCCTGGTGTTATGCGATCCGTGCCTAGGGCTAATTGGCACCGCGGTATTGGTGTCTTAACGGAGCCTCTAGTTGCCTGGCAAACTTCTAGAGTAATTTGCCTTGCCCAGTATCTCAGGCAATGCTGGGTGGACTTATATTACCTGAGCTTATTAATTGTTATCTTGTGGCTGAAAAGACACAAGAAATAACAAATCTTTCTGCATTTGCAGGTGAAGCCTCTGAAGTAGACCTTGCTGAAAAAGACAAGGGAACTCAGAGGCAATCTTGTAAAGGGGCAGTAATGAATCTTTTACTTGAGGTAGAAATGACCTCCAAACCATCTTCTGGTGAAAGTCAGGAAGCTATCCTTAGCATGACTGACTTTCTGACCAGATGGGACTGTTTCAGCAAGACCCTATCTGCTGGAAATGTCAAACGCAAGAGGAAACGGCAGAGCATATCATTTATGAATGCGAGGCTTTTGCCCTCCCTAGATTAACTTCTTTAGGCATCATCCATACTAGAGAGTTACACCTAGGCTCCATTAAAGGGTTATCAGACTTTATTAATAAAGTGGGTGACCCGAGCAACTGGAACTAGGAAACATTGGGTTTGGAGTTAATGGTACAAAATGCTGATAAAAGCAGAGGTGCCCAATGACATACAAACCCAACCTTAAGAAGAAGAAGAAGAAGATGGGTCTTTGAAGATGATCCCACGCCGACAATGGTGAAAAAACAATGCGCACTGAAAAAAGTGATGTATGCCGTTTTCTTCAGAAGTACTGGATTGGTCAAAGCCATCAAGTTGGAAGAGCAGTAACAGCAAACTGGTATACCACTAAATGTCTTCCAGAAATTCTACAAGAACTGAATGTTAGGGGACTAATGCTTCACCATGACAATGCATCTTCACATACAGCCAGATTAACAGTTGAATTTCTTAAACAAAAACAAATTAAAGTGATCGAACATCCGCCGTATTCACCTGATCTAGCTATGTGCGACTTTTGGTTATTCTTTAATCTAAAAAAGAACTTACGTGGACGTCGTTTTCATTCAGAAGAAGAGATTGATGTGGCTATAAATGCATTTTTTTCATCTATTCGAAGAAATGAATGGTTTGAGGCATTTAATCTGTGGAAAATTCGTCTACAAAAGTAGTCTCCCCAGCATCAATGCTGGGGAGACTACTTTGAACACACCTAAAATTTTGTAAGTATAACTTTAAAAACCTAGTTGTATCTCAAAAATTTCAGAGTGACTCTCGTATAAAAGCGTACATTTTATTTATCATATATTCGACTTTCGCACATTATTGGTTTCCAAAAATGAGTGCGAATGCTGAATGTTGGATAATACAAATATGTAAAAAAAAAATGTTTTCCCCATATCTGCCTTTTAAAATATTTATTTATTAGTATGTATACGTGTGTGTTATGAAATTAACGGAATATGTTAAATTTTCTTTGTAAATTGTTAATTTTGTTTCTTGATAAGGATTTTTAGTAACATACAGCGTCTTTTTTAATCACTCTGTGTATTTATGTTTGCATTGTAACCAATTTCTTTCTTAATCAAAAATTAATCAGGATGCTTGTAGATTTCATTCGCATTTTTAATTATTAATGTCTTAACTTTTTTATCAGCTTATTCTTCCCACTTTCATTGTACAGTTCAATATAGCTCAATCAAGCATTCATTTGATCCAAGTACTGAATGAAATTAAAACAATTCATTCAATTCAACTTCATGGTTAACCTCCAAATTTAGTTCATTCATTAATCTAGTGTAATGATTTCGACAACGCGCAAGATGGCGCTGCAGACGCAACAAAACGAGTTTTTTTTTTTTTTTTTTTTTTAAAGAAGAGATAATAGCGAACGTGCAATCATAGAGGATAGTAAAAAAATTTATTGCTAATATGTTGTGTGATAAATTCACGATGTAAATTTAATTCTGCGTCATAACGCACTATAGCTATTCCAACTCTGTGTTTCTTCAAATAAATTTATCATTTATGGGCGTAAATATTTCTAGGATTTTTCAGTGTTGATTCTTTTATTTTAGCCTACGACTTTTTCTAATATCGTTCATTGCGTTCCTTATATTATTCTTCCAACTTAATACTGTTTTATCTTTCTTGTCAACAGCTTATTTTTTTTATCGGCTTATTTCTTTATATTCTCATAATATTGTTTGAATGTAGTTGTTACATGTTGGCAAATAAATTGTAGGAGGCATATAGTATAAGTAAGAAGAAATGTAAAATTGATTTCCAGATTTGAATTCCTAGGATACTTTGGGTGACTGGGGGTAATGTCTAAGAATACTTTAAATTGCAAATTGTAATTTTCACAGTTATATGTTATCAACAGGAATCCATGATTGTGAGTTCCACAACTTCTCGAAGATCCAGTTAACGATGTACAAGAAAGTAAAGCTAGATATTTATGAGCTGTTATTTTTATGCGATACAGATGAGATACCATATACATAATTCCATATGGAAAAAAATTATCGATAAGAAAAATATTTAAAAATTTAATTTTTGAAAATATATGCAAAATAGTGAACTGTACGAAAATTAAAAATCACCATTATAGGATGACATAATTTGAAAAAAATAAAATAAAATAAAAATATTTAATTGATAAATGTTTTAGAAATGAATAATTCGAAAGTGTTCGGATATTCTATCAGTAAACTGTATAAAAAGATAAGATATTTTTAACATATATTATAAGAAATAGCAAAGTGTTTCATCATTTGAAGATATTGTTAAACTTAATTACTAAGTAGTTTAAGCTTTAACATCAATTTAAACTATTAACTGAGAAAATGATCGCATTCAATATTTATTTGTATTCTCAAATGGTTGAATACAGTTAACATAGTATAAACTAAGACATTTTAAAGAATTTTATTCTTTATTTATTATTAATAAAGTTGTTAATTAATTTATTAATAATTTTTATTTATTGATAATAAATATCATTCATTATCAATTAATCATATCTATATTTAGATATGATATTTATAAAATATTTCATAAGAGAGAGTATTTTATTGAAATGTAGCGCTTATATAAATAAAAATGTTTTTAACTGTTTATAAGAAAAATAAATTTCATAATATTTCAACTTTCATAATTTTTCATGTTTCTATTTCATTATATATATTTTGCTAATTGTACATTAATATTAAGATTTTTTCCCTCAACAATAATACTTACTTCCATTTAATTAATGAAAAATGTTTTTGTTTACATTAAATTCATCTATCCTTATAACAAACTTCATTTATGATTATTCTATTACAAGTATTTAACATTTATAATGACATTAAATTGGGGCCGTCTTTTAAAAGTAATTTAATAATCACACTCAAAAAAGAACAGTATCACGTAAACTATCCCTTTATTATCATGTTCAATTCATTTAGTAAGAAATATACTTTAATTATTGTGAGCAATTAAGTTTTAAAAAATGTTTCCTGCAAAGCAACAATGGATAAATGAGTGGAAATTATTCGAGCAAGCAAAAACATTGAACTTCTGGTTGAGCGAGAAAAAACGTGAAAGTAGGTCTGATATTCCCTTGACCTTTCGCTATTCAACTGATTGGATAATAATAACATCATTCAAATCCCCTTTGTAATTTCAATGAGATAAAGCGATTCAGAATTCTACTTTCTTTTTGCCTCTGAGATTCGAGTTTGCAAAGTGTAAACAGTCAGAGAATATCTTCGTCCATCGAATAATCCAGAAGAAAAAAAAAACTTTTCCTGTTCGATTGGCATGTCCCACATTCCGAACAGTCTTCAGGACTCGAAAGAGATTTGTCAGCAGAAAATTGAAATTAATAAAGTAATAAATTTACAATGATTTTTAAAATCTACATACAAAAATTATTCTACTGTCGGTAAAAAGAAACATCCATTATTTTTAATATTTACGAATTCTGTAGAACCAAATGGCAACGTTTGTGTTTCCTGAAAGAATATTCATAACACGATATGGGTTATCGACCCTTCCAACAGATTTATGACGATGATTCTATTTCAAACTGCTTAACTTTAAGGTAAAGTAAGGTTTTACATTTTTACATTCACACACAACCATGAATTGAAGAATAAATTTGAAAAACTGGATCTGTATTACATATGGCATGTTGAAATTTAAGAAAAACGTTCTTTCCCTTTATAAAACTCTAATATAAATACTCTCTAAGATGTTTTTCAAATATTATATTAGTAATAGCAATGTCTAAATAGGCACACTGTCTCGAATATTTGTTTTAAATAATGGTATATCATAAATCAATAAATGGTATAGTAAATTAATAAATCCTACCTTATGGAAATAAAATTAAATTAATGCAACAGACATTTCCAAAGTCCCCCCCCCCTTAGCAACTCCCAAATATTTATTTAAGGCGTTGATCTGTTAATAAATAAAGATGTTAATCATCGATAATTTAATATATACAAAAAAATGAATATATTAAATTATTTAAAAAATTTTCACTTTAGGATCAGGAGATTAGATAAATTGTTAGTTTGCATAAGAAATCTGAATTTGAAAAACTGATTCAAATATCAAGGAAGTAATTCCATAAAAGGAGATGTAAAAGCTTATTATTAGACGTTGCGTTCTGTCGCAATGTCGTTTCATTGCTTGCCTGAAAAGCTTTCCCATAACTAGTTGCTTTATACTATTCACTAAATGTTAGCTTTTATAAATATGCTATTACACAAATATTTTACTTTTTTTATAAATGCCTCATTAAATAAAAATATATATTAACAATAATTATTTCAATGCAGAATTTAAATCCTTTAGTCGCTCTTGGCATTTTTTTTTTTTTGCAACTTTTGTTGACGTTAGATTAGAACAGCACTTGCTTGATTTTTTAGCATTTTGAAGGAGAGCGTAGCAAGGATGTTAATAATAGGAATTATGAACATAAATAGAAATTTTCACATATATACACTGCTGGCCACCGTAAATGCAACACCCTAAAGGTATCAAGCAAAAAAAAAAATTAAATTTACAACATGCATTAGCGGAAATGAGATATGCAAATGATTAGAATTTCAGTGCAGATGCACATCCCTCGCGCCTGGGGCGCCACAACAAAGCGCTATTTAAGGCTTAGAGATTTCGAAGATTTCAAATTTGGCAATGTTTTTTTCAAAATAACAATCAATTATGCCTTGTAGAAAACAGCGATCATTTTTTGATCAAATATCCCAGTTCGACAGAGGAGGGATAGTGGTACAACGATATTGTGGATTATCTTTCAGGTAAATTGGTAGTCGTGTTGAACGAAACCATTAACTGTAATGCGGATATGTGATCGTTGGATGCAGGAGAGTACAAAGGACCGACGCGCGTGTTCGATCGCATCCACCTCAGTGCACCACTTCACGTGATGACCGGCATATAGTTCGCATGGCTGTGATACATACATATATACATAACTGTGTGGGGAGACCCCGGACTGTACCTTAAGGTTAACGGGTCCCGTCTCCCCAACACCTAGTATGCTCCACGCCTCTACGAGGTCCGTGAGGGCGCCACCATCGTGGCATTTAACAAGGCAAAGAAATTGTGCTTACAAATTGGTAGCAAGAAGTTACAAAACATTTTAAGGGGCTTTAAGCCCTGCTGAACATCAGGCAATAGCATTAAATATTTTCTCTGAGTTAAAAATTAAATATAACATGACATATACAACAAACAATGGAGAAACAATTTTCAATCAATGAAAAGACAGTTAACAATTTCTAGGGTAATTATGGCAATAAAAACATTATATACATTGAAAGCAATATTATAAATAGTATGAACACTTAATTATGAAAAGGAAAAAAATGGCATGATATGAAAGTTGATAACTATATACAGGCAGGCAGCTTATACAAGTTTAATAAGCACCTTAGCTTTTAAAAGCATTTTAGGTTCAAAAAAATTATTTAAAATGTTTCTAAGGTACTAAAAGGGAAATGGATTAAAAACGTTTTTGAAGTTCTAAAGCTGTCTCACAATGTTCCAAAAGTCCAAACAATTAGGAACATATAGTTCATATAAATTTCATTAAATTCATAATAAAATTTTAAACACCATAATTAATTGTGGAAGAAAGTTAACTTTAAGAATAGTTTTCTGATTCGTCTGTGGAATCTTCTAGATCATCTGTGGAGGCGTGGCCTAAATCCTGACAAAGTTCTAATCCTCGTTTGTTGAGATGAATCATCAGCTTTGTGAGGAATAATCTGCGGTGACGATCTTTCAAGCAAAATCTCAGGAACTCCATATTGGTCTGTTGGGAGTTCTTCTTCAGGTGGTATTTCTCAGTTTCTGGGCACTCTAGGACATAGTGGAAAGGATCCCCTTAGGATCCACAGATATAGGTGGATAAAACTGCCTTTCCGAATCTTTGGAAGTACTGTGGAAATGGGCCGTGAAATGTTAGCAGCTGGTTGAGGTATGGATTATCAAACGTTAGCTTGCTAGAGACTTCTGAGAGTAGATGTTTGGTCATTCGACCTGTTGTTGCATTGTCCCACAGAGACTGCCATTTTTGAAGTGTGAAGTGCTTCAGTTGTTTGATAAGTGGTAAGATTGACAAGGATATGGAATCACTAATGCTTCAGATTCATCAATTTTTGTGGCTTCCTTTGCAGCGATGTCTGCGCACTCATTTCCAACATCACCTTGATGCGCTTTAATCCAGCTTAGATTGATGTGCGAAGTTGCAGCGGCTAGTTTTTTCTGTATGGCATGTATTATTGGTGATGTGTGAAGTGGGTTAAGTAACGCAATGCAAAGTTGATGAGCTATCAGACCAAATGGTTACAGATCTGAGGCCTTGTGCATCAATGATGTTGATAGCTTCAAAAACGGCTGTGGCCTCTGCCTGAAAGACTGAGTTCTTATTCCTCAGCTTAATTTTGTATTCTTGAAGTTGTTTGTCTTCATGGTAAATAATTAGGGCTGCACCGGTATATACCGTCAATATGTGATCCATCCGCATAGATATTGTAAGGTGTAATTAATTTGATTTGACCTTGTGCTGGCGAGGATGGTTTGGAGGGCAGATTGTGGATCTGTATCCCCTTAAGTCTTAAGGATGGTTGGACACAGTCCTAATGTACAGGTTATTCATAGTCAAACGCACTGAGGGTTTGGTCTCCCAGCACAGTAGTTTCCTGCAGTTGCAGTACCCTAGTTTTATCTGCTAGCTTGATGCAAGTAAGATGAAGTGGTGGCAGGCCTGCCATTGTGTTGATGGCAATAATGGACGTGGTCCTGAAGCTTCTCGTGATTAATAATGTAAAGTAGTGCTGTGGGCTGTCTAATTGCTGCTGCTTCCTAACAGTCATGGGTAGAATCCACACAGGATGAGCCATAAGTAACCATTTTCTCCATGACAGAAAGGTAAATTGCTTTAGTAATTTTACTTTTAATGCCCCAATCTATAGCGATCATGGAGCGGAAACGCTGAACTATTGGTATCATCTTTGTCTTTAATTGCCTGATATGTTGTAGGAAGGACATTTTGCTATCTATTGTTACTCCAAGATATTTTAGTGTTTTAGTATGCTTTAGGCTATTATTTTCTAAGGTTATTCTTAGATTTGATTTTAAGTATTTTCTTTTCTGGTGCAGGATAAGGATTTGCGATTTAGAATGAGAAATTGTGAGCTTCAAGTTGCTACAGTATTTTGAAAAATGTTGCAACCACATCACGAACCATAGCACAGCACATTCAGTCTCTAGCGTATCTTCCAGTGTCTGCGCGTACCTTTCGACGCCGTATACAGCAGAGTGTTCGGTCTGCAAGACGTCCATTGCTTTGTCTGCCTTTAACGCAGAACCATAGACGTCTCCACCACCAATGGTGCAATGAAAGAAGGATGTGGACGGCATAATGGAATGAAACTGACTTTACTGACGAGTCACACTTCTGTCTGCAACACCACGATGGTCGCATTCGAGTCTGAAGACACCGTGCAGAAAGGATACTGGACAACTACGTTTCTGCACCGGGTATTATGGTATGGGGCGGTACTGTCATACTCCTCTAGTACGCACTGTCGGTACTTTAAACAGACAGTGCTACGTCTCAGAGTTATTGGAGCCAGTTGTCCTTCCTTACCTTCAGGGCTTGCCTATAGTCATATTTCAACAGGATAATGTACCACCACACGTGGTTTACATTGTCCAAGGGTTCTTCATCAATCGCCAAATTGAATTGCTTTCCTGGTCGGCTCGCTCTCCAGATCTTTCGCGAAGAGAAAACATGTGACCCATGGTTGCTCAATGATTGACACAAATTACATCCCCAGCTGCCACACCAGATCAACTTTGGCAACGTATGGGAGCTATTTGGTCAGCTGTACTCCAAGAACACATCTAAAGTCTCTTTCAATCAACGCCGAGGCGTGTGGCAACGGTGATTATTGTTGGACAATGGCGGCTACTCTGGCTACTGATTTTGGCAGGATCCACTCTTCACAAAAGTCTACAAATTTAAGCATTTGATACTTGGTCAACATGTTATCTACAAAATAAATTTTGTTGTGATATCTCTTGTCTTTCTCGATGTTTCAATTTGGGTGGCCAGCAGTGTAGTTGTAGGCCATCCTCTCATGAAGGGAGAATGTGAAAAAGGTTCCAGTTGAGGAGCTGATCTTGTCATCCAACCGTGATTCAAAATTACAAGCCGCTTTGGTGATAGAATATTCCAGACCTCAGGTTCAGTTTAGGGCTCGCTTGCGCTACTGTATATGTTTAGTTTTAGTGAAACGATTTAACAAAAGGAAATATTTAAAACAAAATGGAAACCAGGTTCACTCTTTGCCATTTTTAGCAAAGGAAAATGGATGGTTCTTTTGCTTACTTCATGAAGAATACCAGTATAAACTCATGAGGATTATCTGCGTTTTCTCGTTTTTGGGTTAAGTGAACCAATGAAAAATCCTCCGGGAAAGCAAAACCTGTTTTCTTGTTCTTTCATAAGAAAATAAACGGCGTGAATGTTCATATGCCTTACAAATGTTTTCAGCGCATCATTCTATCCATGGAATATTTCAGATCAGCTCCAGTAAATTGTTGATTGCAAAAATTTTTTAATACGGAGATTGGATGTTAAGTCATCCTTAGAAAATCATCTAATGTAATCCATGTGATCCGCTGAAGCTGGATGGTCAGAGCATTTTTATTAGAAATGGAGTGTATTTTTCTGCCAATATCAAAGGAAAAACAAGCTGTTAGTCTAGACAGAGCAATCCCATTTGATTTCCAGCAAAGTGCCGGGGATGTTCCAGGGTACCAATGGTGCATAGGAGGAGTCCGCCATATTAAATTGAGTTTAGAGCTTTCGTTTGAGTATAGTTCTGGTTAGGCAGGCCGCAAATTCGGTAGACAAACCGATTAAGACGCCGTCTTATAGTAGACAAATGAGATCTCCTCGATGTCTTAGTGTGACGTAGCTAAAACGTTGTATCTGACGTCATGGAATTTTAAACCAATGAGAGCGCTGTCTCGTAGAAAGTTGCCAGATATTTCGAACCTGCTTGTAATCAAGAATCGTCTCGCCCTCCACCCCTTTTCTGACGTAACTAAGACATCAATGACGTCATTTGGGTCTGATGTGATTCTCGCGAAATGCTCAGCTTGCTTCGCGAGACAAGTCTCATGCGATCATCTACGAATTTGCGGACTGCCTTAAATAAGCACAAAGAGCCAGCTGCCGCTTCATTCTCATATTCTCTTTGGCCAGTTTATAAGCGACCTCATTACGCATGCACTTATCAAACTACCAAATACTCGCTGTTAGGAGAGTGCAATATAAAACACTCGTTCCGATCAATTAATAAAAATACTTCAGAGGGTTCGGTTCCAGTTACGATCTCTATCGTTGTTAAGAAACAAAAAATTGGGTTCTGGATGTCATTAGCAGAATGGTGATAGGTTTTTCTAAATTTCCTCCTTGTAATATTGTTATTATATAGCAAAAGTATTTCAAAAAGAAAATGTAGATGGAATATGTGAAAAAGCCTCCACGAAAACTTCGAGATGTTCATTGAATCACTTCAGAGTCTTAAAAAAATTATACATATATGCATATAAACTTCCTCTATAAAACACACACACAATATCCGTCAATTAAAACAATAAATGAATTCATACTCAAAGTGGTATAAGGCTATACATAAAATATATCCTACAAATTACGAAAATATTTATTACTACCAAATCACGTTTAGCAAAGAAGCATTGGAAATTTAATAAAAATGACCAATATGAAGCCTATAAACAATTTGAAATTCAAACAAGGTTGACAAGCAGTAAAATGTTAAACGGGGAAAAACAGTGATAGCCTGTTCTAAAAGAAATATTCTAGGATTTTGAAACATGAAAAACATTACGAAAATTGTTCTCGATATAAGAATATAATGTGCTATCGATTATATATGCCAGTATGAAGGCATAATTGATATTTATTCATAATGGAAGATACTATTTACACATAAACACCTTGTACATCAACGTTATCAAAATCTATTCTATTTATAAACATTTTTGTAAATTCAGAGACGTTGACATCTGACCTCGATTAGGTGAACTCACTTAAGTGTCTAATAGGCGCCTGGTTTGGGAATATATTTTTTTAGATACTTCAAAAATATATTTAAAAAAAATACTCGCATTTTTTTCCAAAATTTCATCTGACATGCCAACAATATCGTTAATAAACGGCCATTACTAATAAAACTATTCTACAAAAGCAAGGAGAATGCTTGCCTGTTTTGTAAATTTCAGTATAAAAATTTATTACCGCAATATATATTTAGCATATATTATGATATAAATTAGTACCAGTTAAAGTAGTTCAAAACATGAAAGCACACTTTAAAAAAAAAAAAACAAAAGACATCACATTAATAATACTTTTAGGATTGTAATAAACATTAATTTTTAAAATATTAATGTTTGATAGGATGTTTTCTTATATTATTTAAAAAGTTATCTGTATAGCATTAAAACTGACCAAGATAAAAAAAAAACTTGTAAAAATTAATTAAATTTTAAACTGAACTTGAGTTATACAATATGAAATATCTATCAAAAATGTATATTTGCGATTTAATCAATAATATATAATGAGCAATTTTAAAGAGCTTCCATTTAATGTCAACAAAACAAAAAATAATAATAAATTGTTCTTCAGAAAAAGTTAAGTATACATTATTTTAACAGATATATAATAAATGTTTTGTTCAAAATATAATTAATACGCATTAATATTTCATTTCCTGCTAACATAATTTAACTGATTACTTTTCATTCAAAGATTTTATATTATGATTTATATTTTACAGGCTGAAAATTCCAATAAAAATGCCACGAATGACAGTGCTTGCTTTTAGTTTCCTATTTCTTCATAGTAATCACTTATACATACATATATATATATATAGTTGAATAATTTGTAAATAATACAGAATATTAATAAATCGTCAAAATGAGTCAAAAAAGGAATATCAGGATAATATTATTTAAAATTTTATCAAATCCCTTAAAAATTAAGGATATGTTAACATAGGACTTAAAATTAAGGATATGTTAACATAGAAAAATAATTTTGTATTCATTAAAATATTTTTAAAGATCACATAATCAGTTATGAAATGATGCAACAAAAATTCATTCAAAAATCGAACAAATAAAAATTTCATATATAAAACATTGGAAAGTTTCCCTTAAAATACTTTTAAAATTTCGTCATACAAATTATTCGAAAATTTAACTAATACACAAGCACCACATTCATTCATTGATGAAAATGCATAAATTAATATTAATTTTTATGTTAAATTAAAGACTTAGTTAAAAGCTACATCAAATAATGCTACAGTATTTAAAAACAAAATCCTTAAAAAAATAATAATTATAATGAATATGAATATTATGTTATATTTTGTTATAATGAATATGAATATTATTTTTGTAAAAATGTGAGATATATAAGCTTATTTGATTCACAAAACCAAAACATTAATTTGCGATATTTAATTATATAATGCTTATCACAACTAGGGCTCATGTTATATCTTTATTTCGAAAACCAATGTGCATTGCAAAATAGCAACTATAGAATTTCCAAACAGACCATCTCCAACACCATTATAACTGTTTCAAAAAATATGGTCTCAATACTAATATTCTTAAAAGTGAAAGAATACAAATGTAAATATGTCATCAATGAAATGATTTAAAAAAATTAACTGAAAATAAAAAAAAATTGAGAAATCAGAATTAGGTTACAAAACAAAAGTGTGATTAATGCAAAAACTGTACAGAAAAGCCCAAGGCTAACGAGAGATTAGCAAAAAAAAGACACATTTACATAAAAGATAACATCTAAAAAATGTAGAGACTATTCTATCGTGGTATAGCTCTTCTGAAATGAAAAACTGTTTATGCTTTATGCAAACGGCAAAATGAAGGATATTGGTCAATCGAACTTTCGGATCCATCGATTTTGATAGAACATTGGTAAAATCCACTATTATAATTGAACAAACGGCAAAGCGCCCCTGATGTTCAACAATGAAAGTGAACTAAGCATATAAACAGAATATTTAAGTCATCATACTGAACTAATAGAACTTCCATGGATGATACCAGAATTTTTATAAATAATTCAGTTATTTCTAATGAATTTCATGATTTTATCAATCTTGAATTTTCCAGATTCCACTTCATCTTTTAATCAATTTTACTAAATTATTATTTTTCTTATCTGTTATTGTCAGCTATATTTGTATTGTTATGTATTGTATAGCATTAATATCTATTCTCAAGGCCCTTACTGTAAAAATAAGAATGAATAAAGTATTTTACAGGTGAGAACATAATTTAAATATTAAACATTCTTTACTGCAAGAAAAGATAAAAACATAGTTTGTTAACATGCATAACTTGATCACAAGCGAAACAGAAAATTTTCCTAATTTTCATAATGTATGAAGTAGCTATTTGAAAGCTTATATAATTGTTCAATGCACAACTTTAAATAAAATTAAAAAATATATTATAGTAATAATATTGTAACAAAACATTCTCTCTCTCTGCATATAGATAGATACCATGGAGAGGTCTAATTTATCAATATTTATGTAAAATTGATTAAAATTCACAAATATAAAAAATTACAAACATAACTGCTATTAACTGGGTGATTTTACACATATATTAAATTCTAGAATGCCTCAATACACAATCTTGTAATAATTATTTAGTTCAAATTCTGAGATATCGTTTAGATATTATTTACATAATTTTTTTATTTAAGTAATTCCAATTTTTAAAAAAAATTTCATTAATACTTTATTTCCTTTCCTTTCTTGAGAGCCAAGTCCACGAATGATATAACTATTTAATAGAATAATTAATAAAAGAATACTTATTTTTGAAAAAATGTATTACATTTAGAATTTCTATAATTTTATTTAGAGATTTATTTTTAACTGTCAAATTGTGAAAGATATTGATAGCATAAATTATTTGCTTGATTATGATAAAGGAAAATACTAGGATTAACTTTTAATTTATATTTTAACGAGAAATTTATTTGAATAAAAATATGCATGACATTTGTTTTTGATAATTATTTTATTCACAGTGAGGATATTAAGAATCATATTAATATTTTTCATCAAAAACTATAGCTCACAATTAATCTAATAACATTTCTATTCATCAAAATTTGGTATAATAAAATTTGTTTGATATCGATGCTTTTTCATTTTTATTCTGTACTTTTCCAATATTTCTTTTTTAGATTCTGGTTTTGGATGATATCTAAGTGTATGTAATATGTTTTCAACATATTCTTTTGCGTCAAATTTTTCTGAAGCTTCTATTTGAGAAAGTAATTCAGTACGAAAAGCTTGTTCTTTCCTGAGTTCTCGCTTTTGCCTTCTCTTTTCAAATACAAATTTCATTCTTTTACGCAATTTCCTTAACTTGTGCTTTCTCATCTTCCTTCTTCGAATAAGTATCATACGAACAGCTTCTTTCTTCTGAAGTTGTTCTGGGGAAACAGGATCAATTATTTGTATTATATTCCGATTATCTTCAATAGATTTTGGAAGTTTATCAATGTCTTGATAGACTTTAAATTTATTGATCGTTAATGTTGGCATATATAAGCGCTTATGGACATTATTTGTAAATAAATCAATAAAATGATTATTTTGATGGGAAATAGAATATTTATCTTTGCTATAAGATTCCAATTTTATTCTATTACTCAATATTTTGTCTTCTTTCAAAGAAAGTAAAGATGACTGTTCCAGTATCTTGATTCTTGAATTACCTATTATTGGAATAAAATAAAATATTTATTAACATTTTTTCCTTTTAAAAAACACATATAATTTACAAAAAAACAAATTTCTAATTATTTAAAATATTTTTCTCACATTAATAAAAATCATCGACTTTTAAAAGTAAATTTGAATGATATTTTTTATATAAGTAATAATAAAAAAATAAAACATTGAAACAATTTTCAAAGAAATTGAATATTGAAAAATGATAAAATTTACAAGCTACATAAAAAAACTCTGCACAGATAATATTCAGAATATAGTTTTCTATTGTAAAAAAAAAATCAGGTCTTTCTTGGCAGAGAAAAGAATACACTTCATTTCTAATGACTTGGATGAAATTTTTAAAAAAGTTTGAAAATTTTAAATATTGAAGAAAATTTTGATTTTGAATGAAGAATTTTAAAAAAGATTTTCCATTTGTATTATAAATATACTGTTGTTTTTCATCACATGGCAATTATAATTACCAAAATAATATAACTTTACTATATGCAACATTACACAGTAAATTCTTTCACAGCATAAATGGAAACGACTTTCCAGAAAACAAAACATTTCAATAAGTAAAATTATTGAATTAAAATCTTATCACAAGAAATAATGACATATTTTATTAGAAAAAGTTATAATAAACAGTTTAAAATTTTTTATAGCAATGTCATTTTCATCAAAGTAAAAATACAATTTTTATTTCTTTCAAACAATGAAATAGCATACTCAGAGACTATGCACATAAAACATATTGCAATCCAACTAGTAGTTTTTGTAGAAAGAAAGCTTAAGCATGAAATTTCAAATCAACAGATAATTGCCAAATAAAAAAACTTTGATTACCTGCTTATTACAATGAAATTGCTGCAATTATTTCTTGTGTTCTATTAAAAAACAATATTCAAATACAACTTAAAATTATCTCTACAAACCACAGTTTTATTTAAAATAAAAATAATAAAATAAAGCTCAATATGTAATTTAGCAAACAATTTAAGCAGCAATAAAAAAAATGATTTTGCAATTTCACATAAATTCACTTAGTTTGTAGGACAAAAATAAATGTTGTTTTATATTTAAACAAACAAAAATAATTTATTACTTTTGTAATAAATTATCCAGTATTCTTCCAAATTGATTTCATCAAAATTAGCACAAAAAACGCAAACCAAAAATAATGCATTCAATTAGATCAGTGAAATTACTAGCAATTAAAATACTGATAGAAGAAGTTAAGAGATTCAAAGGAAAAAATATTAATTTTCCCAAGAATACAATTACAAATAATTAAAGACAATTTAAAAACATTAATAACAATTTAAATATATTTAATTTTATCCATTCATACATTAATAAAAGTACATACTAAAGAGTTTAATCATGAAAATACTAAGAATTTATTCAATTTTATTGAAAAATATTTTCTTTATTTATAATTGGTTTCAAAAAATTCTATTTTAGAGTACAAAAAACATAAAAATTTACTAATATATATATATTTTTCATGCTCATAATTTAATACTGAAAATATATAAGTTATAGTAATTCATCTTTTAAGTATTCTATATTTTTATTTTTAAGGTAGAAAATTTTAAAAATTAACCTTTTAAAGATGATTAATTTATTAATCTTAGCTATTAGTTGCATTGAAATTCCAGTGATTTATTTTTACCATAGTAATTATAATTTATGTAATTATAATTTATATAATTCAAATAAAAGCCTATTTTGTGTAAAAATAATTATTTTCATTCGCTATTTTTTAACTGCAACTGCATATTTTTATTATAAATACTGATTAAAATATCCTACTTGAAAAATCACTGAATACTTTCTGTTAATTTTTTAATATATGTATATATGCAGTGATAAAATTAAATTCTTTATTTTTTAATTATAAAGTTTATTGTATTTGACAATTTTTTTGAAATTTTTAAGTCCATTAATTTTTTTTTAATAATAAGTTTTAGATAGTGTTTCAACCTCTCAAATAAAGCTTTGAGTAACTTTTCACTAGGTAAATTTATTAGTTTCATCTTTTTTTAAAAAATAATTTTCACAATTTTGAAAGAATTTGCATATTTTCTACAGAAATGCACTTCATATTTAACTTTTTGTTCTGTAGCAACATCTGTTTTTAATAATTATTTTTCCACTGAAACAGAGAACTATAGTTAATATAATAAACATTAGTTGTCTGTTTCAATAAATATTTTTATATTGTTTTACATTTATTGTTTCACAATTTCTAAATATTACTCATTCAAATATATAGCTATACACATTCCAAATGTTAGTTTTACATGCAGCTAACATTACTGTGATTATGATTGATTAAACTTGTATTATTTTTATTTCAAGTGATATAATGGAAGTTTTCTATCATTCCATATGAAGAATTTTTATATGCAATCTAATTTAAACAGAGTTCATTTGACCACTTATGTGAACAACTAATTGGTCTATGAAAGTTAAGTTTCTGAACTTTTTTTAAGGCAGGTAAATGTCAGTAGATTAAATCTATAGCTCTTAATACACATTCAAAAATTCACATTAATGTAAGGTTGAATTTGTTTATTATTTTTTTATTCTGAAAATTTTCACATTCTCAGCAACACACACTTTACAAACTGGTTTAAGATATTTCTTTTTAAAATAATTACTGCAAAATTAGAGGTTATAACAAATGCAAAGTATAAGAAGGCTAAACTAAACAATAATACGATAGGCTACAAAACATCTCTAAATTTGTAACTTCTCATAAAATATTTCTTCAGGAAGGATAAAATACAAAACTCAATAAAGTTAAAATTTAAGTCTCTGAATCCAAATTTACCAATTAAAAATGAATTTGACACAGTAAAATTATCTATTATGAATTTTTTTCTATACACTATTTTGCATAAAAATTGTGCCAGTAAAATTTTAATTTTAGTTTATAATTCAAAAGAGTGTTTTAAATTAATTATGATCAAATCTAAAGCACAATATATGCAATTGAGGTTACTAACAAAAGAACATAAAAATAAAGCAGATGTTAATGCATGTGAACATTTAAAATAACATAACTTTAACACGAACAGTAAATTGTTATACCAGTGCAGGCCTGTATAAATAATTATGCATATAGTCTAGTATTAATTTAATTTTGTTAAAATAATCTTTGTTCAGATTTTAATAACCTGAAAATTTATTTCTAAAAATTAATATTTCCTTGACTACACAGAATTTTATAATAGCTAAAAAAAGTTCTTAAAATATAAATTCTAGTTCAAATTATCAAGTTTATGAAAAGAATGTCATAATTTATTTCTGTTCTGTAGTGTCTTTGATTCTAAAGTGTTGATTTATTTCAAAATAATAACAGAAATAGATGACAAAAGTATATCTATAAAAGCTAAGTAATTCACAATAAGTAAATTTGTAACACTAAATAAATGCAGCATTTCAATTATATAAATACATTTCATTTTACAACTAAAAAACTATTTTTGTAATTATGTGCTGAACAAATAAAACATCATCAAATGCTAATATAAATATCAGTTTTTATTTGGCACATGCAATAAATGATTAAAATAAGTATGTTTGAATACCTTAAAATTCTTAAATATAATTGGAAGTTAATGATTAAAAATCCATAAATAAATATATTTTATTTGAATGTCATTTATCTGTAGTTTTAGAGTTTTTTTTTGCCTTTAATTCATGCTTAATTGATTTTTAAAATACTTACAAGATTAAATTATTAGAAAATATGGACATTTTTTGGCAATTGTGAGTTTGTTAGAAGATGTTGCTTTTTAAGGAAAATTTTTTTCAGAAACAATGAATAACAATTCTTTAGTTGAACTGATCATCATATACAGCTTGTCCATAAAAAATTCTTAAAGAATGAGCTTTAATACAGAAGAGTCCAATATTTTTTATTCAAACCTTAAAAAGGTTACAAAGTCACCAGGTAACGAGGTTTTGGTAGAACACTAGTGTTCAATATTATTCAAATATAATTTGATATTTAACAAAAAAGTTGAATGGTATGTATATATATATATATATATATATATATATATATATATATATATATATATATATATATATATATATATATACAGAATTATATCACATAAACAATATATAAATTAAAGAAAAATGAAGCATTAGCATTTGCAAAATCTAGATTTTTAAACCTTTTACAGCTACTTAAAACTAATGGTTGCACAAAACAACTTAGATTATGTCTAAATTCTGAATTACAAGCTCCTTCAAATAGAGAATGAGATGTCAGTTTGTACTGTACCATTGTTTTCAGTAGTTACTTTCAAACTGTTGAGTGATTATGAAATGTATTTAAAAAATGGAAAATGGTGATAATTGCATTATAAAGTATTTCATAATAATTACCTTAATCACTAGCTTAACAATATGCATTCCTTAAACATGAAACTCTACATCTTTAATTTTCACTTCAGAAAAACATGCATAAAACAAAAATTTCATCAATAGTTCCTTTATTTAACCTTCTGAAGATAGGTGATTTGAATATGCATTTCTTTAAAAGATCTCCTATGACCCCACATATACACTTCAGGGAGAGAAATATGCTTAAAGATTGGGCAGTGGGTATGTGTAATTTCAAATGGAATTTTCTGTAATATTCACCAGATGGCACTATTTGTTTATTATACTTAAACTCAACTTAGTTTTAGGATTTTGACCTAGAATTTCTTTACATACTGTTTTTTTTTTTTTTTTTTTTTTTTGTATTTATGCATTAGCTGGAGATATGTAACTTGTAAATAAGTAGAATTTTGTATTCTAGTTTAAATAGTTTACCAAACATTTTTTGAATTTCATTTTTGCTACTATATGAGTTTTTAGGGCTTTAATGTCATTTTATTACAATTTAAGTTACCTTTGAATATATATATAACATTAGTAATTCCTTATTTATAAAAGCAATGGCTTCTGGTTATTTTAGACAGAAAATATTATTTAAAAGATGAATATACTAGCATGCTTCATAAAATAATTATTTATATGGATGAAAATGGAGATAAACTTTTTAAACAGGTAAAAACTGAAATTTGTTATTCTGATACACAAGGAAATATTTTACGATTGTGGTTTTTTGCACTTTGAGATTTTCCACGCCAATCTTCATTTTAAGTTTTATTATTTGTTCTAGTTATTTATTAATCATGTTTTATTAATTTGAAAGTAAACTAATGTATTTTATCAGTTAAAACTTCAAAATAATATAATAGCATTTTAAAAAATTTATTTGTCAAGGTAAGCATTTTTTAAACATATTTTGAAGTGGAACTTGAGAAAATTATTAAATGTTAATTAAAAATAATTTTCCTCAGTTTTATTATATGATCTTCTAAAATGAAACTGAAAATTACAATGTTATGAATAAAAACTTTATTTTCTCTAAAAGTAGGCTTACTGACCAAAACCTTTTGTTCTATAGAATTACCCTTTTCACTTCTGCTTCTTCTTATGGTGCATTTTACCATCGTAATAGGGTAATCCTTTAAATACCCAAAGAAGATACTTATTTAGAAAAGTCATTAAATTGAAGTTTCATTGAGAAATATAAAATATTATTTCTCTTTCTTTCATCAAATTTTATACCTCAAACATTAGAAACAAACTGTATGAGATTCAAAAGTATACATTTTGTTATTGTGACAGTAATTAAAATCATAAAAAAATATACCATCATTATAAAAATTATTTAAATACTTTTAATGCAGTCTCTACACCACTATAAAACAATGGAAAGCATAAATAATATCTTATTCAAAATTTAAAGTCAAAATGGGTTATCAAAATTCAAACATGAAAATTATTTTTATTTATAAACTAGTTAACAATTTAAAAACTTGCATTTACATATCAAAAGCAAACACAAATGCAATATTTTTTTTTACATTACCAAATTTTTCTGACAATGATTCATTTCATATTCATTAAACTAGATTATATGTGTACTGAGGTATGTGCAAATTATTGAAACATTTACTCACACAAGTGTAAGTGCATAAATAATAAATTACTCAACACATTTAATAAAATTCATTTTACATGGATAATTAATAACGGAAAGCTGAAATATAAAATTGGTACAAAAATTGTCAAGTAAAATCTAAATCAATCGTATTAAAAAATTCATTGCAATAATTAACATTCAGAAAATTATTCAAAACTTTCATGGTAATTTACAAATCTTAACAATTATTTAACAGTATATAATGAGTAAATTATTTCATTTGTAGCTTGGTTTGATTTGTTTGTCGCTCAACGGTAATTTTTTGCACGAGAGGGCTAATTAGGCCGGTACCTACGGTTTGAAGTGGATTCCAAACCACTACAAACATCCATGCCAAAGGTGCGATTCAAACCCACGAACTGTTGAACCGAAGGCAAGAGCGCTAACCATTCGGCTGACAGCTTGGCTATTTCATTTGTAGAGAAAGCAAAAAAATAATAAAGAATGTGGGTTAATTTATTCCATTAAGTACTCAAAACAGTTATCGTGAAAGTTTCTTGAGAATTTAATAGAATAAATTAAATATAAAAACTTGTACTTTACACTTTTAATGCTTTTATGATTAAAATTATTGAGCACAACTATTTGGTATAATGCTTAAGACATTTTAATTTACATAAATAGCAAAATTCTTATTTAAATAAAAGTCATCTAAAAAAATTTTTGTTAAGAAAATACCTTTCTGCACAGCAGATAGCCATTCTGATTTTGCAGCTAATGCTATAATAGGAGAGAATGATTTGCTGCATGACTTGCACAATCCTCTGAAGGCCATATCAATCTTAAAAACAAAACTTTGATTAAAATCATATAGAAAATTGTAAACATATTTATCTGCCATGTATAACATTTTTTATTTTTAAAAAAATGTATTTTTTAATCAAATAAAATTGTTACAATCAAATTTATCATAGTAAGCATGGAGTATAATAAATAATTTATTGTAGAAATCTTTCTCTTCATCTTGACTTAATTTCCATTTAGATCATTTATTTCTATACTTCAAATTAACTTTCTCAACAAAAAATGCAATTAAATTATCTAAACAATTTTTTTTTCTTATCCCAGATTTTTCACTCTTGTTTAATTGTTTTCAATGTTCCCACCATTTCTCAATGACAAAAAAAATTCCTTGAAGATTGTCATAAGTCTATATATTAAAAATGTTACTTCATTTTCAAATAAAATTAAACAGAAGAATAAGTCAATCTCTCATATGTTCATAAAAGAAAAGATAACTTTTTTAAGTAGTATAAATTTCTTTTGTGAAACAAGCAGTAGATATTCTCAGCAATTTATCTCAATACAAAAAGACTAATTAATTCCAAACAGGATACTTACAGGATCAAACTTAAAATTAGATCATATTTACAAGTTAACTTAAGCATAATCTAAGGGATGACCCAAAAAATAATAAACCTGATTGTTTTACTATATCACCAGCATAGTAACAATCTTTTGATATAGAAAACGCTCACTATTATGAAAGCAGAGGGACTAGTAAAACAGTTTTTTTAAACATAAAACTATTATAGTAAGATTTGATTTTTTTCTTTTTTTTTTTACCAAACTGCTCATTTTTTATAAAGTACTATTAGAAAAAAATGATTTACAATTAACTATATGAGAAGCACAGGCAAACTAATATTCATACTTATTAATAAATTTTACCTTAATTTCATTGATAAAAAAATCAGGCAAAGTAATCATTTATCTTTCGCAGTTTAAAAACTACTGTTCTAAAAATACATTTTTCAATTTAAAAAAGCATGTCATTATCCCCCCCCCACTCATTTTAGTAATTTTAGCTATTCAGCAACTTGTTTCACAAAAGATCTTTGCACTGTATCACTTTCTTCATGTTCAATGTTTAAAAGCCTTTCTGTTTTCATTCATTATATTCTCAATAAATTTTTTATCAGATTTTCAAGCATATGTAACACACATAAGTCCATATTCAAAAAATGCTGGAAAGAAATTTTAAGTAGCAGAGGGAATCTTAGTTGGAATTCATGCAAAAATGACTCCTATTTGCACGTCATCAAACAAATCCGCTTTCTCTAATTATGATGGTTTCTTTAATAAAGCCTGCACGCTGAAAAAGTCTTTCAATATAGTCTTCCTTTCAATATCATTCCAAGCATTGATTGATAAATGCATTGCCCTCAGAAGGTTAACTTTATGAGGTATTTAACCCCTTAAGTAATCAATTATTTTACCAGAAATGCTTCCAAAAAATGCATATTTTTTATTGCATATAATTAAGTACCATATTTAATAGAATAAGAATATTAAGAATTTTTTTATTTATTTTTTTTTCACTTTTAATGCTTTTATTTTATAATTTTGGACACAAAACCCCCTAAATGTTTGTTTTTTTTAAGTACATTCTGCATGCAGTAAAGAATGGTTTACAAGTTCGGCAAAAAATTCTCTCATACTTACTGTGATTTTTGAAGTTTACAATTTTCCAAACAGTTCAGAAGTCTTTGTATGGTACAATTTCCATAATTTCTATAAGATTCACAAGCACGGCATACAGTAGAACAAAAATTTCAAAGAAAAGTTCCCGCTACATAGAAAAACCCGGATGAAAAGCATTTCATTTACATGGACATTAATTATCTTTCAATAATGAAAAATGCGGGCAAACCAGAAAAGGAAAGGAGAAAATATCGATGTCCGTACGTGGTACGGGCAAATCAGATGAGGCCAATTTTGGGTAGCATGTACACCGTACGAGCAAACTGCTTAAAGGGTTAACTTTAAAGCTCATAAAATATCTTTGCAAAATAACCCTATGCTATTTGACTAGAAGCTACTGATTATACCCTGATACATGTACTATAAGAAAGAAATTAGATTAGGCAAGAGAAACTCTACACGAATCATTTCAAGATCCAGAACTACAATGTGAACAGTGCAGTTATCCACAATTAGAACTTTACTACTCTCTGATAAAAAAAAAAACATCCAAAAAACCAAATTTTAATGTTAGCATGGTATGCAGTGGGTTGTTTTTGGGCATCTTTTAAACAAACAGAATTTAAATATTTTACTTTGAGAAGCACAGGGGCAGTTTTTGTACATTCATGTTGGTGGGGGGCCACAATTCTTTGCTTTGTTTTTTTACCCTCTTACATTTATTGCTTTTAAAAGATAAGAGTTCTTTTGAGTAAGATCTTACATAGATACCTGTATTGCCCATGTTCAAAACATTCTTTGGCTTGTACTCAGAAAATAGAGATTTCAATGCTTTCTTTCCAATCAGTTTTCAAAATTTTATTCACAGTTCCACTTTCACCACAAAATTTTCTAGAACGTAAGCATTATCTGGTTTAAAACCAATTAATGTTTACATTCTAGAACTCTACATTTTATGGAGCCAACAATCTGGTACTTTGAAATATTTTATGTTCATTTTCATAGCAAAGCAACTAGATTTGTTTAACAACATTATCATCAACACTAATGTACATTCCTCTCATTTTTCTCAAGCAAGCAAAGCTTTTTATAATTTAGGATGCTTTGTTTCTCTGGAATATTTTAAAGAGGATGTACTTTAGCTAGTACAGTTTCCTTTTCCAAAGATTTTTTCTGAGTTTTTAAAATTGCCAAGAGGCTGTTTTTTAAATTTCTATATTATTTGGAAATTTTTATCGTATTATTTTTTTCTTTTTTTAGAATTTTTAATTCAGGCCAATTGACAAGCACATTCATTTTCTCAATTGCAACATAATTAAAGTTTCTCAACAGAACTAACCTAGTTTTCCTCTCAACAGACAAAATGTCATAAATTGAGTAGCTCAAATGAAATAAAATCAACTACAGAACAACAGAGATGAAACTTTTGAAGTTTTTCCCCCTTTCTATATTCTCACATACAGGGAGAAAAATAGAGTTTGGCATTGCAATTCTTCCTAATGTGTGTGTGTGAGAGCCATATGTATTTGACTATGGTTTCCACAATGTCTGGAATGCCTGACATGTTGCTTTGTTATCCAAAAATGAATCAATATTTTAAATATTACATAAAAAAGAAATAAAAAAATTATAAGTTATAGAAATATATAAATTATTAAAAAGAAAAATCATTTATCATAAACAAAAGTTTGCAAAAAAAATTTTTTTTAAACAATTTTAGTTCATAAATAGGAGTGAAAATTAGTATTGTGTCTAGGGTGTCATAGAGATTAGACACAAGCATGTAAAAACAAGAGTGTTTATAAATTAGAGGTTTATTAAATCAAGTCTCGTCTATACATACAATTTTACAATATGGTTGATTTTCACTGAAATATTTTGGTGTTCATTATAAAAATGCATAACAACATCTAATTATAGCATGAATGCTATAAAAAAGTCATATTTTTTACAGAGTTTTAAACAAATACTTTCATAATATTAAATATTATTTAAGACTTTTTTTTACAAAAAATATGCAACCATATTGCATTTTTCTCCATATTTATAAAATTACTAGTACGTTTGAAGTAATTCAAAATGAAACAAAATCAATTTGAGCTTGAATTTGATTTCATTTCACTTTCACAATTAACTGATCTTTTTTAGATGGAGTACTCAAATTAAATTATTTTAATGCTTTTTAACAAGTCATAATAAAATTGACTGGATTCATATTATGAGTTTGAATGCATTGGCTTTAAACTGAAATGTTTAGAACTATCTACATCAAGAACTACAAAATTAAGCATAAAAATATATTTGTATATTCACACAAGATTATTTCAGGTTTGAAAGACACTATCTATGAAAAAATCCAGAAATATATTTGCAATTTTTTTAAATGCACTCAGAATTGATAGCGATTATTTTTTAATTGTAATCAAAAATGGGGTCAAAATTACTCTTTCTGAACATAATCATAAATGATCAATATTTAGCTTTTTCCATGGAATACAAATCCAGGATCAGTGAATGGAAAAATAAGACATAGTTACATTTCATCACGAGACTGGCAAATCATAAATTATAATAGAAAAAATTTGTCAATGTTTCTAAATTGATAAATTTCTTATTTGAAAATGAAGGTTTTTATTTTCAAATAAGAAATTTATTCACAAGTAAAATTAATTATCAATAAAAAAATATATTTTCTTTTTATCACAACCTCTTAGATATTTTAACTTATTTCATTAGTAAAAAACAAAGTAATTACCTTTTTTTAATAACAAAGATCTTCAGTTAAATCTTGGAAATCCATAAAATATAAAGAGATGCTAATTTACTAAACCTTTTACCCACACATCTGCAAAAAGAACAAATAAGTATGATATTATTTCAATCAAGACTATCCAGAAACATGATACTTGTATTTTTTTATTTATATTCTTTGATACATGAGAAAAAACTCTTAAACTAATGTTATGGCGCACAGTCTAGTAGTTCTGCCTATCTGGAAGGTTTTGAATTAAAATTAATAAGTAAAAGTACAAGCAAAAAACTTTAAAAAAATGGCCTTTTGTTAAAAATTAAGCATATTTATTATTTGTAATTCATTCCCCTTGAACAAAATAATAATTATGTGTTTATTTTCACATTCAAAAAATATAATTTCAATGTATAGAATATTGTTTTATAATATATATTTGAAAATATCATTTTATTAAAATATTTAATTGGTCAAAATCATATATGAGAGCAATTTAAATACTTTAAAATATTATCCCATAATATATTAAAGCTCATTATTTTTTGAAAAAAACATAATTTTTTTATTTATACTGTATATAATTTTCAAAACAAATATCAATAATTAAAAATATGCTCTTTTAATTTTATGAAATACCAATAGAATCTATTTAAATGCATTTCCATTATTCCATGTGTAAAAATCATAATTATTAACACATTAATTCCAATAATTTAAAATAAATATGCATATACTATGAATTATAGAATAATAAAATTTGCATAAATTCAAATGATCTAATTTCAAGTTTATAAATGCTTAAATTTTATGAACTCGAAGTTTACATATATATGCATAAATGTAACAATTTAATATATATATATATATATATATATATATATATATATATATATATATATATATATATATATATATATATATACTGGAGAAATATGATCATTATTTCTTTCTCTTTAAGCATCTAATATATAAATGTCATCATTATAATAATCACAAATACTAGTCACATTTCAATTTTCATCAAATGAAATTCTACACTGTTTGAGAAGATATTTAAGATTTTAAGAAAAAAATTTGATTAAATACCTATGATAATCTGTTTAGTAAATGATCTCACAAAATGTTTTGGCAATACTTTTCATATTAAACTATAAATATTATCTTAATATACTTTTAAGCTTAATTTTTTAATCAAAAATTCCAAGATTTATTAATTATCAGAGTAAAAATATATTAATGAAAAAAATATTTAAATATTTTGCACATGAATTAAAAGCAAATACTGTATGGTGTAAAATGTTAATAAAAATGAAAATTTAAAAGAATAACCCAAGACATGTACATTGCAAAATATAAAACAATAGAAACTACAAAAAACTGGGTCATAAAGGAATAGACCAGATAATAGCATAAAAATAAAATGTATCTCTTAGAGACTGTAGTATTATAAAGGTTTGGAGCATATTGTTCATAACTGACATAATCAATGGCACTAGATTAGAATGAGGACTAGAAAGCAAATATTAACTCAGCTCATTCTTTTCCTAAATCCAATAACAGCAAGCTGCCACAAGGCTGAATGGCAATGTTCTTCGCTTTCAATTCTCTTGATGTTAAGAGTAGGAACACCTGAGTTAATATAAAGAATAATTAATAAAGCAAAAGTTTGATAGCTATAAGTGCACAGGAATGCTAATAGAATTTAACCAGAATGAATTGAGATTTATTTTCACTCAACAAAATGAATTTTATCAGAAACTCTTTTTTTTTTTCAAATAAATACAGAACTTTGAAATTAATCAGTAAGTTATTTAAATACAAATGAGATTTCAGAAATGGATTTAACTAGAAAGATTGACCTCAGCAAAAGATAAACATTCTATCTTTGCATTTGGTAAAAGTGACCATTACAATCACAGCCTCAACGATTGGCGAAAGATTTTTCTCCAAGCGGAGAGACATAGGTATTGGAATTTGATTAGCAACAAATAATGGGCACCAATTTTGCGCTTTGCGAGATGTAACTGTAATATTTAATATAACAGAATAATAATTTTTAATTGCATCTTAACAATCATATTTTCTTATTCTTCACATTAACAAGACAAACTTGCCAGCTTTCATGCTCCATAGATTGAAATATAAAACATATGTAGCTTACAGAGAAAATTAAAATTTTGGAAAAATAGGGAGTATTTACTGTTTACTTAGCTTTGCTTAAAATACTGTTTAGCAACATGAAATCTAGTCCTAAGACTAAATTTGCTAAAAACAAATTAAATGACATTTTGAATGCTTGAAAATTATTTTTATTCATGAGATTGGCACAGATGCCATATAATCTAGGATTCCTAATGCTGAATTTTTTTGGCGATGAAGAAATGCTGCCAAGATGACGTATTGTGATGATGTAAATATTTCGGTTGCCAAAATAGAATTTTCTGCATAATTTTTATAGGTCTCCATATCTATGACATAATAAAAACCAGGTTGCCAGATACATAAGAGAACCCACCAAAAAATCACCAACCTCAAAATTTGACGCATGGTTTATACGGCACCTGTGCCCGGGACTCCGTTCACTCATGTTCCAATGCATTTTCAATAAATACTTACAGATACAAACATTCTTTATCTGGTAATTAGAATCAGCAAGTTGAGGTTTTAGGTGAAATTGTGTAAATTAGGCCTAAGATCTTCAATCAAAATATTAAAAATCAAAATATTCTTTTTAATTTATTGGTTAAAAATGAGTATTAAGGTCTCATCTTGGCAAATTTTTTTTTCGACAAGCGTTTTGGAAATTGATTGGCAACCCAAAAAGGGTACCAATCGGGCAGGAATTGCCCTGAAAAAAACGGCGGGATACATAATAGAAAATGGATCATTCATTTGCTTTTAATACTTAAAAATGTGATCTGAATTTTTATATTCTTTTTAAATATTACATTATTTTAGTATTTGTGTTTGGTTTTCAATACTCATTTGCAAAACAATATTTTGCGTGAGATTTTAAGCTAAAGTTCTATAACCAGAACAATACTAAACTATTCATTAAAACAATCAAAAATTAATGAAACTTATTTATATATGCAAAATTATTTTTATTTAACTATACAGTAAATAAAATTATCAAGATGCAACAAAAACTTACTTTATACGGCAATTTACTTTCAAAAAGTTAATAATAAACAAACTCAATATCAACGTTACAGCTGCAGTTAAAATATTGTAAAATCTCGACCATCATAGCAGGGCTAGGGAAAGAGCCCTGCCATCATATTCTATTTTCCCTAGCCCTGCCATCATAGTGTGTTTCTACATGAAAAGAAGTGCTTAAAGAAGTGCATAAAAAGAAAATATTAATAATTAGAAATTTCATTAATTTTTGTTTGGTAATTTAACTATTCAAAAAAAGAAAATGCATCATTGTAGTAATAAATTTATTTTTAATCCCACATTCATTAACTCTCTTTTGTAATTAGACCTGTATATTTATGATTAGTTTGAAAAAACAAATATTAAAAACTGTTATCAAGGCACTCAAAATGCTTATACACTGCTGGACAATTGCTAAGGACGGATCACAAATTGAAGTGTAGTATAACATTAAGCGTGACATGAGGCCTAGTAGAATAAAATATAGTTGCCACACTGTTCAGACATTAGAATAAAGAATATTTATTGTTCTGGAAAGCACAAAAGCTGTGAAACATCTGAAAGAAAAAAAATGTTCATTTGATGCTGCATACGGAAAAATGGAACAATTCATCTAAAAGTCAGCAGGCACCTTGAAGAAAGGTATCAGTACGGGATATATCCACCGTGGAGTGTGATGCAACATTCCACACGTCGTATCATACTTTGCACAACATTATCCGGCAGCTGTTGAGGCAATTTATCCCATTCCTCTGGGAGTGCACGGATGAGGGTGTTCTTGTTTGTTGGAGGATAGTTTCGACCAGCAACTTGCCTCCCCAAAGCATCCCACACATTTTCAATGGGGTTTAGATCTGGAGAACGTGATGGCCATACGAGGCGTTGAATACCCTCGCTGTCTAGACAATCCTGAACAGCTAGTTTTCGATGACATGCTGCGTTGGCGTCCATAAAAACAAATTTATCACCAATAGCACCACGGAAAAGACGAACATGAGGAAGTAGAACTTCATTAATGTATCGTTGGCCCGCCATAGTCCCATTCGCAACCACATGTAGGGGCGTGCGGCCATTGATTATGATGCCGGCCCACACCATGACACTGCATGTCGGATATCGGTCCTCTTCCTGGATATTTTCTGGACGATAAGCAGTACCACTCTCGCGCCAGATCAGTTGGCGTCTTCAATCCGATGAAAGACTGAACCTACTCTTATCTGAGAATAGTACGTATGCGCAGTCCTGATCAGTCCAATTGCGATGCTCACGACACCATTGCAAACGGGCAGTACGGTGCTGTCTGGTCAATGGGACACACACAACAGGTCTGCGGGCGTATAGTCCTCCTCCCTTCAAACGTCTGGCAACAGTTTTTTGGGAGATCTGCTTTCCTGAGACAGCAAGAAACTGATTTGCCACCTGCTGAGCTGTGGTGTGCCTGTTCCTTTTTTCTGATAGGACGATATATCTGTCTTCTGCTGGCGTCGTACTTCGAACACGACCTCCTCCGTGCCGCCTACTACACTTTCCAGTAGTTTTAAATAACTTCCACAGCCGTGAAACAACGCTGTGAGCGATGTCGAACTCCCTGGCAATATCTGTTATTTTTCGCCTTTCTTCGATCTTTCCAATAATTTGGTCACGCATAAAATCATCTAAGTAATGTCGGGAAGACATGCCAAAAATTTCAAGTTCATCTAATAAATCTTTCCTGTAAAACTTTGACTTGATACAACTGTCCACAAGCGTCAAAACCTTTAAAGCTCTTATGAACGCTATTACGTAATGAACAGATGTGGAAAAAAATTTGCATACGCATACTTCTTCTTACTATATCCCGCACTTATTCTAATTTTCCACATTTTGCTTCCTTTCATTTTGTGGTTGCTATGGATGATAGTGTTATCCGTCCTTAGCAATTGTCCAGCAGTGTATATAGGTGAACTTTCATAAAATTTATTATTGTCAAGAGTGCAAGGAAAAGATTTTATCGTTTAACTCAAAAATAAATTTATTCATTGTGATGATATACTCTGCAAAATGTTTTTCCTTTATGTTGTATGCATTTTTATATCACTACTTCCTGCTGCTTTGTTATTCCGCATTTTCTCGATAATATGCACAAATTTATCAAAAATTAATTTAACACTATTATCATAATTCTGATATATTATTCACAGTTGAAGTAATAGTTCCGAGAAATCTTTCCTTCATCAAAGGGATATTACGAAAATTTGTAATAATAATTCAGTTTTTATTCCTCAAATTCATAGATTTAGTATTAAAAGTTTATTAATGCTAGATTCCTTTAAAAAAAATTTTCTTTTTTGAAATTTTACATTTATTACTATAATTTATCTTATTTAACCTCATATAGCATTGTACTATTTTTTTACTTAGTACCGTGGTAGTCTAGTGGTTAGAGCATCGGCCTTCCATCCGGAAGGGAGGGGTTCGATTCCCAATGCCACCTACTACCCACCAAGTACATGCGCTATATGTGCGCTTTTAATCTGGGGAATCGAAAGTCCTGTGCTCGGCCATTGCACTGTTACCATGGGTGCAAAGGTCAAGAGAAAGTTTCCTGTCCCTTAAGATCAATGACAAAATTGAGGGAGCGGAACCTCCGGTGGTGCCATCTATCGGAGGATTTGATGAGCAAATATGCACTTTTACCCTTCTTGGTGCTTTGATTAAACGAAAGACGCATCCTACTGACTTAAATTCGCATAGCCAACGGCATAACGAGCTTGGCTTGTCTAAATGTCATTAGTATAACATATTTTTTTCATTCAGTGCTATATATTCCACAGTCATCATCAAACCATTATTGGTTGTTTCCTTTGATCTAGTACATCTATAATTTTATTGTTAATGTGTTAACAACCTACGCCCTCATTAAATGGAATCATTCTTATCAGTCCCTTCCATGCATTCTGCAATCTTTGTATAAATTTTTGCGATCATTTATCGTCTTTTAAGTGTTCTAAAGTGACAACCATTTTGGGGGTGAAGTATTTAAATAATTTTCAAAATTTTATGATGAAACCTGCTTAAAACCAAAATATTACAAAATCGCAATCATCAGCTCTATAGGATTTCACATCCATAATAAAAAGTAATATATGTAACCTAAACTGGGCCAATTTTGGCAGCCAAGCTTGGGCTTATTTTGGCAACCCACATTGGTCCTGTATAACAAACCACCATCCAGGACTGGCCAAATATAGACCGCCAATACTGGACCTAGACAAAGCCACGATTAGTAAATATAGGTTCAAGCTATTTTGCTACTTGGGTACCAATATTATCGATCGATTTGATTAAAATAGTTTCTAGGTTAATCCATGTTTACTTGCGCAGTATGCTTTTATTGATGTATGTCACATCGATAACTAATTTTCCATTATTATTTTACATATGTGAAGAGTCTGTTTCCCTCTAAATTGATTTTCTTTCAAAATAGTTTAACAATCATTACTATGCGACGAATTGATTACTGCCTATACATTCTCCTCACAATCTTTAAGAGAAGCATAAGTGTTGATTATAGTATTATAGTGGAATTTAGCCTACATTCTGAGCTTGCATATTTTAAGGTTAATAACGCCGCCCAACCTGTCTAGTGGTCAGCGTACCTGACTGCGGATGAGGAGGTCCTGGGTTCGAATCCCAGTTCAGCATGGATGTACCTTCTATCTATCCTGTCTTTGTATGAATGAGGTGTGAATCGTTGCCTACCCTATAAATGGGTACCTATGGCATGCGTGTAGAGCTGTCGTACTTTCACCTTCATGGTGCTCTGATTAAAACGAAAGACGCTCTCAATTGGCATAGCGAGTTTGGCTTGTCCAAGTGTCATTAGTAGCATAACAACAAGGTTAATAACTGTAAAGCCAAGTACTACTATATGTTCTATTAATTTTCACTATATAAAAAAATATATTCAAATCTATGTTGTGTTACTACAATAAAATAATGGAATTCTATTTTAATTACACCAACACCTTCCCACCTATTTTACTCTATAGCAACTACATTTATCCAGTAGTGAATCAACTCCTTGGTCATTTCCATTATTTTCTCCATTGATAAAAATAATTAATATTTCATAATTGTATACCATCAGTCAATTCAGCAATTTCTCGTTCGGGAAGTTTTTTTTTTTTTTTACGAGATAACGTGGTTAGTCTCCACTAACTCAACCTCCACCTTTGTGGACCAGGATATCGTTCTTTGTCTGACCCTTTAGCAGTCATGCCTGACTTGGAGGACCCTGACAGCAGCTTCTTTACGTAGCTTCATGGCTTATTATATATATACAAGCTGACCCAGCCACGCGTTGCAGTGGCTGAGTTTTTAAAATACATTGAATCAATTTTTTACTAATTCTAGGGTTCAATCAAATTAATATTTTCTAAAAAAATTTAGAATAGGTTCTTTCATAGGAGATTAAAAATAAAACGTTTCACCAAAATTTAATAGTAATAGGTAAAGTATCGAAATTTTGAAATTAAGCACAAATCAACATATACTTTCTGAATTTACATTTTATTCATCTTATATTAAATTATAGTTTGTAATCAGTGACTTACTTATAAAATATACTATATAAATTAAAGACATCTAAAAATAAATTGTTATAAATGAGGTAGATAACATTGACATCGAACTATTATAATTTTAATTTTAAATTATATTAAAACTAAAAATTTTTTCCGCGGCATTATACTGAAATAAAAAAAATTAAAAGAATTTATCATTTGAATAAATAAATTAGATCAAAATGTTCTACTGAATAAATTAATAATTATCAAATTATAAATTAAAAATAAAAAAAGGCTATCAAGAAATACTTACATATTTTCGAGGTGGTATGAAAATTAGTAGAGAAAAACAGTAATAAATAAAATTTTATTTTACTATTTATAATATTAAAAATATTCAAACTGAATACTGCACAATAATAACACAATACAAAGTATAATTATGAAAATGATTCACGAAAAATTGTTATAGTATCATTATACATCATGAAAATATATGTAAATTCTATATTTAACCACGCGCTTGCGCGCGCACGATAATTTTCTCGAAGATGGTATAATCTAGAAAAATAAACACGTCGCCATCTGCCGAATACCTGTGCAACTTAGATGCTAAACCGCCATCTATTAGGAACTTACAGAACTAACCAAAAAAATTAAAAAAAAAATTTAGGGTTGTACTACCCCTAACATTTAGGGGGATGAAAAATAGATGTTGGCCGATTCTCATAGATACCGGATAAGCACAAAAATTTCATCAAAATCGGTCAAGCTGTTTCGGAGGAGTATGGCAACGAAAACTGTGACACGAGAATTTTATATATTAGATATATAGTACAACAATAGTTAACATCTAACTAAATATTTTAAAATAAGTGTAATACAAATTTTGATTCTTTTCTGTTAGATGTACAGCAATTTGTTATAAGTTAGATGTACAAAACGAATTTTTTTTCTTCAATAGAGACATAACTAGAAGGATTATAAGTGTATAAATTCTCAATTTAGTTTCTTGTAAAAAACAAAATTTACATTTTAATTTAATAGAAAAGAAACCATTTATTTAGTGAAATAAAATTAGTGTAAAATATAAAAATGTGATTATTAAAAAAAAATGGAAGTTTAAGTTAGAGTGTTAAACAATGCAGAAACGTGATTCTCTGTTAATATTAAATAAATCAAATATATTGCTAATATGATTTAAAATATTGCATGCACAATAATTGGATTTATATGCTAAATTGTTCATATTTTCACAATTGGTAAGTAGTACATATTTACTTGTTTTTTACTTCACTTCTCTTTTTTGATGTTTATTTCACCAAATCTTATTTTTCATCATGTAATTTTTAAATGTTGTTAAATTATTTAAATATTCCTTAAAAGAATAACAAATTTGGCACTTGTGTTTATGGAATGCAAAATTATACATTTTAAGCGTGACAATTATTTTACTCATGTAAGATGCAACAATATAAGCTTTAAATGAAAAAATTTGTACTTATTGTAATAATTTAAAAAACCTTCCATATAATTTAGTAATTTATCCTCCAATTTAGTAATAAAATCCTTTGTAATCATTATGAGCTACATATAATGTAGACAAACCTATAAGCCAAGAATAGGTCCTATCTTGGCTGCCCAGATTGGCCCTATCTAGGCAATCCACATTGGTCTTATATAACGAAACGTAGACCATTCAGGATTAGACTAATATAGACCGCTAAGACAAAGCCACGATTAGCCAATATAGGGCCAAGCTATTTTGCTACTTGTGGGTATGATTAGGAAAATATATATATATATTTTATATATATTATTATATAACTACAAATATTTGCTTTTAAAACAGAATGGCAATTCTTCCTTAAAAATTTACTATCAAATTACAATATACAACTTTAATTTTAGACAAACTTGTAAATAATCTATAGTTAATGAATTGTTATAAAGAATAACAAAATTATTTCAATTTGACTGTCACTGAAGACTTCTTAATTCCTTTCCAGAAAATTTAAAATCCAAACCATTAAAATGAACATCTGAAATTTTTTCTTCAATAAATGTCTATTATGAGTATACCTCTTGCTAATTTGTCTGCAGCCATAAAAATAAGACGCGTTCCATTTCTGTCAAGATAAACAAAAAGAAAAGTACCAATTTTGACTTATGAACGCCTTGAGCATAACACGAGGCACTGCTCTAAAAACAGTCGATTCATAACATCCTTAATCCCTATTTGAAATGGACAACTCATGTTAACATAACAACCATCACTAATTAGATTTCTTGGTGGGAGGTAGTTTTGTTTTAAATAAATAGAAATGTAATTATATACATATATATATCTTTTCTACAGTAATAAAATTTTCAGCAGATAACAGTGCAAAAATTTAAAATGAGAAAATAAAGCATTAAATGCAATTTTAAATAAATGTATACTATAAGCAAATTTTTAGACACCTCAGTTCAATTAATTTATTTTACTATAATTTTCATTTGATTCTTTAATGCAATGGAATGTAATAAAAATATTCATTAAATTTGACAAATGAAATTTAAAATGGACAATAAAGGAATAAAAAGTGATTTATGGAAGAATTTAATTGGTATATAAATATTTGTTGCATAAAATACAATTGTAATGATAAAAAAGTACACAATATGTGTGTAGTATGAGTGTTCATTATAAATAAAAAATATTTTTAATAAACATACTCCTTATTTAAATCTATAAAATATATCAGTCTTTAAAATTTATAAAACTGCAAAAAAATTTACGTTTTATATTTTATTAACTAGTTAAATTTAATTGCTTAGAACACATTCATTACACTAGTCATTTAAAAATCAACTTTAGCTTTATTAATTTCGCTCAGTAAAATTCAGGACATGAATGTTTACAGCACTTTTTAAAAGTGCCATAGAACTCCAAATTATTCAGATCAATTGTATTGAAATCCATTCGGATAATCAAAAATTTGGTTAGTTGAATTTTTTCAAAAAAAAACCTTTGTTAATCAATTATTTTGCATTGAAAATGGTAGGAAAAACTACATACTTTTAAAGAAAAAATGAAAAGGCAACACTTTTACATGTTAAGGTTCTTACAAGTGCTGTACTCCATTAATTTCAATAATAATACAGTATCAATGGACATTGCTGTAAATAAAGCCATTGCTTGCTGAACATCTCAGTCAGAATAAGCTGTTTCTCTGCCTGCAGCTAAGTCGCGAATCCGCTTGACAGAGCGAAATTAGATGTGGTCACGCTCGGACTGACACTCTATCCTCTTCTGTCAAACGCTTTACAATCTGATGGTCCTGTGTCTGCTTCAACTTGGATACATCAAGATCTTCCTCGACACATTCAATAAATTCATCATTTACAATTTAAAATCCAGGGTTTAACTCATAATCCATTCTTCTATATCTTCAGCACTGAACCACAAGGAATTTTCAAAAGAATGTTTTGGAATATCTCAAGTGACATGCCTGTGTCTCTCTCATTCTATCTTCTCTTTGTTTCTTCAGTACGATTGTTTTTCTGAAATCGATTTGGATAATTGGAATTCTACTGTATTAAAAAAGTAATGTAGTTATGAAGTCTAAAAAAAATTTTTTTTGTATAGGGGCCTTCACAAGACATGTAAAGATGTCTTTGGTTTTTGATAATATTCAAAGTAAGCATTTAAAACTTAAATAATCAAGAAATTTAAATGGATAAATTTTGAAGACATATAGTTTAAGTAATAAAACTTGAAAATAAGTAAATATTTTTATAAATTGTGTGTAACTTATACATATAGTTTGTTGTTTTATACCTAATTTATTATTTTTTTCAATTTCTAATTTTTTGATTGAAAACTCTTACCAAAAAATCGACCCATGAAAGTTTTGAAATTAACAATTCAATTTTAGAAAAATTTCTTAATGCACACTTTAAGAAAGTAAAATTCATTTCAAGGATTAGCAAATTTACGTTATTAAAACCAGAAAAATTATACATTTTCCTTTTTATCATTACAATCAAAATTATAAAATGTATCTAAAAAAAATGCACATTTTTATAGAAAAGATAATATTTAAAAAACAGTTAATAGTTCAGAAAAATATTTTTTGATTGTTAAATGAAAATCTCAATCCAAAACTGGAATGCTATGTAAAGGAATATTAAAATTTAATTAATGCTTTAAATAAAAGAATGCAACATGTATGACAAATAAGTTTAAAATGCATACAATTGGACAACAGAAACTTCAATATTTCAATACATTTTTGTATGAGAAATCAATGCATAATCATAGGAGTTAAATAAAATGTGGACAACTAAGTCAGAGAAAAACATGAGATTTAGTAAAAAGATGGAGTCATTTATTATTTTCATTTTATAAATTAGACGCACATTTAATACTGCAAGTAAGTTAGCTCCACAATTCTTCTTACACAATATTTCACCAAGTGGAAACATGATTCCGGACTATTCAGTGAGCTTTAAACATCTTTCCAAGGGTTTCAAGAAATTGCGATAGAAACCAAGCAGAGGATATTTACTGACAACGAATAACAGAAATGACTTTGATACATTTAGTGAAAATTAGAGAAAATTTATAGAATCACTGGTCTCAATAAAAAAATTTTCAATTGAATTATATGATTAATATATATTATAATCTGCTCATGTGCAAAATACTTCAACAAAATTACACATCACTTTACTAATTGTTTAAAAGTTTGATTTGTTTCACTTAATGGTCATTTTTTGCTCGTGGGAGCTAATTAGACCAGGGCCTAAAGCTTAAAGTGAAATCAGAACTACTGCAAAAACCCATTTCCAAGGTGGGATTTGAATCCACAAACTATTGAAATGAAGGTAAGAGTGCTTACCATTTGGTTGCCAGCCCAGCAATGTTTAGAAGAGAACTAGAGTATATCAACAAAGATTTTTTTTTGGATAAGAAAACGCAATTTTAGCTTCGTTTTTGTAATTGAAAATTCCATGAAACATATTTTTGTTAATTTGACAATAGAAGCAAAATACTTTTATTCTTTTTGTTATAAAGTTCAGCATATAACTAATTCCTTATTACTAAATTTTTAAAATGTTCAGAGCATACATTGGCATAAATGATTTCAAAAGTGAGTCAAATTGTTAGCTGAAAAATTAATAATTGTACTCTTAACTGTAAAACTATAACCTTCAAAGAGGCAAGATTTTTTAAAATTGTAAGTATTATCAATTATGCATATCATATACATATATCAGAAAAATAAATTAATTTTCGAAAAATAACATCCAAATTTAAATTGTACAATAGTTTTCTGCTGTAAAGTACAATGTATTCTATAATTATTCTATACATTCCTTTAATACTATAACATTTGAAAAAATTTTGTTTTGATATTAAAATTCGATAAAAATAAATTAGCAAAGTTATTTTTTCTATGTTTTTGTGTAATCATATTGCAATATTTTTTTAATTGAGAAAAATATACTTTTTAAATAATAATATACGATTTATTTCACCATTAAAGATACACCAAATCAGCATTTTGATGCAATGGTAAAGTATTATTTTGATATATTAAAAATTAAATTTGGTGTATTTGGCAACTTCATAATTAAATTATACCTCCTTATTTTAAAAATTCAAATAAACATTACTAAGTAGTGAAAGCAAAGTTAAAAAATTTTAAATTTTAGTTACATATTTATACACTAATAATTTTCAACTTATTTTTTATGTTTAACATTAAATTTTATATTTCTTGATGATTTATAACATTTTAAAAGTGCACAATACTTTCATTTTTGTATAATAAAGTACTAGTCTTATTAATATAATGACTAACACATTGACATTTTTATTTCTGATGTCTGTTAAAATTCAGAAGAAAAATGATTTACCTTGCGATTAGATATTATGAATTTGCTAAAGTATGCAAGGTGATCAAACTTTATTTTTCCCTTTTCACAATATTTTAAGTTCTTCTATGGTATTAGAGTGAAGCATCTGAAAACTAAAAGTCTTAAGAGGCATGAGAAAGCTTTAATGACAAAACTTTGTAAATCAATATGACTAAAGAAAAAAATCTGGAGAGCATTTGTTTTTGTAGATCAGTATGACTAAAGAAAAAAATCTGGAGAGCATTTGTTTTTTTACATATCCATGTGATAAACTTATCAGAAGCAGATCATATTTTACTGGTTCTTCATTCCTTTAATTTCATCTGTTTTTATAATACTTATCACACTAATTTCACGATTCGGGTCTCGGACTCCGCCATGACAAGACGTTACTAGTCACGCTCCTCAGCTCTCCTGCGGCTCTCATAGTGAATATTCCTTTGGGAAATAAAAAAACAGCAGTTTTCACTGCTATCAAATGACCGGTAGGTTAAAAAATTTAAATCTCATTCAGGATGGCAAGCTCCAAACTGCCGCTTGAAAAACTGTAGAATGCCCTGCATCAAACTATGGTTCTTAAGGCAGCTGACGAAGCTATGCTCCGTCAGCCCAACTCTGCAGAATACTAGGAACGCATCATGATGTGGGATCAATTGATCCAACACTAGCAACTTGCAATTGAAGAAGCTCAGGCCAACTGCAGAGAAACTCTAAAGCCATCTAGTGAAGGTAGCTATACTGTTTCTGATCTGGCATTTCCCCCTCTTCCAGTTTATGATAATTCTATTACTAACGTTAATATTAATACAGAAAATATTACTGAAGATACTAAAACTAAAAAAAAAGAAAAAAGCCAACAGAGGAATTTGTACATCCAAAAAAAAAAGCAGCTAAAGTTACATTGCAGGAACCTCCTGTTCCCTTAACCACAGCAAATTCCTATACTCAACTTGACTCCGCCCAGAAGACAGAGCTGACCCCCACTACAGCCCCCCCCAATTGTGGAGAAAATTCTGCCGGTACTCGCTAGATATGGAGATGATCCAATTGAATTTATCCGCAAATTAAAAGAACATTTTAAATATGAATTTGAAACCAAAACTGCATGGAGAAACCTCAAAATTTCTGTAAAAACCCCAGAAGCTCACAGAGAACTTACTAAATTGTTTGATGATAGATCCATTGAGCATATACTCATCAAAAGTATAAACCAAAAACCGAGAAAATACGTAATCGGGGTCACCCCATTAAAACCAAAATGCAAGATAAAGAAAATAACTTAAACCTAGTTGGTTTTCAAGTGGCCAAAGTTAGCCAAATGTTGAATCCTAGAACCAGTAAACCTATGCCTCTCTTCCTAGTTACAATCCATTCCGAATCCGAAGGAGCATCAATGTATAGAATAGACAAGCTATGCCACACTTCTTGAGAGACAGTGGAACTACAGAGGAACAAAGCGGTGATGCAGTGTTTCAACTGTTAGCAATTCTTTCACACAGCTGACACATGCCATATCAAACCAAAATGTGTAAAGTGTGCAGGAGCACACAATACCAGGGACTGCCCCCCTGTTAAAGTAGAAACTCCAAAATGTTCCAACTGCCAGGGCAATCACCCAGCCAATTATAAAAGCTGCCCCAAATTTCCAAAGCCAAAATTAGCAAAAATAATTAAAACCAATATGACTAGTAAAAACAGTGAAAAAACAAGCATAGCGAGACCTGGCGTCTCGTACGCGAGAGTTACCTCCCCCACCCCCACTCAAGAAATAGAACAATCTCCTCTGATGAGCAATACGGGATTACCCAATGATTTCTCAGATTTAATATTCTTAATGAACGAAATTAAAACCATATTTAAAGGAATTCCTATTAAAAATCTTATTAAAGAACTAAAAGAAATCAAGTCCCCCATGGACCAGTTATTCAAACTAACGCAATATTTTCAAGATACTGAATAATTTATCTATTGTTTTTCTTAATATCTAATTATAATAATATCTTACTAACCTTTTACCATACCTCTATTAAATTCCTTCATTAATTTATTTAAAATTTAACACATTAAAACTAACTCTTTAAACAACTAAAATTCTTAAATAAGCCCTGCCCACTCAAGTTTTAACAACCAATAATATGCCAGTCAGTTACAGCTATAGCTCACCAGCCCAATTCCAGCTCCAGTTGAGGGTGAGGTCCTTCAGACCTAGGTACCTCGTGAATCCGGCGCAGCCAGCCGAAATTGTCACTATAATACTTATCACAAAACATTTCAATGTAGCAGTAATATTCAACACCAAAATAATATTAATAGGGCCACACATTGATATATTGCTTCATTTAATTATTATGTTCTACATTGAAGATATTTTTCCACACTTGATTTATTAATTTTATATATGATAGGGACAATTTCCAAGATTAAAATAAAAAATTTCTAGGAGGTATTGGCAGTAATGTTAAATAATTATTTTTAAAAACTCCATTTTGCATGTTAACCAAATATGCATATAATTAATGTATATGCAACATTTTTTTAATTATATTTGTAAATAATAAAAATAGCAAAAATTAATAATTATTTAAGTCAGAATTATATTTAATGATCACAAATAAAAGTCAATAAATTTAAAGCTATAACAGAAAACTGGATTATATACTGTATAAAATAATGGGTAATTTTAAAGATTTTAACATCTTCAACAGATTCCTATCTATAAATTCATTGAATATTTCAAGATGTGTATAAAACTGCCTCTTTCCAAATATAAATATACTTGCCCAAAACAAATACAACTATTAAATAGAGTTTCCACAATGAATTTTTCTCTAAATTTTCCTTCTATTTACTTTCAAACTCTTTTAAAACTATACAATTTCACATAAATATTCTGGACGTTTCTATTTCTTTAATTATTCAATAGATTTTCATATTTTTTGGATATTTATATATACAAATGTAAGAAATATGTATTATTTGTAGGGCTTTTGCAGTCCACAGGTCATAGAAAATACAATTTCCACCAGGCATATTAAATAATTTATTTCAGTCTTTAATTCACCGATAAACAAATTCATTCAGATTCACTGAAATTATACGTAATTATCACCAAGGAAGATATGGAAAGTGTATTTTAACTCACAAAAATTTTATATTTAAAAATTTATATTCAATGATTTTTATACAATACAAAGAAAACAGAAACAATTAAAATTGCCCATCTCATTGCACAACATAATCTTGTTGGCAACTATCTCACCTCACCATATAAATCTAAATACCACATCCAGTCCTGAATAAAATGAATTACCATGTAATTATTATTATTTATTAAATTTTTATTTTAGCCAATATTTATGAATTAAATAATCTAATATCTATATTGTGCCGCCACCTAATGGTAAGATTAATAGTAATACTAAATTAAGTTTTCGGACAATTTTATTAAAAATTTTAAAACAAATTGAAAAAATAATTCTTTTTATATTTTCAAGCAACAAAAAAAAATCAAGTTAAGTAAAAATTATGAATTACTCCTAAAAATTTTAAGAAGTCATATCAAAATCCCAAGAGTTCTATGGGCCCTTAAAATTTTTTTTCAAATTCCAGTAGTTGCATGAACCCTGATACACAAGCTAATTTTTAAAATATAATTATCTAATAATTTCTTTTGTACAAATTATGTGTTCTTTACTGCCATTGAGTTACTTTAAATTTTACATATGATGTTGAGTAAGATATCTTTGAGATTTCTTTTTAATTTTAGCAAAGCAATGTAAGAAAATTCTATTTCCTAATGTGTTATAATGACGAATTAGGATTACATCTTAACAAAAGTATATTCAATTTCATTGTAAACTAAATTCTTTCTTTACTTGCAAAGTTAAAACCCATTCACATTAGCATAAAACAATGCTTTGATAAATTGATTAAAATACTTAATATTAATATTCCTTTGTGCTTTCCTACAAACTACAATAGCTTAATCTGTGATGAAATGAAATTTCAATCTCTTAGAAATATTGCTGAAAAAAAAGTCTAAAATCTGTAAAAGACAACAAGAGAAAAAAAGTTATTTTATTAACAATGAAAATATTGTAGACTTTATTTAGATTTTAATTTCTTTGGATTTTAGCCATACACAAGTTGATTACATAGAATGCTTATTTATAAGTAATAGAATTTATTAAATGAAAAATACTTCAGCAAATATGCAAAAGTATGTACTTTTTAAAAAATAAAATTTAAAGAATTAACAAATTAATAAACTTTATTTAGAAACAATGCATTACAACAAATAAGCCAAAACATTTATTTTTTAGTACTTTTCTATATGAGAAATAATATATTAAATTCATAATATAACACACATATTGAAAAGCAATAACACAAAAATTTTTAAAAAAGAAACAGTGTAAATTTATTACTGATTTTAAACATTTTACAAAAATGTAATATAGTTTGAATATTGTTTTAAAAAGGAAAATGACAGAGAGAATAGTACTAGTTGTAAAGTTCTTTGAAAGCTATTGAAGGTAAAGAAATACATTCCAAGTTATATTTGATAATATAATTGTTTCCTAATAAAGATATTCAAATATTGAATAGCCTATAAGATGGATAAACTAGTTAAATAGCAGAATTCATAACTTAGTTACACTTCCATTCCAAATTCTTTATTGAGCAATTCAAGATCTTTACTATCAACTGCAGGATACAGATCTGGCCTCTTTAAAAGCGTTATAGCAGTTCGAAGTGTGGACCAAATGCTGCTTGACATAGCAGCCTTGGATCTTTGACCTTGAGGACCTCTTCCAGCATTTTGTAAATTGAGTGCCAGTAAAAAATGCTCTACAGCCTCCCTTTAAAGACAAAAGAAGTAGGTTTGAATTTAAAATTTCACATAATTTACTACATAGTCCCTAATATAATTTAGAGGCATGAATTACATAAACCTCAACAAACATTCAAAATAACGGTATTTTGGACAAATACATACAAAGTAAAATTAACTAAATAGTGTGCATAGAAATTTAAATAAATCTGACAAATAAAACCTGCAGCTGATTGTAAAATTATGGCATTCAACTGTTAATACACAAATGAATTCATTTTAAAAATTTAAACATTTTCTTTTAACACTATAAGCTTTAATTTCTAAGAATTTAAAACTCATGAAAATTAATATTATCAAATAATATTTATGTTTACCATGATTTTTATCACAAAAAATCACACGATTTAAAAAATCATTAATTTAAATACTTAAAAAAATGTTTTAAAAAACTAAGAATTTTTTCTGCAAGGAAAAAAATTAAATTATAGCTCTGGAAACATATCACCTTAATTGATTTGGATTGTTTGTTATTCAACAGTCATTTTTTACATACAAGGGCTAATTATTATTGTTTAAAGATGGTTTTGAACCACTACAAACACTCATGTCCAAGGTGGGACTCACATTCACAAATTGTAGAATTGAAGACCAAAGTGGTAACTACTCACTAATATCACCTTAAGACAAATATAAACATTACATGTCATATACACAGCACCTAATGAAATTCTTAATTATTTCAATCTACTAGCACAGCAAATAGGTACTTTACAGTTCAGTAAATATAGGATGCACAAAATCTATTAACAAATTTATAGGGGGAACACTGAATAATATTATAATAGATAAGTTGAATTTTCACACATGAAATCATTAAAATTTAGGAATATATTAAAGTCAAAAACGTATCAGCAAAACATCTTGCAAATTACTTACAAAAATTTGACTTATAATTAAATTTAAGGCTATTTAAGGATAGATATTAATAGCATCAACATATTAGGCTTTTTTATGTTATATTTTAGAATGTGATAATCAAAACTTAAGTGTTATACGCTAAGACATGAAGATAAAAACTTATAATTCCTTTACTGATTTCATGACATACTGAAAGACTGAAAAAGGAAGTGAGAAAAGAAAAATTTAAAATTTTGATTGGGATATTTAATAAAAAACATTCAATACTTTCAATAGTTACATGTATCAGCTTGAAAGTTTTTAAATTAACATAGTGTGTAATATTGCCAATTCTTTAGTTGACTTCATTTAAAACAAATTAGAATATTTTAAAGATTATGACATATTCCTACTGATTTATTGTTATATAGGTGTACAATCAAAACTTTTTCCTATTAAATAAAACAATAAAAATTGAACCAATAAGACTTTCACATGAAGAATATCTTTAGGATATAAGTGAAATTCTTACATAGCAGTAATAAAACACATAAAATGTGATATAAACTTTCTAATTTTATAAAAAATCTAGGATTTTAAAAGAAATTGAAAATAAAATAAGAAGCTTCTATTAAGGTAATATTTATAAAGCTAAATTCATGATTCCAGCAAATTTTAAAAGATTTGGAAACATAAAAATATATTTTTTAAATTTAAATCGCAAGCCATCTAATTATATAATAAAAATGCAATTTTTATAGCAGATTTATAGATTAATATATGACGATAAAAAATTTGATACCATTTTTAATGCAAGTGCAGAGAAAAAGAATTTAAACAAGAATTTTAATTTATAATCAAATAGATAAGAAAAAATTATTGGTCCATTTTTAAACACAGATCTTGAAAGTCAGCCAGAACGCTTACTAGACTAAAACATTAACAAGCTAACATTTCTTTCCAATTTTTTTAATAATTGGAAAATTCTATTTTTACATATTTCAAATTCCATATCCAGTCAACATTGGCTCAATAAAAGATATAGTTTTTAAAAACTGTTAACCCAAATCATTATTAAATTATAATAAAAGGATAAAGTTTTAACGTAATTCTATTACACCATCTCAATCTTAAAATAAAAAGGAAAATTTTTTCTTTTAAATATCTGAATTATAGAAAAATAAAAAAATCAAAGAAATTTATTAAAATAAACTAGTTTTATAATTTTATTTATTAATGTAACTTTTTATGTAAAAAATTATTCAGCATGAACATATAATTTAAAATGGATTCCTAACCACTACGAGCACATTCCATGACAACAATCAAACCTACAAGCTATTGAATTAAAAAAGCAGAACACTAAGCATTGTTACAAATTGCCAAATTTCATGTGAGAATTAAAAAGTTTAAAATTAAACTGCAAACAAAAGAAAATTATTAAAGCAACAGTAAAATGTTATAATAAATTTTTAAAAAATAAAGCAGTAAGCAAATTTTTTTAAAGATCACTATTTTTTGAAAACTTAAAAAAAATTAAAATTACATTTTTAATGCACATTTTTTTTATAATTTAACTTACTTCACTGCATTGAGATTAATGCAGCTAACACCTAAATTGAAGCGAGAACGAATAAGTCCTGGATATAATTCAAGGGCACGATAATATGCTTCAAATGCTTCTCCACATCTATTGCTATTGGCTAATGTTGCACCTAATCTGTTCCATAACAAACTGTCCTAAAAGATGAAAAATAAAATTGGAACAGGGTAAGCCAAAACCATCCACACATTTTTCAGACATCCTTCTATTCATTTTTAGTACAAATGTTATTTTTTTAAAGTTGCGAGTTATTTTTTTTTATTAACATCTATACTAAAAATATTTTTAAAACAGATTAAGTGAATAAATCATTTCAAAAGAAAAATATTTTACAAATAGAAATGAGGAATGAATATTTTTGATCCCTACTGCACAAATGGTGTTCAATTTTCAAACTATGAATTCTTAAATGCTTTATGTATGCAAGAATACCATTTCACCAAAATTTTTAATCATGGAAATTTTTTAATTAAAATATTAATTCAGCAGTTTCAAAATAAAATTATTAAATTTCTATTATAAATTAATGTTTTTTGAAAAAACTTTATTTTTGTAGTAAATAAAAAAGTTTTCTTTACATAATTATATTTTTAAACATTAGACTCAAAATCTGACAACTCCCCTTGTGTTTCACTGTTTACAGATACTTTACATTAAAACCTGGAATTAAGGGTTACAAATGATTTACTGACTGAAAAAAATGAATTCGTTTTCTTTAGGCGCAGTAAAATTATGAGTTCTTTTCTAAAAAAGCTTAGTAATTTTTTTTTTTAAATTAACTATGATGTTCATGCTTTTCAAGATACAGACTTTGCAAATAACACTGAGTTGTGCTTACACATCCTTTCACAATTTTCTAATTTCACATTGTTCCATCATTGGTAATAATAACTGTAATATTGAAAGTAGAAACATTCAACCTAGTCTTGAAGATGCAGTCATAACAGCTTTCATTCAAATAATTAAAAATAGAACGCCCCACCATATATTATTTTAACAATATGAGATCGCCAATTTAAATTCTGGTAGTTTTATTTCAATTGTATAATTTAACATTATCCATTTCATTTTTTATTTCATATGTATGTACTACTTAATTTCTGATTTTTCAAATAAAAAGAACATCTTTTTCAAAGATTACAGAAGGTAAGACTAGAACTCAATTCACAAAAACTGATAATTTTATTTATTTCATTTAAATATAATGCAGAAAATAAATTTAAGGATTGTTATCCTGAAGCAAGTGTTTCATGAATTCTACAGTAGTTTTACAAACTGTTCATAGAGATTTATATAGTAATTTTATCAACAAATACAGTTTTTCTCCGGAATCTATATTTGATAAGAACCTTAGCAATCTACATTTGAAATCTTTCACCTGTTAAAGTATCTGTAACAATCTATATTCAAAAGGTCATGTAAATTCGAAGTATTATCAACAATCCATATTTGCACCTAAAATCATCAACTATCAAAAGATTTTTTCCCCAGAAACACTTTTGCACACTATTTTCTAATCTACAAATGGTTGGAAAATATAGGCAGCTTATTAGTTTACAAATATTAAGTACATTTACATTTATTTTATTCATATTTTTTGCAATTGATAAAATTTTTATTAGAAACTAAATACATAGTAATCAATTTATTCCAGTCTTCAAAAACTTTACTCATGAAATAATAAATATGGTTAGTTTCATCAATATTAAATGTTTTTAATAAACAAATTGAATACATTTCCACCTCAAGCTTTTAGCCTAATCACAAAATTTAGTTTGCACAAAGCAAATTTATTGATAGATAATCTCTACACGAGTATAATAATTTTTAAACTGAAGTAAAATTAAGTATTTTCACTAAAAAATGCAATAATAATTACTCAGTGCTTAGTACCAAAATCACACATACAGGAAGCTTTTAGATTTCTAAGGGTAATATTGCAACTTGACTCATCATAGTGATTCAGATTGTGTGATAATAAAGCTGTTAAATATCTGACAAAACTAGTCTTGAAAGGTCTCCTTAAAAGTAATTCAGTTATGTATTGATTGATGTATGATTAAACTTAAATGCTATTCCTAAAGAACAGTTTTTAAAATTTATTCCCAGGATAGAAGAGTGGCTCCCACATATGAGAGAAGCATATTTCTTGATTAATGCTTAATACTAAATTAGCTAAATTTAACTGCTAAGAATATCAACAATTTAGTTTTCAGTATTCCTAAACTTTATTGCAACAGATTTTTACTGTTTCCTAGATCTGAAATACAAGTGGTTTTTCTAACTGTATTTAAACTAGAATAATTTTTTTGATTTCTGATTTTTTTTCACTGCAAAACAATTAGAATCTCTAGCTGCATTGTCCCTTTACAAACATTTTCAATCAAATTTACGTAAATTAAAAATTTCTAGAGATGACTCATTGAAAAAAATTCATAGAACAAAAGCTTAACAAATCAGAAATACTATTAATACAAATAAATTATGCAAAACTAGAGGTTATATGTTAAAAACATTTTCTTTATTTAGTCTAAGTCTTAATATTTTAAAATAGCACCATTAAGTCAATAAAGCCAACATCTACTTTTTTAATAATTTGAATCACTTAATATTTTTCCTCCTTTGGCCTAGTTAAAATAGCAAGTAGAACCGACTGACAGTACTCTAACCAATGAAATCTCAAAGGGCAGTATAAGTTTTAAATTAAGTAAATAGTTAATATATTATTTAACATAACAAATGGGCTATAATATACTGAAAATATAAGCAATAAATTTATCAAGATTATATCAAAGTAGCAAATTAAGTCATTTACCTCTGGTTTAACCTGTAAAGCAGCTTTAAAACAATCAATTGCTTTTTCATAATCTCCAGACAAATTAAAAAGTACACCAAGACCATTTTGAACATCGGGATCAGGATCAGTTGGGTTCATTCTAGCTGCTTCGATGAACATATCCTGTGTAGATCTATGTTTATCCCTGTAAACAGGGCTTGTTTTGAATAAAAATAAAATATTTAATGTTTGTTAGTCTTAATGTTAGTTAATATTACTTAACAGAAATGAAACTTACAGCAAAGTCACCCGCATTTGATGCAAAAATATATTAAAACATTCACACTTATAAATTAGATTATCATACACACCTTTAAAATTTTTTTCGGACATTTCACTAAAATCATTCATTAATAGATATTGCACACTCTAGTCACAAGCATTTATACATTCTTGAAAAAATATATTTAAATAGGAGTGAAAAGAAGTGTTTTTAATTCACATATTTTGCACCATAAATATATCAGTATTGTTCAATTAGTAAATGACTGGCATTCATATAAACTTCCTATAAATTTCTACAAGATTTATTTCTATTTTAAAAGTTTATTTTAGCCAGCATTTTTTACTTTAATTACATTTTTATAAAGGAGAATACAAGTTTTAGATTAAGAGCTCATTAATAAAACAGTGATTTTGATTAAAATGTTAATTATTCAAAAAGGTTTTAAAAATTTTTTCAGAGCAACAGAAGTTTCATAACATAAAATAAAAACAAAAAGCTTCAAGACATTTTAATGCTTACTTACCCAGGAAGCACTGAAGTTAATATGGTTGCATTATCTTCTAACATGTTAGGTGGAACTAAATGGGAATATTTTGGATTTTTACTAAGCCATTTTACTAAAGTTTCACAAGCTTGAATTGGTAAAGATTCATTGGTATAACTCACAGCCAAAGACATAAGAGCTGTTAAATTGTCAGGATCTAATTCCAAACATCTGTGTAATATAAAGAATAAAATTTAATAATATGAGCAAACATTATAAAGTTTATGTTCAACTAAAAAAATCTTGCAAAAATTTTAAGTCTGAAAAATAAAACATTTCTTCAGAATTACAATTTGCATTTCCATTAACTAAATTTGAATTTTATATACCTAAAAATTAATGTTTTAATAAATATATGAATTACAAAATTTTCTTTAGATTTAATGCATCACAATATTTTGGATTAATTTTTTAAATAAAGGAAATTTCAAACCATTCTTTAATGCATTAATGATCAAATTATATATTTTTAAACCTATAAAGTGAAATTGATGAAGTCCAAATAAAATATATTTATTACACAAATGAATAATGAAATTTAAGCAATCAACTTTTGAACATGTAAAATTAAAGTCATGATTCAAGAACATGTTATAAAAGAAATAATGCAAAAGCAACTATCATACTTTGAACGGGCAAATATCTGATTTTTAATCAGTGAAGCTTCTTCAATTCCTTAATTACAATAGAATACACTTAATTCATCAATAGATATTCACTTCTCACATAAAGTTTTATTAAAAGTTAAGTTTGTCAATGTGTAAATCAAAGTCATTAAAAAAGTGAAAATACATATATGTGTGTATGAGTTAAAACTTCTTGCTTTTCAATGTACTTGACTTTAAACTTTTGCTTTTTTTAAAATACTAATGAATTGTTAAGTCCCATTTTTCCGGGTCTCGAACATGAACTCCAGTCAAAATTATCACGACATATAATGCATAATTATTGATAAAAAATAAAAATCATAATTATCCAAGAAACACTAAGTTTAAAATTTGATCTTGAAAGGAATTTAATTCCTTTCAGTTTCACAATATAATTTAAAAATTACATTTTAAAATCATAAGGATGTGTAAAATTAAAAACACTTTAGTCTTTGAAAACTACCTTTTTGAAGCAGCAATTGCTGAACGATCTTGTTCATTTTTGGCCTGACTTGTACCTAAATATTGCCATGCCTAAAAGAAAAAAACATTCTAATTAACGATAGTTAATTTATATTCCAGATTGTAAAATTTCTGTTGACAAGCAACAAGAAAAAGAAAGCAAGTCTGATAACTACTTAAATCTCATAAATTGCCAGTAAGATGAGCAGCCTAAATGTCTAAACATATATAACAGTATAGTGATTAAAAAAATTGTCAGACTTCTATTTAATTCATATTAAAAAAATGCCTGATACTAGGATTTTTAAGTTTAAAGATTCATGAAATTATGTAGATTGCAGCAAAAGATCTGAAAGGGACATTAAGCAGTAAATAACTAGAAAGTGAATAAAACCAACTAATCACCTACATGATAAAAGCAATTATTCTATATACTATTTTCTACATAAAAAATTCCTGAATAAATTTAAAAAGTCATAATCATGAATTCTCCCTAAAAATATTAAAAAAAAATTTTTTTTATGAAATAAACTTTTATTTTTAGATCATTATTCAAAACTTTCACAAAAATTTCAAAAATCAATTTCCATGAAAATAAGTCACTGATAAATTTGTCACTATTTTTAACGTGAGGTTATCTTAGGACAGCTAATGGGTGCAAAAACAATAACATTAAATATGAATAATTTTTAATAATTTACTAAAAGGTAAATGATTTTAAATTATTTTGTCCATAATTTTTCAAAACATTTATACAAGCAGAATAATTTAAAATTTATGATATCCAATTCTTTTACAATAAAGCTTAAAGTCATACAAAACTATTCAGCTTTTCATCAAAACATATACTCTTCTACTAAAAATGTGACTGGGTGTGTCACTTTACAGTTATTTTTTTCACAATGGGTAATTGAGTTAAGACTTATTAAGTTAAAGCAGATGCCAGATCACTACCATTCAGATTCCAAAATGTAGAAAAATCTATTAGGTGATAACTTTTTATGACAATTAACCTTAATGTCAATAAAAGTAGCTTTACACCTACAGAATATTTATAGATTTAAGTGGATTCCTAGAGCATATAATAGTCTCACACCGGAGAACGAAATCTGTTATACTTTGGATAATTTTATTCTTCAGAGCATAGTATAATGCAAATGCCAGCACTCCTCAATTACTGGATCACCAGATCTTAAGGGTTATTTGACACATTTGTCCTTTAGAAAGATTTATGCCGAAACAGCTCTTGAGGTATTACTTTAAACTTTATAGGAGTCCAGATAAGTAAAATCTTATAGAACAGAACAAACAAAACAGCAAGGAATGAAATACAATAGACAAGTACACAATTCAACCACTCAGTATTAAAGTATAATGACAAAGTAATTTGTTTTTCGTATAAATTTCTTTAAAATAATAACTTTCTGCAAAAATACAATTCCCAATATTCTTAATTTCAAAATAGTATATTTTGCTTTGTATTTGGAATTTTATGGTAACCTAATAATTAAAATAAAAATCAGTAATATTTCAATACAATTACTAAAAGTAATTCATCATTGAAAATATTTTGAAAACATGTAAAAATGCACCTATAAGTTTTTAAAAATTTCTAACTTTGTAACACTTAATAATTTAAATTAAGAGAGAAACACAACAAAAGGGTAAATTAACAATATATCCATGGCTTAAATTTGAAAAATTTGCCGATTAAAAATAAAATAAAAAATTTTCAAGAAAGCAGAAACATTTTATACCAAATTATAAATACTAACCTCTACATGATTAGGATCTTTCTGCACAGCAGCCTCAAAGAGTAAAACAGCACTTGGTAAATCCCCACATCGTAGCATCTGGAGGCCTTCTTCAAACGGTGAATTATGATCAGTGTACGGGTTTTCTTCAGCAAATGTATAGCCCTAAAAGATTGATTAAGGTGAAAAAGCATATATAAAGGTATTCAAATTAAATGTAAAAAAGATATGGGATATTACCTTATAAGGATCAACACCTTCATAATCAGACAACCAAGGATGATCAGTTGAATCATCTCTAAAGACCATTAAAATATGAATTTATAAATATTTTAAAATTAGAAAAATACAAGAGCTTCAATTGAATATTAAGCAAAGTTTAAACAATATAAAATGCATACCTACCAACATTAAGATTTTTAAAAGTATAATTTTTGGAATATCAATTATAATGCAAAAACATTCATTTACAATAATATTTTTGTTTTGGAATAAAATATTACATTTTGACATTAATATACTATAACATTTGAAAAATAATGTTTTAATTTTTTAAAAATTCAGATTAAAAAATAATTTTTAACAAAACTTCAATGATTAAAAAATGGCGCAATGTCCTTTTTAAATCTGTTAATGTCAAGATCACATTTTGAAAATGACATTTATATTATTCTTTTTCAATCTTTAGTAATCTAAATCATTTATTATAACTTTATAATTTTATACCTTGGTTGTAAGGTCTTACAATTCCTCCAAACAGTGTATTATAGGATCAAATCATACACGTTAGCTAAGGAATGATCTTTATATGGAGATTCTTTTAGATATTTCAAGAACAATGATAAGCTTACTTAGCTAGTTTTTCCCATTCTTTTTGGAGATTGTCCCAAAAATCAGCATCACATTTCTCTTCTTCTTGCTTCTCATCTTCAGTTCTAACGAAAGTTTTAAACTCCTTATTATTTTGTGCTGAAGATTCCCACACCTCGTCATACGTTTCTACAGGCTAAAAAATTACTTAAATTAATCTACTTCTTTTTGCATCAAATATGAATTTATAACTGAATATGTAATCACAATTTCAGTGCAAAACTGTTTTCCTTTAAGACATCAGCAAAATATAATATTGTCCATTATGCTTGTTTCTGCTAATGTAACTAACTGGTAAGCACAGCAAATCCCTTTATAATTTTGAATCACAAATAAGTGATAGACATTGAAACATAATATATAACATTAATGCAATAGCATATGCAAAAATTACAGAATACTCCACAAAAATTGAATTAGAACAATTTAGAAGTGTTTAAAGTTTAAATCTACAATAGATCATTTTGAGGTTTGCTTCTAAAAATGTTTAAATAGCCCAAATATCTTGAAGTTCTATCAGCAAAGAGAAGTAAACAGTGAAGTTATTCAACTCACTTTTCCAGAATGTCGCAAAGAGATAAAACTTTGGTTAGTACAGGGATTTATAATCCTTTTAATTTAAGATTAAACATTGTTAATTTAAACAATAGTCTTTTATAGTAGATACCTCAAGAGTAAAAAATAGAAACAATTTTAATTTCTTATTCACTATGAAACACATACACACAAGATATAAAAACTCAAGATTGTATTTGATTTTCTCAAAATTTATGAAATTCCAGACTTTGAATTTTTACACAGCCTACTATGTGTGGATACCTAAATAATATCTCTAATTTTTTTTCCAACACAATTATTTAAAGCAATCCCAAAATATTTACAGTTATTTCTTAAAACTGAAGTTTCATACTTTATAAGTTTAATACAGATTACAAAACTACACTGTGGTGAAATAAACAATTCACACACATTTTCAACCTGAACATCAATCAAGATTTTAAAGTGTCTAATTCAAAAGTAGTAGCAGGCCTGCGAATTTCAAAGAATGGTCTCACTATCAATTCAATCATAGTAGATCAGCACAGCTATTTGCTGCTCACAATTATCAATGAATCTAGTGCAAGTTCAAATTACTTTAGCACACAAAGATTTATTCAAACTGGTACCACAAATATCTACACCAAAAGAAAAGATAAATGAAGTTCAATAATTGGTCCCTTAAAAGTTAGGAAGTTAATTATTCAGCTGGCAGTTCAATGAATCTCGCAAAACAGATTCAGATCAGGAAAACATTGACCTTAAAAAATGCTTGAATTAAACTATTATTATTAAATTATATCTGTGGGTATGAAATTTCAAATTTTCAGCATTTAGTTTTGAAAATTATGGAAATTTAATAATTCTATATTAAAGAGAAAAATCTTTTAGAGAGAAATTTACTTTTGAAAACTTCAGAATATAGAAATCTAAGATATGGAAAAGTGGCAACCAACATTACTATCAAAGATCAGGGAGAAGTGTGCACTTAACCAATTGCAGCAATCTTTTCAGCACTGACAACGGTTAAGCTATATTTAATAGAACAATAGCATTAACTGGAATTTGTAACTGTGCCTACACAAAGTAGGTCCATTTTTCAGAGATAGAGATTTTAATATAAAGATATTTTGATTAATATACTTAAAACTTCTGAATTAAGGACTCTTTGGAAATATAATTATTTCTGCTATATAGTTATAACTTCCATAAAAAAACTTTAAAAAAAAAGTGTGCAATAATGTATCGCAGCATTTTAATTTAACCCACTTTACATTATTTTCTTTTAAATAAATATTGAGTTACTAATGCTTATATAATTTTTTGACAATATAAATTAGCATTTTCATTGAAATTATCATATTATTTGCATAAGTTGGCATGTTAGAGGGATTGCCATTCTTCTCTTTTGTTTTAATCTCCCTTAAATTTGAACCGTAGAGAATGCTCAACTATTTTGTTAATAATTAAAACAATTATGAATTTAAACATTTGTACACTCAATTGGTGATTAATGTCAAGTCTTAATTTTAATTATATAGTCAGTAGACTGGTGGAACTACATCATGACACACATGGTAAACATGCTACAATAATTTTTACATACATTTATATAACAATTTATTTTATAATCTGCTGTAGATCATTTTTTTAAAAAATCAAAATCATCTATTCAATATGTGAAGCCAGATGAATTGGAATCAGAATTGTCAAAAGATATCACATGTTAACTTTACAAAAACATCTCCAAGACAAATAATCCATTCCAAAATTTTGAAAATTAAATAGAAAGTAAAAATTAATATAATGCTGCATCAGCTATTGTAATCTAAGAATCCAAAAATAAACATAAAAGAAGAACAAGATAATTTTATGAATAAGAAATTACTAATTATAGGCATATAAAACTTCATTTAAAGATTTTTGTTTAAAAGTATAAGCAATAATTTCAATTTGGGTAAAAATAATTATGATAGTTCATGTTTTGAAATCATTCAATACATATTTTTAAATAAATATTATGATAACGTAAAATAATTTCAACATTTACAAAACTTATTGCTTTCCTATTAATAAATCATAAAAATGATAAAAGAGAAAAAAACAACCTTCCTTATAATATTCTCACATCTAACTAATATATTTCCTATTTGTACATTTAATAAATAAAGAATTTATAAACAAACTGTAAAAATTCCAAAATTATTAAAAAATTAAAATATTTTTAATTCAAATATGTTTCACACATTTATTAAATAAAAGTTTAATCTTACATTAGTCCAAGCTGAAGCAAAATCAGAACTCCAAATTTCTGCCACGTGTTTATCTCTTTCAATTTTTTCTAAATCTACTTCACCATCACCAACTTTTTGAATAAATTTCATGAACTACAAAGATTTAAAATATCGCATAAATATTTAAACAAAAGTAATAGCTTAAATTATTTGTAAAAAGTTATGCTTCATTTTAAAATATTTAAATTAAATAATGCTTTTCCAAGATAAAATGTAAGATTCTACAGTTTTTCCTTTAAAAATTTGATAGTTGGAAACTGTTTAATGATTACATGGTAAATTAAAGAATACTGACAAAAACGTTGCACCAAAACTGAATATAAGTTATTTAATAATCATTTACTATAAAAATCTAAATATTCCTACAGTAATTATAGTAAAATTTTAAAATATATATAAATATAAAGAAAAAATAATAGAAATAAAATATAAATTGCATTACACACCCTAGATTCTTTTAAATTAGGATCAGTAACAGAAGCAACGATATCAGCAGCAATTTCCTCACATGATTTTTCAGAACAATCTTGAGCTTTAAAATTTTCAGCCCAATCATTGCCAGTAGATCGTTGATTCCTAAGCAGAATAAATTATTGAATTTATGGCAAATTAATTTTAAAAATGTCAAAACAAACTAATAAAATTATTATGATTTAACTAACTGTATGTCCCTTTCAGATGTAATTAAATATTCTTCAGCCCATGAATTATCCAAAGAATCAAGAGAATTCAGTCGATTGTTTTCATAGGCAACATCATGTGATCCAAGATAAGTTTGCACCCAGACATTTTCCTCAGCAGAACTTTCATGATTTACTAATATAATAAAAAGAAGTAATGTTACAATTTTGTAAAGGAATGAGTAATTATTTAAATAATCTTATATAAATTATCAATGAAATTTTCAACTAAGTTGCAGAAAGAAAATGGAATTAAATATTTTCAAGCAAAATTTAAAACTGTAAAATTGAAAATCATTATTCATTTAAATGCCTTATGATTTCAAATGCTATTGCAGGTATTAGGACCAATAAGAAAAAACGTATCTAATTCGCTATAATTTTGTTATTAAGTCATAAAATAAGCAAATAATAAAAAAATTAATCTTGTTTACCCTAATCAGTTTTTCTTGTTTATCCTAGCATACATGATTTTCAAAGCACATTACGATTAAATTTTAAAACTAAAAAAAAAAAAATTTGCTTCATAGACTTCATATAACTATACAATATTAAAAAAGAGCAGCAATTTAATTTATATGAGTGTAAATACACAGATACATTTTATTTCATAAATAGTGGCACATAAATGCAAATTCTTATACGAAAAAAATAGTATGGATTTATATTTGATTTTTTTTATATTGAATAAATTTGTATACATTAATTAGGTTTATTATATAATAAAGTAATAAACAGGTACAAATTTATTAGTAATCATAATCCTGCTACATCAAAATTTGGTGAATACTAGACTTCAAACTATCCAAAAATTATAAATTTTTTTTATACAGTTAGAATTTTTGGAGACAAAATTATAGAATAACTTAAATCCAAAAATCTATAATGCATAAAGATTTAGCAATTGGACATTCAAAAAATTAAATAGCTACAGTAGAAAATAAAAATGAAAAGTTGCAACACATGTTCTAGCCATCACATAAAAAAAATTGTTTATAAATTTCTGAAAATTCCCTCAGCAGCAGCAAATATATTTTTAAACACTTGACTTACAATTTCTTATTCAAAATCAAAAGAAAATCCTTACATCTACTATCTGGTTGTTGATAATACAATGCATCTATTTCAGACATTTGATGGAGCAAACTCTGCATGTTGAAAGTCTCGGGAGCATGTCTTTCGGCTTGATTCGAGTCCAGTAGAAATTCCTTTACTAACTAAAGATTATATGAAATTAAAGCATTCATTAATGCAAAAGACATTTCAGAAATTTAAATAAAATAGGTTTTTGTAAAACATATAGCTTACTTGATCTGATGCGGAGCCACGTGAAGATTGAACAGCCTGTGAATTAAAAAAAAAAAGTAAAAATACTAAACTAAATTGTAAACCAATAAAAGAAAACTGCTATAGAATTTGAAACAAGTTCCAATTTAAAGATGAGCAGTTTATTTTAACATTATAAATACAAAAATCTTTACAAATAATTATTTTTCTATTGTGAATCATTGCTATACACTGAAATGAGATCTTAATTTAATGTGAATAATCTTATAAAATTGTTTCTGATAATAAAACATGTTTAGAGTTTCCCCCCCCCTAATCAACTGATAATACAAACCAATTTAAGGTAAATTTTTAATCAAAAGAAAATAAAAAACTGATAAGATTATCATGAAATAGATAATCCAAAGCAAATAAAAGATGGTACAATATGAACAAGTATTAGAACAAACCTGAAGAAATACTTAATTTTTTTAAAAATAAATTATGGATAAAATGCCTAATCAACACTTGATAACAGGAACTTTGTTTTGAACTTTCTAGATAAAATTATATATACACTTGATACTTACAGAAGAGTTTGCAGCCTTCATGATCATTCACCAATGAGTATTGCCAAATCATTGCAGTAAACAGCTAATCCAAGAAGTTTTGGGCGATTTTGTCAAGCCCTGCTTTTCTTCCCTTAAAAAAAATTCTCAATTCTTTAACCTATTCTATTTTACTCAGAAACATTTTCTGCTCTAAAAATGTTGAGCATTTTCAATTTATCTGGGAGCAAAGAGAAAATTTATAATTTTCTTTAAGAGAGAAGCATCTCGTCTTGTATTTAAACTTTTACAAACATACAAAATTTAATTCTACACCAAGGAAGCTATATGGCACAACAAAATGAAGAATTCTAAGTCTAAAGCAAGCATTAGATCTGATAATTAGATCAAGAATTCTATTTGCAACAATGCTACAATTTACTTACTCTTGAGCTTAAGAACTCACTTCAGTTAAGTAGTGAGAAGAACTAAATATTAGGAATAAAATAACTAAAATTGTTTTATGTGACAAGCATGTTTTTAGCAACATATAAGATGAATAGACGATTTTGAAAAAATAGTTGAAAGCAATGGATTTTTGGCGCGGCATGCCAGTTAACTGGTGAATGTTAACTTATTAAGGTATAAAATATAGAAAAAAGTACTTTGACAGCAAAAATTGAACACGTTGAGAAATATTATTTTGGACTGCTGATGTGCTTATAAAACTGAAAATCTTGAAAGAGCAGCATATCACCAGATGAAATCATATAAATTACAAAGACTAACTTTGTGGATCCAACTACAAGTATGTAAAATATTGAGATATAAGATTATCTGGGATCTGCTAAGTGGAAAAGCAAAAGACAAAGTTAATACTGCTTGCCACCATCTCCCACTATATTTAGCTGAATTTATGTGACAGAACATGAAAGAACAAAATTAATTTGATCACAATAAGTTCAATCATTGAAATATAGCTGCAAACTTATATGAGTGCAAAATTTATTGGAATTTCATTTTCAAAATTTGTTAGCTTTGAAGTGAACTATGGAAATTTTATTACATTAGCAATCACAAATGAAATCTATATACATTTATATATCTGAAAGTGTCTTATATTCCAAAAATTAAATAAGATTTAAAATAAATAAGTTTTTAGAAATGTTTGAGTATATGGTGACAAAATTAATAGCTTTTAATTTTGTTTCCTATTATGTGCACATAACAATCTTTGATAGACAAAAAAAGGACATTTAAAGCAAAAGTGACATTACATTTTATTTTAGTTTAGTGACATAATTGAAAAATATGTTAAAAAAAGGAACCTTAAATTTCTTAAACTAATTCATAGTTTCTTTAAAAAGACTTCAACAAAACTAGAATAGAACAAAGAATTTTTGTAATGTGCTAACAGATAATAGGAAATTAAACTAACTTTGCGATTATCTTCCAACACATTACAAAAATGGAATTTGACATATTAAGTATACGCATTTACACAACTGCTTAAAGATAAGGATTCAAACATTAGACACACTAATTTATAATGGTTAAGACAATAAGGTATACCTAATCACTTAATGGTGTAAACTAAATTTTATAATTTAGATCACACCATTAAGCAATTATAAAATTTTAAGATATAATATAAACATAAGAAAACATGCAATATTTCTGTGTACTTTATATGATGAAACAGCATAAAACTTACCTGTTGACCCTTATCTTGGGTAAAATGGCTGGCAACCTTCAAAAGTGGGTTTGTTAACCCGCAATCAGCATCAATCAGTTCCCTCATAGCCATGATGGAGCAAGTTATTCAAAGAACAAAAAGTCAGATGTCACGAGAAGAATGAAGAGGAATTGTCGGCGAACCACGATCTTCTTGTGTTATCATGACTAAAAAAGAATTAGAAATTACTAAGCAAACAATAAAATAAATAAATTTGACAGTAAAAATGTTTTTGTACTAATGTATTGTTATTATAAATGTTAATAGCATTAAGATATACAAATATAATTTTGTGTGTCACAATATTAGAAATAAGCTCATTATAACCTTAAACTTAAATTTGATACAAACTTTAAACTGCATGTTTTCTAGTTAAAAAAAACTTTCAGCTATATGAAATATAAAGAAACATAAGACAAATTAAAATTTAACAATATTTATTTGCATTTCTTTAATTTCCTCTTCATAGTTTGTAATTTATTAAAATATTTCTTATACTTCATGTAAAATAATATATTTACTACATCATTTTTATCAGTAGATTAGTAAACTAAGACACGTTTATTTTATAATTTATAAAATCAGACCAGTTTAGAATGAATGACCATATTTCCATGATTAATATAAACATTCATGCTTTCTAAAGAATTTTTTTATAAATTAGATACTAAAATAAATGAGGCGATTTAAGCAAATAATAATCAAATAATAAAATCAGGTGATAATAAGCAAAAAATTGAATACTAAATTAAAATGAGATTATAAATTTTCTTACTAATAATTTTAAATTACTAAAATATCTACGAGTTCCAAATTATTCAATTTCTTTAAACATAGAAAATAAACTTCACATATTGCACAAAATATTTTAATAAGACATTACCCAAAGAGTTCAACAGTAGAGGTGGAAGTTTACTAATAAAAATAAGGATCTACTGATGAAAATGACCATACCTAAAAGTACCGAGCATGAATTATAGATGAAGCACAAGGTGCTTCCCGAAGGATTGGGAGAATTTAAAGTCCTAAAATTCATATACAGAATCCATATCTGTCAAAATGTATTTGAAATCAGAAATTTCTGCTATAAAGAAATAATCAAGCAGATTTCAGTTAAATTTTATTCCCAAGAAAATAACACTAAAAAATAAACAAATACTATGATAATTGAATTTATTTGAAGTATTATCAATGTTTTGGAGAGCAAGTTTATCTTTTGGCAAATAACAAAGTTTATGAATTTTTAGCTACTAATTTAAAAACATTGGCAACCAATTTTTTAGTAATTTTTATGCTGAATTTCTATTCATTACAAAAGTTAACTCTCTAATTATCTGATAATTTATAATATAGTGTAGACCCAATTAAAAAAAATATATATTTTTTAATTAGAAAAATATTAAAGATTTTAATGTGCCAATTTTGTTTAAAATATCAAATTTTAGATTTTCCAACATAATTAATTTGGCTTAAAAGATTAAAAGCAAATACATATTGTTAATGGTTAATCATTGTTGTAGATTTTACATTACTTATTTCGTTATGCTAGTTTTTCTAAGAAATATTGTCAAAAATTATTGAAGCAATCCTAGAAACTAATCAAAAATTTAAATATCCCAGTAAAAGGAATACTTAGGGAAAGAAAATCGATAATATTGAAACAAATCTTTTACAATTCATCTAAATAAAAATATGAGAAATGATTTGATTTGAGTTTATTTGATAAAATTAACAAAATAATTTTAAAAAATAATTTGAAATTTAAGACTACAAATACAAATAATAGTAACAAAATAATAGTAACATGGTGCCCACCTTAGAAAAAACTTCAAAGTAGTACTACCTACTACAGTGACAACAGGCTAAATTTCTAACATTAACAAATTGCATTTTTTATGCACAAACTCGAATTTTAATTATACGGGCGTGTGACACTCACTTTAAAATAATTTCCAGTATGGCACAATTTAACACTAATGTGAAACACGCAAAAAGCTTTCTGAAAAATATATTTACTTATGTAAACATACATTTTTATAAAAACTAGAGTGTCTAATAAACCCTCCAAATGAAATTTTAATGAAAAATAAAATAACTCACTCAGCCGAGAAAGAATAGTTTTAAGAGCTTCGAAGAAATCTACTGTATTTTCTTTATGGTTATAACTGACCAGGCACATGATTAGCACCCTGTACAGATATTTTATTGGCCAACCAAATGAAAATTCAAAATAATATAACATGAAAAATTTAACAAATTTAGATATTAGTTTAAAAAAATTCTAAACAATACAACTTCCGAAAATATATAACATTAATAAAATTTGAAGTCCAATAACAGAAATATAATGCTGCAAATTATTAAATTGTAAACAAATAAAATTAATTAAATGCAATGGTTGCACACAAAACGAATTTTGTGCATGTCATACAAAACTCTCCTCATACAAACATATTCCGAACCATTTAGTCAGTTTGGTGCACATTACCCTCTGTATAGTTCTGTACTCTTAGGCAAAAAGTTCATATAATAGTTCTAAAATTCTTCCCTTTATTTATTTTTAATTGGATGTTATTAATTGTAATTTTCAATAAGATATTTTTATTCACTTTTTAAGTAAATATATATAATTTTTTTTTACAGTTGAGATTCTGAGTACATTACTTTACTACGACTCTCAATGGTTTAAAATATCCATGACGTCAGATAATGTTCCTTTTCACAGCATATTTGCGACAGTTTAAATCTGAACTCTTCGAAAAATTTGCTGCCAACCTTACAATCATTCTTCGAGCGGAACTAAAAACAGTGAAGTTCATTACTTAATGTCAGATTATTGTCTAAGTTTATTTTGTAAATAAGATGATTTTCAAAATAAAGACCAAAGCATCAGTTTAAGAAGCTATTTTCTATTGATTCAAACCATTAACACATGGACAATAGAACTTTAGAAAAAGCAAAATGAAAAAGACATGACAAAACATCCACTTTACAGTTAGTTTAAATCAGAGCAAGGATGATTTAAAATTTTAAAAATTTCATCAAATAATAGAATTCTAAACTGGTAATTGCAATATGTGTAAACAATCTCTTTTGAATCGTAAGGCCATTACTTTGCTTATACCAACATTAAATATTTTTCTTTTATTTAATTACTTATATGGTTATTTTTTCATTAGCCTACTATAGGTTCCTAATGAAATTTCAAAACTTACCAATAATAAATTTCAAAACATACACTTAGGAAATTTTTTTTTTCACCAATTGGCAAGCCTATGAACATAATACTCAATTTGGCAGGGATGCCACATAATCTAGGATGCTAAATTTTGAGTTTTTTTGTGATGAAAAAGTGCTGCTAAAATGATGTATTGTGATGTGCGTGATGACGTAAATATAATTTTCTGCATAATTCTTATAAGCCTCCATATGTAGGGCTTAATAAAACCAGGTTGCCACAAACATAAGAAAATCTGGCAAAAAAACCCCACCTAGCTCAGAATTTGGTATCCTGGATTATACGACATCTATGCCCTCAGTTTTACCAAAAATTTATATAACACAATATACATGCATATTATTGCATTGTACAAAATTATGAAGTTGGTAATTAGAAAAATAGTTTTAATGACTTTTTAAAAATTTCAAACAATAAAAATTTTTCAGCATATCATTAGGTCATTAAAAATGCTTAGTCTATTTCAATTTACAATATTTTTCAGTAAAAGAAAAATTTTAAGTAATTTGCAAAAAGTAATTCCAATAACATTATAAACCTTTTTAAATCAAAAATCTTTATTAATAAAACTAGGAAATGGACTTTGATCCTCTGGTTCAATACTGTGTTTTTTGAACAAGATTTCAAAAAAATTCAATATTATGGTTCCAAGAAAAATATACTTTATAATTTTGCATTAGATGTAAAAATATGGTTTCTAGAAAATTTTATAAAACAATCAAACAAGTACAATTATAAGAAAATATAGCAGTTTTTTTCCCTACATGTATTAATTTTTAAAATAACATCTTACATAATTAACAATTATTTAAATCACTACATTTACAGATAGATTCAAAATTAAGAATATCACAAGCGAAAAATTATCAAATAATATCTATTTATAAAAAAGATTTTTTTTTTTTGCAATTAAAAAATCAAATTCAAAGAAATTTAATTGTGAGCATTTTAAATTTACACCTCTTTGTAAATTTCAATACATACAGGATAAAACTAAGATAAAATAATTTGTCCTTGATTTAAGATATAGACATAAGTAAATATATTTTTAAAACAGTAATGATTTTAATAGTTACAGCAAATGTATTTAACAATAAGATTTGTTTAAAGCAATCTAGGATAAAAAATTATCAGCTTATAATATCGAATTTTAATGTCTTACACAAATATTCAACAGGATAAAGCAAGAAACTATCAGTACTTACATCATAATTAATTATTAGTAAATACAGAATGACTCGATCTTAATTTTACAAAATAAATTAATTCAAGTTAATAGTCAAATTACACTTATGTAAAATTTTATTTAATTTAATTTGAAATCAAAATTACACCCTACAGCAATACACAGGTGATGAATGTCAAGTAAATCAAAAAGGAGGAAAACCGCTTGAAGGAAAACAAAAAATAAAATTTTAAAATATTTTTTAAAAAAGATTTTATAATCTAGATTTATTATCTAGATTAATAATAAAATATAACTAAACACATTAATAATATATAATACTAATTTTAACATAAAAATTTTTCATACAAATAATTCATGACAGAATTGCGAAACATTCAATAGCACCCGTGCAATTAAACACTAATGATTACGCAATAACCTTGATACCTGCAATCTGAAAATTTAAGCCTATTGATGGAAATGAATGTAATTTTTTTAATACCTCAAAAAACTATTGCATCATTTGTCACTTTTGATAGCATAAATGATATAATTACTACATAACTAGGCTTACTCTGTTATGTATGACCTCCTTTTAAATAAATTTAAAAGAATTTTAAGGAATTTACAGTATAAATATAACAAAATTTACTAATAAATTAAATAAATCACTTACTCATTTGAATATCACAATACAAAAATAAAAGTTATCGTTAATCAACGTTCGATTTTCAAACTTTCGTTTATATTACTGAAATAACACACATCTGAACGGATGTTGCCATTTTTATTTCATTTCAATTTCTTTGCATGTAAACAGACAAGAGCATGGTAAATACACCTAGCGGTTGAGAAATATTTTTAATAAATATTTTTGGGTGGATACAACTAAATCGGAAACTGTTGATCTCTGTATTTTAAAAGAGCGGAAAAATTACTCACGTGAAAACATTTAGTTTAATACATGTGGGTGTATTTTAGGGGTGTCCCTCAGCTATCAATTAATATTAGTTTGGCTTAGATATGATATAAAACTAATATACTGATTTTTAAAAAATGGAAAAGAAATGCATAATAAGGAAAAATAAATATTTAAAAATTATTATTTAAAAGTTAATACAATAAATCGCCTATTTTTGTCAAGGCACACTCTAAAGTATATTTTCCCAATACATATTACATTTTTATTGGTTTTAAATTATAAATTCCATTTTTCAGGAAAAGCTGAGAAAAATAAAAACAATTTCATCTTTTTCCGACGTAATGATTCGAAACTTTTAAGACGTGTATAACATTCTATTCATTTGAAGTTTTTTCAATATGCACTCAGTAATTAAGTTTAATCTACCTTTCATGGAAAATTTAATGCTTTTCCAGTGCTTACTTTTGAGAGCTAAGCATTATTTAACTCTGTCAGAAACACAACGCAGTCAAATTATATATTTGATGCATGTGATGATAAAATGTTTTTCCCACTATACCAGTGGAAAGGGTTAAGATACAATACTGATTTTATAAATGAAAATTTGGAATGTCTTAAAATATTCTTAATATAGAAATTCACAAGGAAGTTGCACATTCAGAATATTTTAAGTTCCATATACACAGTTTTAGCTTCTTAGTTTGTTGTCTTCGATTTTTATTTTGTTGCCTTCTATGTTTTTTAAAAATGTATTAAATGAGCATGAGAAATTATTTTTTTCGTATAGTTCAATTTAATCTTTTTTCTATTAATGCTGACAATGTCATTAATGACTCTTTTATTCTTTTCCCATCAAAACCAAAATACAAAACAAAAACATTTTATCATCGGCAAATGAACACCTAAAATAATTAACATAAAAATCTTTCTAAGCAATGTTTATTTACAATAGAAGATCTACAAATTGCACTGATACTTTTATAAGCTGCAAATTTTCTATTCTTACACGCTTATTAATTGGTCAACTATTTTTATTTTTTCTTCATTAAACACCTGTTTTTAATTTATGGATGACATTTAACAAACACTTTACAACTAAATGTCAATCATTATGGATTCACATTAAATATCATAATTTACTGTTATAAAAATAACGTTAATATAATACACATGTTCTTAAGATGTAATAATATAAATGTAATAACAATACAAATGTTCACGATAAAAAAATATACCGGAAGTGAGAAGATAAATAGATTAAAGATATAATCATACGAAATGGATATAAGATAATAAATAAATGTAAGTACTTTCCAACATTTTTAAAGGTAATTAGAGCATAATATATTTAGTAAAGCAATAAACAACTCATCATTTCCAAGAAGTAGGAGAGTACTCTTCAAAAAGGAAAGTCCAGAATAGGAGCGTCCCTGATAGAATCTAAAGAAAAGTGTATGTTGCGTTTCCGTTTTCTGAATGCATATTTGACAAAATAGGTGTTTGAGAGTTTTCCTTTTTTCCCCTTGGAACACATTAATATAGTCAACTTTTTGTGAAAAATTATCCTAGAAGGTGATTTAGACAGTGAATTCTGTAGATGATCGTTTTCATGAACATTCATTTTACGAACTAATGGTTGATCTCAAACCCCATTAAACACAATGATAATTTAAACTCTCATTTACAAATTAAATTTTGAAAAATATTTTCTTTTGCAAACTTATCTTTCACTTGCGTTAATTTTTTTTATCTAATTTACTTTTTACCTATTTTTACATTTTGTAGTTAAGAAATTTGAATCAACGCTTTTATTAGAAAATAGTAAGTCCTTCGAATTGTGGTTGGCAAACTGCACTACTGATGTTGAAATTTTGATTTTTTTGAAAGCAAAGCTTGTGAAATTTCTCTCACCTAATTCTAATTCCCGGATTTTATACCATGCATCAAAGTATAATTAATAGCTTCAAGTGATAATATTGTAAAATATTTTTCAAGGAGTTAACATGTTTGAAATAGCCTTATGAGATTGGTATTCTAGTCGCTAAACATTTGTTAATATACGGTTGGAATGATGTTGAAGAAAGAAAGATATTTAGTTCATCTAACAGACAACTTTATTTTAAAAAATATTAACTGAAGAAAGCCAAGAACATTAACCAGACTTCATTAATTCATGAACTTCGACAAACATTTAAACAAACGTATATTGCTTCCCGAAATTTAATTTCAATGTTTTCTGAATGTGGAATAAGGTATAATTTGCACGTTAGAAGTATCTGATTATTAGATGAGTGCGATCATAATAAATGAGAATGAGTCAGAATTTTAATTAAAATCTTCTAGTTTGATTTATTAAAATATCAAATATGAAGAAATGACGGGTTGCTGAGACTTCTCAAAACAAGGAGATGAATAATTAATGAGTTTGCTGAACTTTTTCGACAAAAGCAACAATGATATACTTTTCTATATCAAAAAAGAAGGAATTATATTTTTTTAAGAGTGTACTTTTGAAACAGAAAATTAAGTGATTACAGTGCCTGATTTTTTTATCAATAAAATGTAAAGAAAATTTTTTTTAAGTTGGAATTTTACGATATGAATTGAGTTTCCTATATAGAGCATACTAAATAACTTTTCTAGTAATAATTTTTATTTATAAAGAGAGAACAATTAGGTAAAGAAATAAAATTAATTTTAATATCTAATACTTATTTTCTGTTTTACAAACTTTCGATTTGAAGAACTATTTTATTTGTCTTACGAATTCATAAAAATGATCGTCTGATGTATTAAGATACTTTACAACAGCTGATCATCTTAGACTATCCGGTTGATCATTAAGTAGCATTAAAGTGAAACACTGTTGACGAAATAATTTTAAAAAAATACTTTAGATACAGGAGTAAATACAGGATAGTACATATTAAATACTCCAAGATTCAGGAGAAATTGAAATCCACGTAAAAACTGTATAATAAATGAAATTAAAAAAAACTATGAACAATTATCATTTATATTGCTTTTAAAAAACTTCTTTTATCGTAAGTAGTTATCGGAATAATATCAAAGATCACTCTTTTAGGCAAAAGTATCCGATTCTTTTTTAACTTTTCATTACACACAAGAAAGAAAAATTCAATATAAAACTGATTATGGTACGGTACAATTTAAGAAATTTGCTTCATATTCAGCAGTTATGACGGCTGAATGTTCAGTAATTGATCCCTGATTAGCTGCATAAAGATGTGGAAAAAAATTTCTAAGTAAAAAATTCATTTATTAAAGATTGATTCCCCTTTGGATATTAATATTTTATGGATATCAAAAGCAATTATATATATGTTATATTTGAAGATTTATCCGATGTTCTAAAATTTATAGTGTTTTTCACAGTGGTATTTAAATTCTTATTTCTAATGCTTTCTACAGATAATGCATAAATTACAAGTTTTCTAGAAGACATTGGTCACAGAATCAAAAGAACATGAGAAGCATGTTACATATGGCTGAACACTGATTACCACTGATTCTTGAGAGGTCTCACAAGAGCCCTCATTTTAAAGCAGGGTCAAAAATATACCCGGAGTACCATCGGTGTACAGCTGACATAGCTTCCCTTGCTCATATTTTGGTGTGTCTGTGGTGAATCCAAGAGTTTGGCGCCATCGCGTCAAGTAAATTTTTGTAACCCTAGAAAGAGGGATCAGGAATGAAGAGTGTGCTATGCCAGTAGTACACGATTGGAAATTTTACAATATCGGCAATAGTAAAGGAAAAGGAAATTGAATAAAATTGTTTGAAGAAGATAATATCGTGTTGATGATGTTTATTTTAACATAACATACGAATCTCCTGAATGGTGACCTGGTCGACCTCATTGGTGATTATAATATACGGATATCAACTTGCTTTAAAATTATCGGCTAATTTTCACCTGTTGAAAAAGATGAATCGAAACTACTGATGCCTTTTCTGTGCGGCGGTAACGTTTTTCAAGTGGTGGTGATTTATATATATATATTACCGGGGTGCGCGTCTTCTTGTGGCGTGTTCCGAAAAGAGCGAGAGGGGAATCACAGATAAGTGTTTTTTTTAATTTCTGTTTCTTTATTCTGTGCTTTTGCTTTGAAACTAAAATGAGTAACTTTTCTGATTCTAATATCATTTTCGATTTCATTATTGCTTTCATTTTTCTTAGTTACGTTTTATAACTGTTTAAAGGTTCATTAATTATTATAAATCCTTAAAATATGTATAATTCTTTTTTATGTAATTTAAAATATCTTCATTATTATTGCTAATAGTTAAATATAACGCAATTTTGTTGTTAAAATTTGTATCATGGCTGAAGTTAATGCTGTTCAAATTCCTGTATATAAAAAATCTGATCCCGCATTATGGTTTGTTATGTGTGAAAGCACGTTTGCTCTTGTCACACCAAAACCCATTACAGAACCGATAACTAAATATAATTATATTGTTTCCCTTCTTCCTCCCGAAACAGCATCATTGAACCGGATGAAACCGGATGCAACCGATCCATACAAACAGATTAAACAGGAATTAATAAACCACTCGGGAGAATCATCGCAACAAGAAATTCGAAACCTATTACTAGGGGAAGAATTAGGATAGAGCAAACCAATAGAATTTTTACGAAATATTAAGCGTCGCGCAGAATCACATAATATTTCCAATAAACTAATGTTAGAACTATTTTTACAATGATTGCCATCCAATGTTCAAACTATTTTAGCTGCAGTTTCTGATCTAACAATAGAGAAAGCTGCTGAAATTTCCGATCGCATCATCGATGTTATGCCATCTCCTGTTGAAACGTATTCAGTTTTCAAAACAGATGAATCTTTCGAAACTAAAATATTTCGTTAAATTGAAAAATTAAATAAACGAATTGATCGATCAACTTTCTTTTTCTAGTAGTCGTTCACTATATCGTCGTAACATAGCAGTCGTGAAAGAAGTAATTCCCACAAACCAAATTTTTCCATTTGCTGGTGTCACAGATGTTTCGAAAATAAATGTAGAGCTGATAAATGCGTTAAACCTTGTGCATGGCAGGAAAACGAATGCAGCAAAGAATAGAGGCGACATATTCTTTGCCTCGCGAATCACGTCGCCTGTTCATTTGCGACCGGACATCAAATGTTTCATTTCTGGTCGATACTGGCTCGGACGTGTCCTTAATCCCTGCTAACGATTACCAAAAGCGAAATTCTTTACAACAAACGCTTTTAGCTGCAAATTCTTCAGCAATTAATGTTTATGGACAAAAGACACTCTCTTTAAATTTTAATGTGAGAAGAAATTTTACTTGGACATTTCTAGTAGCCAATATTAGTACACCAATTTTAGGAGCACATTTTCTCCATTATTTTGAATTGGTTCCAGATCTCAGGCATAAATGTCTTAGAGACATAAAAACGAAATTACAATCCACTGGCCACTTACAATATACAGATCTTCATTCAGTTCAAGTTTCTGTTCTTAAAAATACTTCTTATCATAAACTTTTGAAAAAATTTATTTCTATTACTAAATTACCTAATCCAAATCAACCAGTTAAACATAATACTGTACATTACATAATTACGAAAGGTCCTCCTGTAGTTGCAAAACTTCGAAGACTTACTCCTGATCGTCTTAGAATTGCAAAAACTGAATTTCAAAATATGATGCAGTCAGACCATATAAGACCTTCGAGAAGTAACTATGCTTCACCTTTACAAATGGTCCCTAAAAAAAGGAACTTTAGATTGGAGACCAGTGGGTAATTAGAGCTTTAAATGCTCAAACAATTAAAGAAAAATACCCAATATCTTGTATTGCGGATTTTACTGCAGAATTACATTGATCAAACATATTTAGTCGCATAGACCTAATAAAAGTATATCATCAAATCTCAATAAACCCTGACGATATACACAAAACATCTCAATGTACCCCATTTGGTTTATTCGAAAGTACAAAAATGCAATTTGGCCTTTACAACGCATCTGCTACTTTTCAACGCTTTATAGATGAGATTACACGCGGTTTATCAGGTGTTTATGCTTTTGTCAATGACACATTAATTGATTCTAAAAATCTCCAAGAGCACTATCAACATTTAAAGGCATTATTTTCAAAATTTGCAGAATATCGGTTATGTATTAACACTTCTAAATGTACTTTTGGTGTTTCTTCAATAGATTTTCTAGATTTTAATCTTTTCGAAGAAGGAATTCAACCCCTACAAGATAAAGTTAAATTCATATTAGATTTTCCTAAACCAGAAACATTAACGCAGTTGCAAAGATTTTTAGGAATGTTTAACTTTCATCGATGCTTTATTCCTAAAGCCGCTCGTATACTTGCATCCATTGTTCAATTTCTGGAAGGACAAAGAAATAAAAAGAAATCTCATTTTAATGTTCGTAAATTATCCGAACAACTTACATGGAATGAAAATGCAGAACAAGCCTTTATTGCCGCCAAAAATGTGATTGCCAAAGCCACTCTTTTAAGACATGCTATTCCTGGAGCTCAGTTGAGCTTATCAGTCGATGCCTCAGATTTTGCTGTAGGAAACACTATAAGCCAGTTATGGGAAAGGACTTGGGAACTAATAGCTTTCTTCTCAATGAAACTTAATAAAAGTCAACAAAAATGGTCCGCTTATGATAGAGAATTGTTTGCAGTTTATTCTGCTATAGAAAGATTCAAACACTTATTAGAAGGCAGAAATATTATAATGTACACAGACTAACAACCGTTGACTCATGCTCTTAAGTAAAACCCTAATAAATGTTCTCCACGGCAATTACGCCATTTAGACTTTATTTCTCAGTATTCAACTGGCATTAGGCATGTGCAAGGTTTTAAGAAAGTGATTGCAGATGCACTCAGTAGAATTAAAATCGATTCTATTACAAAATCTCCAAATTTAAGTTTTGATGAATTTGCAAAAGCACAGAAAACTGATCCAGAGATTTAAAGTTTTCTGCAATCTAATACCGCCTCTCTTAAACTGGAATTAAAACTTTGTCATTTTTCTCATTGTGAATTGATGTGTGATATTTCAACTGGAACACCGCGTCCTTTTGTACCTTTCTCTTTCCGCGAATTGATTTTCGATCATTTCCACAATCTTTCTCACCCTGGAATAGCAGCAACAACAAAATTAATTTGTTCCAGGTATGTTTGGACTAAGATGAAACTACAAATAAAATCATAGGTTCAATGCTGTGAACCATGCCAACGATCGAAGGTACAACGACACACTAAAACGTCTTTAGGTACTTTTTCTCTTCCAGATACTCGTTTCTCACACATCCATGTAGATACCGTAGGCCCACTACCGCACTCTGGTAGTTGATAATACTTTTTGACAATAATTTACTGTTTCACCTGATGGCCAAAAGCGATACCCATTTAAAATATTTCTGCAAAGATTGTTTGCCGTGAAGTATTCAACAACAGAATTTCACGATTCGGATGTCCATCCGTAATTACCTCTGACCAAGGACCCCAACTGCGTTCAGCTATCTATGCTGAATTTACTCGCATGTTAGATTCAGAAAGGATTAAAACAACTCCCTATTGTTGTATTCACTGGCTGGATAATTTTTATAAATTCAACTACCCATTTTTTTTCTGGCTGGAAGTCCTTTTTTTTAAATTATATTCCCTATTCCCCTCATTTTGACGAAGTGGGATGCCCTAACGTGGGACTTGGAGGAAACCGGTCTTGCAAGGAAAAAGCAAGATGAGGCAGAAGAGAGGTGTGAGAAGAAAGGAAAAAGACAGAAAGGCTGCAGGACATCGCCTGAAAAAGAAACCCTGTTGGTTAAGTTAGTCCGACGCTTTATTGCAGTCTATAAACAGTAAAGCTGAAGTTTCGACATAATAAAAGCACAGGAGATTGGTCGGAAAAAGAAGGAATATTTATAGGCTTCTGTAGTATTATTCCAAATGAATTCTTCATTAATACAAATCCGGATGACGAGTCTATAAACAGTAAAGTTGAAGTTTAATAAAAGCACTCGAGATTGATCGGAAGAAGAAGAAGACATAGGCTTCTGTTGATTATTCTAAATGAATTCTTCATTAATAAGAATCCGGACGAAGAAAGCCTCGCCGAATAACTGATCAACCAGTTTTTTGAAGCCCTCTAAATAAGCCGGCCTATTCCATCAACTGTTTGCATCTAAGTTAATGTTTTTTTATATTTATTTATCCAGCTAATTTTTTTTAGTGTGGTACCACCATTTTCATAACTTTATGTAATAATTAATCTGTATATAACTTTAAGAAATCTAGTGTAACTTAATCACTCCACGTGAGTGATTTATCATGTTGGTAGCAAAGTTATAATAATTGAAATAATACAAGTAATTGAATTTATATTTGTGTAAACGGTTTTGTTATTTTATGAGTGAATTAAAGGAAATTTTTAATTACTAAAACAAAGCCAGTTTTTTCTTCTATTTTTCAGGCTTGAATCTGGGTAGAAAAAAGAATATAATAAATACACAACGCAATGTTAAAAAAATAATACCTTATTTTAATTTAAAATATCATATGTAGTCGTTTTATAATAATAGTAATTTTATGCACAACAAAATGGTGCCGTTTAAAGTGGATTTTGAAAAACTAAAAATGGAATAAGATTCTGGCTTAGTTTTAAACATGGCTGGCTATTAAAAGATTGCACGTGGTACATCTCCTTATTTAATTATTTACAGTAATCTTATTGGGTTTATTTTATATTAAGTAAAGCATTGTAACTGTTGTGAAAATTATTGTAAATAATTATATGAATTTCATATATTTACATTAATAATTTGCTAAGGTAAATTATTTTTTGAAGGTAAGTATTTTTAATTAATGTAATTATGAATAGTGAGACTCAAACCGTTTCATGTGTTGTGTCATTAGACACTCCTAATATTGGTGAATTCCTAAATAATATTCCTGTGTCTAATGGTTGTTGTAAAGATGTTTCATTATCACAATTTTTGGATAGAATAGATGAAATTGGTGACCATTGCTCATGGCGCCCAAAGGACAAATTATTAGCTCTAAAATTAAGAATTTCTGGAGAAGCGGAGGCGATGAAATGTGTCATTTGGCTGAGGCACCACGAATACCCGTATATCCCCTTAAAGAACACGGTTCATATGTAGATGTTTGCGCGGCGCTTCGTGATAGGTTTAGCTTCAGTCACTCTATAACAACAGATATTTCTCGATTAACTACGAGTTATCAGTTTTCGTCAGAATCAGCACGAAGATATTTTTCACGAATCGAGGGTTTATCGTAAATGCGTCCCTAGTTAATGAAGTCGTGAATTAGAGCAATATAGATTGGATTTATTATTGTCCACGGCAAAAAAATGGCCTTAAGCCTGAACTTTTAAGAGGAATAACGCCTTTAGCTTTCACGGACTATAGCGAACTTAAGAAACAAGTCATTCTCTTAGAGGAATGCATTCCATTAAATGGACCGCCAAATACACAGTTTGAAACTGTTCACGCTGTGACTCAAATAAATGAGATAAGTGAACTAAAATCATTAATCAAGCATAACACAGAAAGAAACTCAGAAATGCAGGGCATGTTTATAAAACAAATTAGTGACTTACGAGCTCAAATAGCTGAATTAAAAGTAAGCTAAATACCAACACAAGATAGAAACCAAAGAATACCTAATTTGTTTCGCGTCAGGTGTAAAAAACATGGGCATGAAGAAGCCACATGTAGAATACCCTTTTGTTCCTTCTGCCGTAAAATTGGACATGAAACGCAAAAATGCTGGTATTCCAACAAGCATAACAATTTCCAAAAATGTAGAGGTAATAGAAGATATCATTTAAACTAGCAATAGGGGGAGAGACGGCTGCACTCCGCTACTCCAAAAATAAACCCACACAGGTGCCTTTATTTGTTACATCCACAATAAATGATAAATTGCCAGTAATTCAAATCACAATAAATAATGTAAAAGTAAATGCTCTCTTAGATACAGGCGCATCTTGTAACCTAATCGAACGAAATATTTTTGAAACTATAGCTAATCAAAGTAGTGTAATGCTCTCGCAATGTAAACTTCAAATTAAAGACATTTCAGACAGTGTGCTAGAAATTGAAGAAAAAGTAACTTTAAAAATTAAAATAAATACTAATGAATTTCAAAGCGATTTCTATATTACTAAAGATAGTGTTTCAAAAAAATATAAATTAATACTAAGTAGTGATTTTTTTGTACAACATAAAATGATAATTGATTATAGCCAAAAACTATTACATCTACTTCAATTAAATGGAATTACCAAAATCCTGATTGTGACGAATTAAAAACTAATGTCGTGAACATAGAAAATAACAATAGTTGCATTTTTGGATTTTCCGATACCAAAATAAATATTTTTCCTGGAACCGAAAAAATTATAGAAATCAAAACAAAAGAAAAGCTAAATTCAAATTTAGATTCGATTTTAATAGAGCCTGCAAATGATCATGCGGGTGATAGAGTATGGGTTGTTCGCTCCGTAAACCCAGTATCTAAGGAAGGAAATTATAAAATAAGAGTTGCAAATACACCAAAAAATACTATACACATAAACAAAGGTTCAAAATTAGTTTCCATTGAACCTTTACAAATAACAAAAATTGATACTAAAGAATGTAATACATTTTCCCCTGAAGAAATAGGTGACGATTTCGAAGCTTGGGGGGAAAATTAGATTTATCTCACCTTTCCGAAGATAAGAAAAGAAAATCACTCCCCCTGCTTGAAGAACTTAAACATGTTTTTGTCCATTCTATTCATGATTTGGAGGGTTGTAATACTATACAACATGAAGTTAATTTGACAGATGATATTCCAGTTAGGCAAAAATTTTATAGGCCTCCTCATCACCTAAAAGAGGAATTAAATAGACAGGTCAACGAATTACTAGACATAGGGAAGCAGTTCCCCTTATAGCGCACCAGTACTTCTTGTCAAAAAGAAAGATGGTTCTTTCAGACTTTGTACCGACTTCAGGAAACTAAATGAAAAAACTGTACCAGACTCTTTTCCTATTCCTAATATAACGGACTTAGTGGACAATTTAGGAAATACTACTCTATTTTCTTGTATGGATTTATGTTGCGGGTTTTTCCAAATGAAAATTGATCCTAAGGACACGTATAAAGGATCCTAAGGACCGCATTTGCAACTGAGCATGGCTTATATGAATGGAATAGAGTACCTTTTGGTATGCGCAATTCGCCTAATTGTTTTTAAAAATTAATGGAAATAATACTATCTGGATTAAAACCTCTTCAAATAGCAGTATATTTAGATGATATCATAATTGCTTCTTCTGATTCAATAGATGAACATTTAAATAAATTACGGTTAGTTTTTAAGAGATTAGAAGAACATAAATTGAAAGTTAAACCTTCTAAATGCTGTTTTTTAAAGGAAACTATAAACTATCTAGGTTTTACTGTTTCAAAAAAGACAGTTTATCCCGATAAGAAAAACATACAAGCTGTGTTAGATTTCAAGATCCCAGCCACTCGTAAACAAGTTCGAGGATTTCTTGGATTGACAGGGTTTTACCGAAGTTTATAGAAAATTATGCTGAAATAGCATTACTTCTAACAAACTTGACGAAAAATGATGCTAGATTCAGTTGGGATGATTCAGCCCAGCATGCTTTTGACACTTTGAAAAACTGCTTAGTTTCTGAACCTTGTTTGAAACTACCACATTTTTCAAAGGAATTTACATTAAGTACTGACACTTCAAAATATGCTTTAGGAGCTGTTCTTTGCCAAAATGATGAAAATGGCTTCACACATCCTGTTGCATACGCCAGTAAAAAACTGAAAGATGCTTAAATTCGATATAGTACCGTAGAAAAAGAAATGTTCGGCGCAGTATTCGGCGTTACCCACTTTAAGCAATATTTGTAAGGGAAAAAAAATTATCTATTGCGATCAAGCAAGTCTTTCCTTTGCACTCAAAGTGCGAGATCCAACTTCTAGAATAGCTCGATGGGTAATGACTCTGCAACAATATGATTATACCATTGTACATAAACCGGGAAAATTAAATATAACAGCTGATTACTTGTCTAGGGGTGTAAACGCAGTAGCTTCCAACTACGATTCTGATTCCACAATGAAACATCGAATTAAAATTCATCAGGAAAAGGACCCAAAATGCCAACAAATTATTAATTATCTGAAAAATAAGGAGACACCATCACCTACTCATATGTTATTTCTTGAAAAAAATTATTTTTTTTACTGTATACCAAAAAATGCCCCCAAACATAGTGGTGACACCAAAGATAAATTAGTGGTACCCCTAACTTTAGAATCAGAAATAATGCGTCAGTGTCATGATTCCCCAGTGGCAACCCATCAGGGATTTCAAAAGAATCTGAACAGAATTAGAGAAAATTTTTATTGGGGTAATATGTATAAACATGTTTTAAACTATGTTAAATCATGTACTTCTTGTGTTGAAAAGAGAGGTCATGCAGTGGCGTAATGAAGGGGGGGGGCAAGGGGGTATATCGTGCCCCGGGCGCCGCTTTGAGAGGGGCGCCAAATAGTAGTTACGAAAACTGTTTTGAGAAAAATTTTATTTCTTTTTAATTGTGTGTGAAATATCAATTTCATTCGGAGAAATATATTTTAAATTTAATAATTATTTTCTCCTGTTGAAGAGCGTGCCATAAATAAAAAATGTTCCGATTTTTATATTTCCATATTAATAAGTTAGTATAGTTTAGTTTATATTAAAAAGTCGTATTAAAAATTTTTTTAATCACGTTTTCCATTATCTTTTCTTACGGTTTTTTATACTTTGCTCAAGATTTGTGGTGCTTTATCAATATTTTGTATAGTAAATCTTGTATGTAATGATGGAAATATGTTAAATTTTTTTCTGATAAAAATTCTGAAATATAAATTACATTAGTTAATTTCCTTTTTATGCTTTTGAGATGTTTTTAATTTCAACTTATTTACCAAATAGTATGCGTTCATATTATATCTCTTGATTTACGAATCAATAATTTAGGAAGATTCCAAAAAGGTAAATTCATGATCTAATCTGTAACTGATTTGACATTTTGTGTGAATGCAGCAAGATTCACCATGTTCTTTAGAATTCTAATTTTTTACAAGATGTCTAAATCAAGTTACATACCTATGAAAAATTGCAACATTGATTAAGCAAATAAAACTTTTCTACTCAAAATACAAAAAAAAAACAACAACAACAAGGTATCTAATGAATAAGTGCATCGACTAACAAATACATCATTAGGAACTCACATGATGTTATTCATCATTTAGGAATTCAAAGAAATTTTAGTAGAAATTTTGATGTTCTAAAATATTATTTGACTTAATATTCATTTTTTATAGTTATTATAAAACATTTTATTTAATAAAAAATATTTTCTCTTATAAATAAAAAATATGAAGTTTTAATATCATTTTGGCTAAAATAAAATAAAAAAATTACTCCCTAAAAGGGAAATTTTATGAAACTGAAATATCAATAAAAACTTGTCAAACTATAATTAAAACATAAATGAAAAGTTTTCCTTAAAGGTTCTTAAAATTTACATTTTTAATAATCAATGAGAAAGGTATAAAACCTACAAAAAATTTCATTTCAAATGAAATGAATGTATGTGTGTAAAATATTTCATTTCTCAATACCTTAATTATTTACTTTTATAATTACAATTATTTTTATAAATATATAAGTTATGACACATTCTAATCACTGGAATTTTGAATAGACAACAAGTATATGATAATGGAATTATAGTACCAAAAATTTTGTCAGATTTATAAACTATAAATCTCAGCGTTCATTCCTTTGCGGAGCTCCTAAATTATAAGTTCCTTAAACTACACTCGTGCCCATAAATTAAGGATAATGCAAGTTCAGGCAAAGAATGAGACAGAAGCGAATCAAATGCTACTTATTTGTAAAGTCTATTTATTAAACAAAAGGTAAAGAGCAAAAAAGATGCTGTATGTTTGACATCATTAATAGAAACTGCGATTTTTACTCCCTGGAGCAAATTTCAAAAAAGAACTTATTTACAAAAACCAATATAACATGGTTGGTATGATGGTTAATACATAGTGTTATGAAACAAACAAACAAATAAATGACTCCAATTTTGAAACATACACATTTAATTAAAAAATGAACAAAATTTACAAGGAGCCATGTATGGGTTCGCGACAATCTCTCTCGCCTGCTTCGCGTACAACGAGAGTCTCTCTGAAAATCAAAAAAAAAAACAAAAAAAAAACATAGGATCTTAAAATCGAAAGTGCCGATGGTGAGACATTACAGACTAAATTATTCCTTCCTTCCCCGGAGTTTTTTTTCTTTTTCTTTTTCTCATTCTAAGGAAATCAACCTGCAAATAAAAAAGAAAAAAAACACACACAAACAACAAAGAGCAAAATTTAGTATTACAGATAGCCCTGATCAATCGGACTCTGGCTGAAACACAAAATTATATGGAATTATATAATATTAAATATAAAATAAAATTATATCAAAATAGCACAAAATAATTATCTAACACAACAGAATTTTCAACCTTAACTAAACTTACAAATAGACACATTTTTACTATAAAAAACATTTTTTTTATTATGTACACATGTAACAACAATTGAAATTTGTATTAAAAAAATTTTAATTTAATATCTGAGAAATAAGAAACTAATTAAGTTTGGTTATTCAGCATTCTACTGAGACTATCGGCATTCTGATGTAATTTGCCCATTCTGTGAACAATATCAAAATTTAGGCTTTGAAGCACCAAATGTCGTCGTAAATGCAGCATATCTTTGAGCCTTAGGACTCAAAGGTATCTGCCAATAACCTCGTGTTAAGTCTAATAAAGATATGAACTTCGCTTTCGAAACGGATTCAACACGCTCTTCAATATTTGGTAATGGATAATATTGCGTTCTGGTAACCTCATTTAACCTGCGATAATCAATGCACGGACGAGATTCTTTTCCAGGAGCTTCAACTAATATTAAAGGTGATGTGTAATCGGATTCCCCTGGTTCCACCACCTTCAATTTCAACATCTTGTCTACTTCCGATTTCAGAATTTCTGTCTGTCGTGGGGACATTCGATATGGTTTAGCTATAATAGGTTTATTAGATTCTAACTCGATGTCCAGTTCAGCCAGTTCTGTACAACCTGGTTCATTTGAAAAAATATCAATAAATTGAATCAAAAGTCTACTCAATTGTTTCTTCTGATCGTCCTCTAATTTTTCATTAAAACAGCTTTCAGGAAAAGTATCTAAAAGGGTAGATGAATTAATTTCAAAACTTGGGATATCTTCTTTCTCAGAATCAATATCTTCATTATCAGAATTAGAGGTAAAAATTAAATTAACATCTTCTGGACGCTGAAAATAAGGTTTTAACATATTTACATGGTATACATGTAATTTTTCCTTATCGGGAAATTGTATTACGTAATTTGTGTCCGATAGTCGTTTTACTACTTTTCCTGGACCTATCCAATGAACAGAAAATTTGTTTGATCTAGAAGGTGCAACAACTAACACAAGATCATTTTCTTTAAATTCTCTTTTCGTAGCCTTACGGTCATACCAAAGTTTCTGTTTTTCTTTAGCCTCTGTCATATTTTTCACAGCTAATTCTTGGCATCTTTTCATTCTATTTAAAAGATTAAAAACGTAAGCAATCACACTATCTTCTTCAATGGTTTTACCAGTTAGATTTTCATATAATAGTGTTACGGGTGTTCTTAAGTTCCGACCATGGACTAATTCTGCAGGAGAATATCCAGTGCTATCATGAATGCAAGTTCTAAGAGCAAAAAGTGCCTGAGGTAAAATCTTCTCCCAATCTGTACCCTTTTCTAAGCAAAGGACTTTCAGTATTCTCTTTAAAGTTCTATGCAATCTCTCAACAGGATTGCTTTGGGGATGCTGAACGGAACTATGCACAACTTTAATACCAAATTTTTCTAAAAATTCTGATGTTAGGACACTCATGAACGATATTCCTTGATCACTTTGCAACTCCCTAGGATAACCCATGCGGCTAAATATCTGAAGAAAAGCATCAATCACAGTAGTAGAACGTATATCTGGTACTGGGATGGCATCTGGATACTTGGATGACATGCAAATGGCTGTTATAATATATCGGTTACCACAGGAAGTTATAGGTAAAGGACCACATGCATCAACGTTAATTCTTGTAAATATTTCCGGAATTACTGGAACCAGTTTCAAAGGAGCCCTTTTCTTATCTTGAGGCTTTCCTACTCGTTGACATTTGTCACAAGATTTAACAAAATTTTCAATTTCTTTAAAGCAGTTAGGCCAGTAGAAAGTTTTGCACAGCATATCTTTTGTTTTAGTTATACCTAAATGAGCTGCAGTTATCTCATGGCAGATCCCTTTTAGTTGGTTGCGAAACTTCTTGGGCACAACTAATAATCTTCTTACAGTTCCATCATTGTCCATTTTATTATAAAACAACAATTGATTTATTATAATATATTTATTGTCTTTTGAAGATTGTCGTTTAGCTTGCTCAAAAAGAGGTTTCAAATCTTCGCACACCTTTTGTTCCCGAGCAAATTCTTCTGGAGATGTCTTCATCAAATCCATCCCTTCAACTTCGGTTTCTAATGGTGGCAAAATTGTATTTTGTCTCTAATTCTTCATTTTGTTTAGTTTGGAAGCAAGACTTAGAAGATTCTATTTCAGAATTCAATAATCTCTTTATTCGTGCTAATTTCTTTCCGTCTTCTTTGAGCTCGAGTTTCTATAGCATTTATCATATGTATTTTCACCTCCTCATGCTTTTTAATTTCCTGAAATAAAGCGGCTGTTTTATTTCCCAGTAAATATCTTCCTTGATCCAAAGAATCTCGAAGAACTGCTGCCTTTGTCAAAATGTGACCTAATTCACAATTTATTTCAACCTCGGCAATAGGTAAGCATACTAAAGTTTCATCAAGAGGTGTTCTTAGCCAAACCTTTTCCTTCGTGAACATATCAGGTTTCACGTATTTTCCACAAATCAAATCAAGAGTTGCTCCAGTGTCTCTTAAGATTGGCATTTGAATTCCATTAACAGTGCCGATACTAGTGTAAGGAGCCATCAACTCATTAAATGTACTTCTAGCAATTTCGTTGGATGCTACCGATTCTAAGTTCTTTTTTATTTTGTCACACTGAGGCCGCAAATGACTATAAGAACCACATTCATAACATCGGAGTTGTTTTCTTTTTTCGAATTCCTTTTCATGTGAATAATTAGAATTTTTATTCTCGACTCTTTTAGGAACATGAGATTTATGATTCCGAACTACTTCATTAAACTTAAAGGCACGGTTTTCATTTTGTTGACGAAAACCAAAATTATTTCGAGGGAGTTTTGTAAAATCTTTCGTCTTAAAACTATCTCTTAAACTTTCATATTCATCTATTTTCTCTGCCAGATCATACGGCGAATTTATTTTAAGCCATTCCGCCAAAAAATGTTCCTTAATTTCAATTGGCACACGACGTTTCAATTGATCTGTTACCATTAGTTCCTTAAGCTGTTCAAATGTCGTTATTTCTAATTCCGTAAGCCATTCCGTAAAGTAACTATTCAATTCTTGTGCATAATTTCTCCATGATTTGTCTGACGTTTTCTGGTGTCTAAGAAACAATTGTCTTAATTTTTCGCTATTTAACTTGAATCGTTTAAGAATAATTTCCTTCACGTAATCGTAATCATCAGCCCTTTCTGGAGGTTCTCTAGCTAACATGTTAGATATCTCTGAAGGTAAAGCACTTACAAGATAAACTACCCATTCGTTTTTTGGAATATGAGCCATTTCTGCTCTACGCTCAAAATTTATTAAGTATAAACTCATCTCATCTTTCCTTTCATCGAATTTTGGCGTTATTTGCATTAATTGAATTTTTTGAGCATGTTCAGTCCTATTTGTAACTGATTCTGTGTTCGAAATTGCAGCATTTGAAGAGATTTCTAGACGTTTCATTTCTAAAATATGTTCTCTTTCTTCACGTCTAATTCTTTCTTCTTTTCTATTTCTTCACGTCTAATTCTTTCTTCTTTTTCTTCTCGCCTAATTCTTTCCTCTTTTTCTAGTATTTCTCGCCTAACTCTTTCTTCTTTTTCTTCCTGTTCCCTTTTAACTCTTTCCTCGATTACCCTATCTAATATACATTTTACTTCTTCCTCATTAAAGTTTTTACTAGTTAAAATTAATTTTTTAATATCTGGGATTTTAAAAGAATCTGGAACCATTTCCCTAACTCTTCAGCTACTTCTACTAAATCTCCCTTTTTCCCCCGTGCTAAAAAAGCCATTTTATTTATTAACGCTTTATCTCAGAAGAGATGCAATAATGAGAGGAAAAACAGACTACACCCACCTATATACAAAATTTCGTAAATAACTATTGAAATTATTTAACACACTCTACTAATATAAAACATATCCATAACATTTAAAAATTTAAACGAAAACAAACTATATTGTAATACAACAAATAGTGTATAAACAGCAAATCATATATTTTGAAAAGAAGAACAAGTTTAATATTAAATCTTCTACTCTCGATTTCAAGTTTTTTTTATCACCAAGCTAATACTTGATACTCAGATAAATTGAATTATTAATCAAAAATGTATAAATTTTATAAAATCAGATTCTTATACAAATACTACCATATTAAATCAGAAAATGAAATTATACATATTTTTGAATCCTTATTTAATTCAAAATATAAAACACTACAATTCTTAACAACAATATAAATTAAAAGCTTTAACTAATCTAAACCAGAAATCAGCTTTCGATTTTAAATCAATAAACTTGGTTAGTTAATCATACACGACATGAAAATGATAATAACGTACGATATTTTAAACAGTAAGAAAATATCTTTTCAAATCTTTATCAATGAAAATAAACATATGCGTTTTTAAATACCAAATGAATCAGTTTGATACTTTACAAACAAAAATCAAAAACATATAAATAAATCTCACATTACTTTAAATTCAAACCTATTTGTAATCATGTACTTTCGTTTTCACATAACGAAATCAAAACCTTTCTAAAGTATATATTACTTTCATAAAATCTACTTTCAGTGAAACATTCAAAAATTATGAATTTAAGTGTACTTTCAATTTTACACATTAATCTATAACAACATAGTTATTTTAACATATTCCTACGTGAATTGAAATACATCAACCACATAAAAATTATGAAATGCAAAATTATAATAAGATACACTTTTCTTATAAAAAATTTTACACTGTAAATTCGAATACACGAAATACAGAAATTAGCTTTGTAATATGGAATACACCATTTACAAACTTATAAACAAAGTTAATTGATATAACATGAAAACCACGTAAATAAGATTGAAACTAAATATTCTATCAATTTATATAACATTCCAAACTATTTATTTTCAATAGTAGCCAGAGAAAGATTGATCAAAATGGCCTACCTGTATTCCAACATTGCGGCACGTAATCCATTATAGTGCACATAATTAATTTCCATAGTGGATGCTAATGCAAAGCATTAAAAAAGCATCAAACCGCTGCCACCAAAAACATAAGTTTGTTATGAAACAAACAAACAAATAAATGACTCCAATTTTGAAACATACACATTTAATTAAAAAATGAAAAAAATTTACAAGGAGCCATGTATGGGTTCGCGACAATCTCTCTCGCCTGCTTCGCGTACAACGAGAGTCTCTCTGAAAATCGAAAAAAAAAAAAAAAAAAAACATAGGATCTTAAAATCGAAAGTGCCGATGGTGAGACATTACAATAGTATGCCCCAAAGAGGATGCAATACAAGCCGTACAAACGCTTAAGCATGCTGAGAATCAAATTATCGATCTGATCTTGGGGAATATTACACTACTCATACATCAAGCAATGCTCTCCGAAGTACCCATAGACAGATTAAAAAGGCGTGGCAGGACTCTGCACTATACCTAGAGGTTATCAGATGTATCCTGCCATCAACCTAGAACAAGAACACCCCCATGGGAACAGGGACGCCTCCCGAGAACCGCAACCCAGCAATTTTATTGATAAAGAAAATTTACAACTGGTGGGGCTTGAAAGCCTGCATAGCCTTGACGCAGCAAGACTGTGCATCACAGTTCTATTACAAGGAAAGGCCATTTAAACAGGTCAATTGGCACATTATGCAGATATAGATACAGATTTTATGCATTTACAGTTATCTAAAATACAATTAACTGAGCAATTAGACGGTACCCATAGACATGTGATAGGGGTTGACTGGCTGCAATTCGTCGGCCAAACATGTCCTACACTTTCTCTATTGGGTTCAAGTCCGGTGAGTATGCTGACCAGTCAATACGGGTGATATCCTTCGCTTTAAGGCATTCGTCTACAATGCTTGCTCGGTGAGGATGGGAGTTGCCATCCATATACAGAGATTCTTCACCCATGGCGCCCCGAAACAAATGTACATGTTGTTCCAGAATGACATCCCGATAGATGTGGCATGTCATGGTTACATTCTGAACATGCAGGTAAGTTCTGGAACCCAGAATAACTCCTCCCCAAACACGCGTTCCTACACCACCGTAACGGTGTCGTTCAATGGTGTTTTCTTGGTGGAAACGGGTACCTGGCCCTCTCCATATGAAAGTCCGACGAGAATTAGGGTGAAAGCTAAACCTGGACTTGTCGGAAAACATCACACAAGACCACTGTTGCGGTGTCCACAATGTATGCTCTCTACTCCAGGCTAACCGAATTTGACAGTGAGTTGCGGTAAGTGGAACACATTTGACAGGCATATAGACCAATGTGTTCTAAGCGTCTGTTCACGGTCTGCCTTGAAACTGTCCTACCAGTAGCTGAAGACAGCTGACGAGCCAAGTCTGATGCTGTGCTTCGCCTGTTTCTTTTGACAGTAACTGCCAAATATCGATCCTCATTCGTTATTGTCATTCGAGGGCAACCTGTGCTGTAACATCTACTTACATTAACATCAGCTTGGAACCGCTGCCAAAGCCTGGAGATTCCAAGTTCCTCGGATTCTCTGGGCGATTTCAAGTTCCTCGGATACTTCCAGCTAGGTACGTCCACATACCAGACGGCCGATAATTCTACCAGGTAAAACATCATCCAAATGCTTCCTTTGTGCCATAACTATGTAGTTATTGCACTGATCAATATAGTTTAGAGTTTCAGTGGAGCTAAATCTGGATGATATAATGAATCTGTAGAAAACTTCATTTTAAAGAATAATACTCATAAATAATTAATGTTGCATAAAAAAGTCCAATGATTTTGATTTTAAATATTTTTCACTTGCTGATTAAATTAACTTCAGTTGAGCCCCGTCCTCATCAAACAAAAAAGGGATCCGACAAGAATTAAAAAACTAAAAATGTTAAAAGAATGAAATTACTCTTGAAGAAATGAAAAGCTCTGTATTTACCTCAAGATTTTGATTTTTATATTCATTTCATTTACTAAAAATCATTAAATGTATCTGAAAAATAAGGAACATAAAACGTAACTGAAAGATGTTATTGAGACTTAAAACTCTTCTGGGAGAAATTCTTGTATATTGCCCGAAAAAAGAAAAGCTCTGTATTTACCTCAAGTTTTTTGAAACCTCTTAGTCCACTATCGCGTTACAATCGTGAAAAAATTCGCGTTGAAACGTATTTCTCATTAGCGGTCCTCTTTGCTCGAAAAAATTTGTGTTCAGCAGCAGACTGACCCCCAACAGAAGATAATTTTTTTTTTCAAGATCCAATCAAGAGAATTGTGCTCCTGGAATCGAAATACGATACAACGCTGGAAATAGAAAAAGAATTACCTCCAAATGCTAGGAAAATTGATAATTTCCTTTTATTTTTAACTATTTACCCGGTTTAAATATCATCATTTCACATTCACAAATCTTCGACTTTAGTGTTATTTCGTTATAAACTTCGTTAGAAATGTTGAGTTATGAGTAAATTTTATATATTTTCTGTCTACAACTTATTCTTTACATTTTGCTAATATATTCAGCAGATTTTTTAGCCATTACCAATATTTATTAAAAAAACACGCATAGTTTTGAAATTTAAAATCAAATTGTTTATTTAAAAATATTTATTTGAAATCAAAATATTTAAAATTTAGAGATTTTCGAAAATAATTTTTATTTGACTTGTGTAATTTTGTCGTCTTTATATGAATACATTATGTTGAAAAATTCTTTTTTGGAAAGTTAAAAGATCAAATGTATTAAATATTTTTTATGTACACATAAAATGTTTCTTGATAATTAATCTTTAACTAACTTAATATTTCAGTTTATATAATGAAAAAATATTTAGCTTAGAAATCATTTTAAAGGAATATAAGGCAAAATTATTAACTTTGTAAAAAGCTATAGATTAGAAATATTTTTAATGATATAAAAATATTCGTGTAAAATGATTCAGAATAAAATTAAGTTCCTTTTTTTACTATGAATTATCTCTTATTATAATTAAGAAATATATTTTAAAGTCATAAGAATGTCTTATTAAACATATTAAAAATAAGTAGAAAATTTTCAGAGAGAAATGTTCTCAGAGTAAAATCATAAGATAGTGTTACGGTAAAAGTGACTAATCCGGCAATCATGTATTATAACCAATGATTACACATAACCCTGACTAAACTCGGTAAATGTGATAAATTATGGAAATATATGGATAATCCTGTAAATACATGTATAACCCCCAATGCGTGATGGGAAATGTCATAAATTCTGATTACTTTGTAGAAAAATGATATTTTAATTTCAAAGAATAAGTATTTTTAAGCTATATTAAATAATTCGTCCAGAAGAGTTTGAAAAACATCATGATGACTTAGAATAAAACATACAATAATCTCTCAGTTTAAGAATTTAAATAATTGTTGTTTTTTTGTACGTTCATTTCAGTAGATATTATAAAACCGATATATTAGATAATAGTATAAGTTATATATCTGGCGTAAAATGCATTCAAAAATACAAAATGTGATCAAAATTACTAAAAGTATAATTTACTTTTAGTAATTTTTCGATTTAGAAATTATTTACTGAAATAACAATCTAGACTTTAACTTAAAGTCTAGATTGTTATTTCAGTAAATAATTTTTATTTAAACAGTACAGAACTCTAAATTGAATATTAACTAGTTCTTATAGATAACTTTTATATTTTGTTAATTAAAAGATCTGGAAAAAAAGAACAATTTAGATTATTAGAATTTATAAAAACACTTCCATGTCATAACAAATTAAAACCCTTTTTTTAAAAAATAATTTATAATTATATATAATTATTTAATTAATAATTATATTAATTAATTATATATAATTATTAATCAAATAATTATTAATAATTATTTGATTTATAAATTTACTTATTTACATACATTAGACTGCTCTTAGAATTGCAGTTTGCTAAATTTTTTACAATTGGACTTATCAAATTTGCACTCTGTCTCGAAACACATGGTTAAAATCACTGAATCTCAGAAAAATGATTTTCTAACACAATATTTGACTAATTCTAAATTTCCGTAAGTTTGATTTCTACTGATGGACATTTCTGAATCCTATTCTAGTTAAGATTTTTTTGCTAGATTTTTTTATCTCCAATTTAAAAGTACAACCTGAGCTTTTAAAATTATTTAAGATTATTTTAAAGTAGACATTTTGCTGCTGTTATTTGCATTATACTCTTTTTTACATGTTTATTTTATATATTATATTACTATTTTTTGAGATGGGGCGCCAAAATTGGTATCGTACCTGGGCGCCAATTGTGCTTGTTACGCCACTGGTCATAAGCCCGAAAAACTAAACCCATTACAGCGCGTTCCAGTTACACAACGACCAATGGAATGCATAGCTATGGATGCCCTGGGTCCAGTTTCTCTAACTTATTCAGGAAATAAGTATATCTTAGTGATTTCTGATTATTTTACACGCTGGCCGGAAGCATATCCGACACCCGATATAAAAAGCGAGTATTAGAAGATTTTATTAGTCGACATGGTGTACCTTCTCGTCAAATTTCCGATAGAGGCTCTAACTTTATCTCAAAATCCATTTCTGAAGTGTATTCGAAATTAGGTATTGAAAAACACACTACTACTTCATATCACCCTCAGAGTGATGGAATGGTAGAAAAACTCTTAACTCGACTTTAATTAATTCATTAAGTCATTTAGTAAATTCTACTCAAACAGACCGGCATGTACCTTTCGCCTTGCCAGCTCAAACTCACTCGAGATTGATCGGAAGAAGATGAAGACATAGGCTTCTGTTGATTATTCTAAATGAATTCTTCATTAATAAGAATCCGGATGAAGGAAGCCTCGCCGAATAACTGATCAACCAGGTTTTTTGAAGCCCTCTAAATAGGCCGGCCTATTCCATCAACTGTTTGTATGTAAGTTAATGTTTTTTTTATTTATTTATCCAGCCAATTTTTTTAGTGTGGTACCACCATTTGCATAACTTTATGTAATAATTAATCTGAATATAACTTTAAGCAATCTAGTGTAACTTAATCACTCCACGTGAGTGATTTATCATGTTGGTAGCAAAGTTATAATAATTGAAATAATACAAGTAATTGAATTTATATTTGTGTAAACAGTTTTGTTATTTTATGAGTGAATTAAAGGAAATTTTTAATTACTAAAACAAAGCCAGTTTCTGCTTCTATTTTTCAGGTTTGAATCTGGGTAGAAAAAAGAATATAATAAATACACAACGCAATGTTAAAAAAATAATAATAATACCTTATTTTAATTTAAAATATCATATGTAATCGTTTTATAATAATAGTAATTTTATGCACAACACTATCATCCGATTTCAAACGGAATTGTAAAGAGATTTCATTGCCATCTAAAATCAGCAATTACAGCTTATGAAAATGATAATTGGACGGACATAATCCCTATCATTCTTTTGGGCATCCGAACAGCAGTTAAACAAGACTTGCAAATTTCTTGTGCAGAGCTTGTGTATGGTACTACTTTGAGACTTCCTAGTGGCATGGTGGACATGGCAGTTATTCCATCCTGTGACAGTGATTTTATCACTAATTTTCGAAACGTGATGCAACAACTAAACCCTATTGCAACATCCGCCCACTGTACTGATCGATATTATGTGCATCCATCGCTGAAATCATGCACACATGTTTTCTTGAGAATCGATCGTGTGCGTCCTCAATTGTGCCAACCCTACTCTGGTCCTCATGAAGTCTTACGACGGAACGGACAACACTATTACCATTGACATGAATGGAAAGAAATTTACTGTTTCGCTTGACCGTGTAAAACCGGCACATCTTCTTACAGAAACATCCACTGAACCAGTGTCTAACGCCAGCAAACCAATGCCTGATGATAAAAATTCATCAGTTGATAAAATGCACAAAACTGTAACCAGATCAGGGAGAAGTATACTTTTCCAAAGAAACTTTACTCTTACATTACTTATTAATTATTTTATTTAAATATTTAAATTAAATCTGTCATTTGTATTTTTTTTTGAAATTTTATATATGATTGTTTCTATGTTTATACAAATTTTTCAATTGTGTTGGTTCTTTTGAAATTTTGTTGCTATTTTTTTAAAGTAATATATAGGTATATATATCGTTCCATTGGGCTAAATGCCCTCTGTCACTGGGGGGATACTCTGTGGTGAATCCCAGAGTTTGGCGCCATCGCGCCAAGTAAATTTTTGTAACCCTAGTAAGAGGGATCAGGAATGAAGAGTGTGCTATGCCAGTAGTACACGATTGGAAATTTTACAATGTCGGCAATAGCAAAGGAAAAAGAAATTGAATAAAATTGTTTAAAGAAGATAATATGGTGTTGATGATGTTTATTTTAACATAACATACAAATCTCCTTATGTCTAAATTTTAGCTAGGTCGAGGTTTTGCAAGATCATCATCTTCTTTTAGACTTTTTAGATATCTTCGGATTCATAGGGATTGCCTAGTTCTGCTAGATAATCCCGAGATCAGCAGCAACACAACATATATGATTATTTCTTTTCCAAAATAACAGTTTAAACCTTAAATAATATTTAACATATATATCGTTCCTTAGTGTGAGTACGCTCAGATTCCTACCAAAATGAATTTATCGAAATATATGAATATAAGACAAAAATGATTCACCATTTGAGTTCACAGCCTTATTGTGAAAAGTTAGAACTATTTTTCAATATCTTAATGAATTAATTTTTTACTAATATGACTGAAATTACAAATTTTAAATGAAAATGTTTTATAAATTTACAAAACTTACTAAAAAAACACCCACAATACGGAAAAAAAAAGAAGTTTTAATATTTCCCTGTGTGAGCCTTTTTCTGATATTTTACAAGAGCTTTTAGGTTTTTAAATACTTTGTAATTATAGCACTTTAAGAAGAGCAACCATTTAGGAGAGGAGATATTCTAAAATATATGTCCTGTCTAATTTTTAATAAAATATTACGCATGAATGTTATATTCAAAATTTCAACAGACAAACAAAATTAATTTTTTCCAAATTTCACTGTGTATTTCTAGAAATTCGCTTATTACCCATTTGTGACCATAGGTAAAAAATAAGAATAACGTCAAACTATTAGAGAAAAATCTTCACAGTCATCTTATCTTATGATTTCAGTTAAGAGTATCAAATTATAAGGCAAAGTAAATGTTCTTAAGCATGAACGTTGTGAAATACACAGCTTATCTTAACTCAGTAAAATGTCTCTTATAGAGGGAGAAGCAATAGGTTAATATTTCATTTAGCAATTTGTATAATATTTCATATTCCTCTTATTTTAAGCACCGTATGATGAGGGATTTTTGAAAGTTATTCCAAAATGAACATTTACGCCAAGCCTAACTGTGAATGACTCGAACAACTAATGTGGAGAAGATCAAAGTTTGTGCAAAAATGTTTTTGATATTCTTTTTTATGGATAAATTTCCTTTCAAGTTTAAAAAAGTAATTTTCAATGTGAACAATTCTACTTAGTGGTAAAATTGAACGGCTGTATTATATAAGTGTAATTTTCATTTTATTTGTTCCTAAATTATAATCGAAATCATAAATTCAGACCAGAAATCCGTTCCCTGCATTTAAAAATATTCTTAATTTACTTTTTGATTCATTAAAGGAAATTATAGTATTTTCATAACTTTTATTTATTTATTTTTTTCACAATCTTTTTTATAAGTAAGAGAATAGAAATAATTTTAATTTTAGTTATGAAATATAGATAGCGCCACCATACATTTCCCACCATTTGTTGATTACTAGAAGTGTTTGGTACCTAGCAAAAAAAATTGAAGGTATTTAATATTAATTTAAATAAATATTTATTTACGTATGTTATTTAAACAGATGTGATTCTATAATTTAAAAATAAAAAAACTTGAAATCAAGAATTTTAGAAATATGTGAAATTAATAAAACAATATTAGATAAACTTTACTTACAACATATGATACATATATAGACATTACCTGTTATATGTTTTATTTAAAAATTCACATATTTTTCGACTGAGACTAAATCGTAAATATAGTAAAAAAATCAATATTTATTTGAAATTAATTATCTAGTTTCTTTTTCTCTTCTATTCATTGAAGAATTTCAGATTTGTACATTCATGTTAAGTTTGAAGCTTAGCAAAAGATTATTAAAATATTGTTTTAGTAAGTTTTAAATAATATTTTCTTATCAGAAAATAGTAATTTTTTTAATTTTAACAAACAATAATTTTTTTGAGTTTGAAGTTTTTGTTTAAAAATATTAAAAAAATTCTTTGGAATTATTACCTTCAACCGTTATTTGACACCGCTGACTCCCCTCGATGAAAACGAAAATAAAATTTTAAATACTGTAGAAAAATAATGTAATTTTTATTTAAAAAAAGTTTTCTCTCTCATTATATTACTCTACATTTGCAGTATTATATTTGTCAAAATTTCTTAAAGTGGGTTAGCCGAAGTGAGACTGTCGAAAGCATAAATACCGTTGCTTTTGATTGAGTTCAACTGTTTATGGATTCAAAACCTTTTTTGGGTATGAATGTTTACAACAATGATACTCAGTCCTCTTTATACTGTGATTACTGGTCTAATTGGCCCGCGTGTGCAAAAAATGACCCTTAAGCAGAAAACCAATGATCCTTTAAATGAGTTACATACTTTTGCTTAGGATATTTTGATTAATATAGATAACATAAAATTAAATTCATGTTCTAATAATAAACATTAATGTAGGAAAAAGTCTGTTAAAAATTGTTATTTTTAATGCTATCATTATACTTGAATTTCCATAGTTAATAAAATTTTACAAGATTCAAATATTTGCTTCTTTTTTTTAAGCCAAAAAGATTTTTTAAACTTAAGCCAAGATTAACGCTTAGAATTATCTTTTCGCATTTTATACAACACTTTTGTCACTATTAATCTCTGTGGATTTCACTTTTAAAAAAGTTATATTTTAACAAGGAATCTATTTAAAGATACTAAAAATTTTTGCGATATGAAAATTGGTAAGTGCTGTCTTAAAATAACGAAACTCTGCTTATGTATCTTATATTCTATTTCTTTCCTACAAAACAAGTATTCAGAATGTTTTATAAAAACATTTTTTTCTATGTTTTGTAAACTTATATTCTTTCATTTATAAATTTAAATAATTTTTATAACAGGCAAATTTATTATATCTTATATCTTTATTTCGTATATTCAGCACCTTGATGCTTCAGAAGGGAACTATACATTTTTGTCTTAGCGAATCTATCCAAATGATGTTTTCATTGCCTTAAAAATTATCCATAGAATGTACCTCGTTTTGGACTGGATCTTCCAGACTACTCGAAACAGTTGGCTCTGGAGAAAATCAGCAATGTCCCCGTGAATGCTGTTCAATTATACACTGACGGCAGTAGACTTGATAATGACTGTTCTGACAGTGGCATCTATATTAGATTTCTGGATAAAGAAATAAAAATCAAGAGAAGAAATCCAGACTTCTGCTCAGTTTTTCGAAGTGAGCTTATTGCAATTCTAGAAGGTCTGGACTCCGTCATGATGCTTCCTCAGTTAAAGGATATCTGGATCTTTTCTGATAGTAGAAGTGCTATTCAGCATTTGGCCGATTGGCATCATGTGAGGGATAGTACTAGTGCAGACATCCTCAGAAAACTAAAGCATCTTTCCTATGGTCATCATGTCCACTTTCAGTGGATTCCGTCCCATGTGGATGTTGCTGGTAATGAAATTGCGGACAGTTTGGCTAGAGCCATTGCTAGCTATTTCATCACGCCTGCAGCTTCTCTTAATCATAAGGAGCTTTTCTAAATTTAGGGCAACTACCATAGCTATCTGGATTGTCCCACCAGTGCATTCTTGGTACCAGGTGAGGTGTCCTGGTTGCTGCTGGGCTCGGGGCTGCAGTAGACGCGATCAAACTGTACTTGCCCGTTTTCTTAGCGGCCATCTGCTTTCCATGACTTTCGTAGGTGCTAACGAAAATTTCGAGACCTGCACTAAGTGTTTTTCGGCGCAGGCCCCTCCTGACCACATTTAATCTTGTTTAGGGCTTACCAAGCACGAGTTGATTCGGAATCCCCTTCTGGTGCTCGACTTTTTTAAGGTGAATGGACTCATGGACCTGATCTAGCTTTGCTGATCACGGGGATTGGAAATTACAACACCTCGTTTTGACTTTCGATTTTAAAGGTTACTAATGTGATGTTGTATTTTTATACCTTAGGGGCTGGTTCCATGCCGAAATTAAAAATCAACAGTTGAGGATGATCTGAGCATTTCTCGAAGAAATAGTTAATTGAATACAATAACACATTTTAGAAGCAAATGAGTCTACGCTTGAATTGAGAGGAACATGCAATGAACTTCTCAGTTGCAAGCAATATAAACTTTTGTATCTTATATTTCCGCATCTAATTAGAATTATGCAATGAGATCGATATGAATGCAATTATTGTACTATTCATGGTCTGATTTTAACATTTTAGATTCCTAAAGTCTCCTTATAGGGAATCATGATAAAATTAGAAATAAACCTCGTGGAAAAGAATGCAATGTTTCTTACTGATTGCAATAAAAAAGTATATATATTTTTACATTTTAAAGGTGCAAAAGGAACACGAAATATATCTGGGAAATTCTCATTGGTAATGTGTCTTTCAAGTGCAATAGTTTCGATTAGATATTTTTTTAAGTAAAAAAACAGTAATTGCACCCACAATTCTTTAAATTATAAATGAAAATGCAAAAAATAATGCATTAAAATTATGAATAAAAACATATTTTGATAAAGAATATAAAGTTTGATTTTTCTATATATGTGACGGTATCTTGTACTATCCTAAGATATATAACTACAAAAATATTCAATACCGATTTGATTTACACCATTTTAATATGAGTGTCAAATATCTATAGATATTATAACATTATTTTTTCTAATAACAATAAATGTGTTTTTAAACAAATATCTATATATTTAAAAAATAATCAAGTTAACCAAATTTTTTTATGCGAAATGTAGATAAGGAACTATTTCTAAGAATAACTTATAAATGCAGTAATATTAAATAAAGTTAAAGTTTATTTATTGGAATTAAAATAATACCAAAATGAAAAAGACATTAAGGAATGTAATTAATATTATTTTTGCATAAGGTTGAGTAAATACTTCTGTTATTTGATAGAAAAAGCACAACACGATTTAAATTTACCGCAAACTAAAAAAGAAAAAAATACTCCTTTTTTTTCAGATACCTCCATGTTTTAATTAAATGTGATTAAAAATTTGAACTATTTCTTAACATAAAAACATATATATTCTCTTGTATTGAATCATACGGAAAAATATTTCAGTTTATTAAAAAATAACATATCAGATAAATTGTAAGTAACTAAAAATAATATTAAATATAATTATTTCAGAAAAAGTTGCTTTTAAAGACTACAGAAATTTTAAAGCTCAATTGAAGCAAATTCTATAGATGCATTACTGTAATCAAGATATAAACAGCTCGAAAATGATGTTTTCATCGAGTTATAAAAAACTATCTTTTAATATAGATTAACTGTCTAGGTCACATTAAGACATAACAGTGCAAAAACTGCAAATTTTAAAAAATTTCAAGCATTTTATGTTTTTTATTTGTTAAAGTATTATAATTTAAGTTAAATTAATTAGTATTATACAAGAAGTTTTCAATTTTTTAAAGTGTTTCCTTTTAAAATGTTTTTAAAAAATGTTATGCTAATAATAGAATAATACAAGTTCTCATTTGAATGAATAATACAAAATATTTTTTGTGGTCTGTTACCACAAACTTCATACCAATTATTATCGTTAATTCACTGACAAAAATTGGGTAGTATGTCAAGCTATTCTGAAATGTTAAAATTCCGTAACTATGTTAAAATATTCATACAAATTTGTGTGAACTTTCCAATTAAATTTGGCTCTTTTAAAAAGACATATTTTTGACGAAGGAAAAATATGCATTTCTTCATCAATTCTCTAGGAAAGTATGGTCATTTATTTAATACAGTCCCATATTTATTTTGAATAATCGTATAAGCTTTTGCATACGTATTATTTTATTTTAAATTATTCTCAGTTGCCAGTTTTTAGTAAATTAGCACAGGTGTCGTATAATCCATGATTTCAAATTTTGAATTTTTTTGGCAATGAAGAAATGTTGCCAAGATGAAGTATTGTGAGGTGCGCGATAACGTAAATACTAGGGTTACCAAAATAAATTTTTCTGCATAATTCTTATAGGTCTCCATATGTATGACGTAATAAAAACGATGTTGCCAGATACATAAGAAAATCCGCCAAAAAATCGCCAATCTCAGAATTTGGCATCATGGATTATACGGCACCTGTGTCAGTAAATTTTTTAATATTTTTATGCATTTGTTTTTTCCCCCATTTTCTACGTACAGCTTTAATTATTGAAAAATTATTCATCAAGAACGAAAAGTACAAATTGCATGAAGTTCGGATCATATATTTATTTACAAGTAAGGGGGTTTTGATTCCTTGTAAAATTAAATGAGTGTCATTTTAGTAAGTTTCTGAATGAGACCAAAAAAGATTTATTCCTTAAATAGATTGTATATTTTCTTTACGAGAATTGTATTAATTTTATAACTAAGCAACAATCATGCGAATGTGGAATGTTGCCGCCTTGAAAAACTGCTAGTTAGGTGATAAAGTGCGCCAATTATGGCAGTCTCCTACGCTCTTGTTTCTCTCTGAAAATCTTGATTCAGAATTGTAATTGTAGCGGTATAGTCCGCACAGTGTCGAACAATAAAGCTCAAATAAATATTTATTATTATTATATCGAAGAATCTATTTAAGTCCTACCATGGAATCAACACATACAGGTAGATAAGATTAACCAACGAGAGAGATTGCAACAGTCTAGCTATGCCACTAAAAATTAGTATACATAATTTTAAGCATTAAAGTAATGAAGCGTTGTGTCATATCCCCATAATCATATTATAAAGACTCATCGTTTGTAAAATCAAATCACTCTGTTTGGAATCCAAAGTTTGAACTAAGTCATTGCTGTACAGTGGTGCTGTACATATGGAAACTTCATTTCCGCTTTTTGTTCGGAAATCTTTTGGAAGGGATTTTAAGAAGTTTTTCAGACTTCTTCTGTTTCGATACAGGTATATGACTTTATATAAAAATTACTTTGTGATTAGCATTTTGATTGGTATAAAAAAAAGAAAAAAAATTAAAATTTGAGCTTACTTTCTATGCGGTGTCAATTTAATCATGCCATTTGTCAACACTCTGCTACATGAAATACCCTTGTTTGTTCTGTTGATCATTTTTTCCAACAGTATTTTAAGATGATTGTGCTTCAAACATATGATGATTACAACATACTATAATGTAGGGGTCGAAGTGGCCTGATTGGTTAGGATGTCATCATCACCGTCGGCTGGGGTATGTTAAATTGAACGTGATTGTAATTTCTTTCAAGTAAAATTATACCTCTGGCGATGGCAGGTCAAGTATTGGGGATCTTCTACTTTTTCATTGCTTCTAAATTACGAAGAGCTCTCACCTTTCTTTAGAAATTCCCCCTAACTGGTAGAACCCAAATCAGAGATAGGTTGAGGGAAATATTTTGGAGTTCACAGCTCACACATTTCAACGTGAAAAACTCTCTTGGGGCAGTTGCTCCATTTTAGTTGTTTCAAGATAACTTTGCTCAGATAGTGCTTTGTTTGGGTTATCAAGTCGACTCAGTACCATTTATCGGAAAGATACATTTTTGGGACATATAACACAAATCTTACAACAATGTTTACAAAAATATATCCTTTTATGAAATGCAAGTAATCAGATCTTGCTTCAATGGGTATGTTTAGGAGACAACTTCAGCAGTTTATGGAAACATTGAATTTAGTTGAATAATTGATGCGCTTTTACAATGTTTAAACCCCCACATAATCGATTACATAAGCAAATTGATTTCTTAGTAGATTCTGTAGTTGTCTGTTTTAAAACAAATTGTTTGGTAACAAAATTTGCATTTTTAATAAATTAGCTACAGTCTCAAGTATCATTTATATATTTTTTCATACATCAGAGAAAACTATATAATTGAAATCGCAGTTTTTTCTACATATTTCGTCACAAAGGGACGTATTATTCTTTTATTGTGAAGAAAGAGATTTCGATTCACATAACATCATTAGTAGCTTTAAGAAGAAAAAAAAATGCTAGAAAATCCCTTGTTCATTGAAACTGATTTCCAAGAAGTTTCTCTTCACAGATCTTTGTAACGTAGAACTTTGTCTTCGTTTATTTTGTAGTGATGATATTTGATGTCATTTGAATTAAGCTTCAGTAAAATTGCCATCTGTACATGACTCCAAAAGCATTCTCATTTCACTTTCCAAGGCTAACTTCGAAGCTTAACAGTTAGATTGCCAAAGTAAATCAGAGAATCTGCTTCTAGGTAAGGAAATGTTCAATTATCTTACAAAACCTCAGACAATTTTTGCACTCTACTTCCCCCCCCAAAAAAACCCCTTTTTTTGTTTATCAGCAAAAGAGACAACCGAATTCTAAATTGGATGTGGAAAGAAAAGAAATATAAAATTCATTTGCGGAGTTGTAAAACATGTTAAAAGGCTTATAAGTAAATTGTATTTTTTTTAATTTTTGAAAAACAAAATTAAATATGAATGAGAAAAACTTTTGAATGATAAACATATAACTGTATTGTTTTAACCTATATAATAATCAGATAAAAAAATTAAAATAATTTTAATGTACACAAAAGAGAGAAACTTGCAAATAAAAAACACAGCAATGAGGTTTCTTTGTATTCAACATTTTAAAATTGTAGAAGTCTTGTCAAATTTATCAAAAAACACACGACTGATTTTGCTAAATATTCAATGCTCATTGTATTGAAAAATAGTAAACATCATTAAATTCTGAAAAAAACATTCAAACATTCATTTTTTTTATAAAAATACAAAGATATCCCAGTTTTTCACTTAACAGGTGAGTGCAGAGAAAAATTTAACACATGTCAACAAATGTGAACAACATGATTTGTGCATGACATATTAAAATGAATACAACATAGTAAATCAAACACCATGCAAAATAGAACATACCATTGAATATACTAGTCATGAGATTTCAGCAAATTTCTGCAAATTCCTGAGAGAAAAATTCATGATGATGATCATCACAGGAATCTTATAATCATTCTTTTAAAAATAATTTGAAAATTAAGTTTAAAAATTCAACAAAAGTATTTTTATAAATTAGAGAAGGTACTAAATTAAAGACTAAGAAAACCTGAAATAAGAAGCAGACATTTGAAAAGTGATTCTTGTAAATAAAAATAAAAGTTCTTGATTTTGTTGAAAAGAAAAATTGGCTTTTATAAAATATCACAATAAATACTAATATATCATATTATCTATAGCAATTAAGTTGTACAATCGGTACTTTCCAGTGCCAAAAAAACTTAGACGAATGCATAATTAATATTTAACGGAGATATCACACATAATCAATCAAACATTTTAGTTCAAGAAATAATTAAACAATTTTCCTAAACCAATAACATAAGCTTCTTCTGCTTTTATTTTGTGAAAAAAATAATAAATATCTCATTAAATGCACAACATTAACTCATAAAAGTGGTAAAATGTATTCTTCTACTTAAAGACTTAATACTGGTTAATTACCACATAATCACTAATCCCCTACTTTTTTCTTTCTGAAATCAATAAAAAATACATAGCCCACTTATGAGTCCTTTAATTGTCTTCTTTTAATCTTTTTAATGTATTTTTCTTTCGCCATTAACCATGGGTTCCCGAGATCGCACTCCGCCTCTTTCAACAATGTCAGTGACACGGTAGCCATGATTTTTTTCAGGTGCTTTTATTGCAGCAGAGCCACTCTTGTTCTTGTTGTAAGTGTTTCGATAGAAGTTCATGAACATGACCATGAAGAGAAGAGCATGGCCCATCACAGCATACGCGAAACCTTTTTGATACCCACAATCGTAGAAGAGAGGAACCATGGCGTGGACGAAAGCGAGGACAAATTGTACCTTAAAAAAGATGAAATGAAATTTCTATTACTGACAGTGTATAAAATAATCGTTAACTAGTTTTCAATCTAAGAAAATTGCAATTAGTAATAAAAATCAAGATAATGATAAATTTTAGATCAATGGATTTACGTGGAAAAACATAATAAATGATATAAAGCACATGATATGATAAATGATATAAACCACAAACTTTTTTATGAAGAATTTATAACACCCTTTCTTGATTATTTATTAAATGCAGACATTAATCCCATCTACGATTATGATCATATTTCGCATCAATCTATTTTATTAGATCCATGTATTTTGTTAAGTACACCGATTCTCATACGAATGTTCATGAGATTGTGTATTTAAAAATAATCTTAAAGAATAGGAGATGACATTTAAACTTACACAAATTCACAGCTATCAAAATCATAGATATCATTAATGAGATTTCAAGTGATTCATTCAATCAAAAAACTGATTTGATTGTATACCGATCAATGAGTTCCGAATGGCATGCTGATTTAAAGACAATTCCTGTATTAATAACAAAATTAAGATTTACTAGTCACAAGAAACGTATTCTGGAAAGTTACCAAATGTACTTTATTACTTTGCTAATCGTGGCTTGAAGCCCTGGAACAAAGATTTGACATGGAATTTATGTCATTTAATCTTATTTGACCCAATCAAAGACTAACATAATAAAAGTGTTATTCATTTTAAATATTCGTAGGATATAGTATTTCTCCATTGCGCTAGTATAATGTGTTGTAGAGGGTGTCAGTTCAGGTGTCAACTTTGTCCCTTGATTGTGATTAAGATTACAAGGCCATAAATTGTGATAGAAATTGAATCGTTTACCAACTTGTACTGTTTGGTATCTCTTCACATCGACATGTGTATATTTATATTCAACTGAAATAGAGAGTGATAGACATCCAATCAGTATTGGAGAAACAGTTCGCATATTATCGTTAAAAGAAAGATATAAGAAAAATCAATCACTGCTTCTTCTAACTCTGAATATAAGAAGTATGTTTAAGTAAAACCAAGGAATCTTCTCAAAATATTTATGATGACGTGCTTAAGATTGTATCTATCATGAGTAATATCTCTGATAAATTAATAGTTTGGTTTCAAAACCAATATCTTTAATAATTAAATGAATGAACGTCACAAACAAACTGAAATACTATTATTTTTATTCAGAATATTAAACAGTTAAATTAAAAAAAATCTATTGGGGAAAATCAGTGCTGATTTTAAAATCAGATTTCATGTCAACAGAAGAAGAAAATTATTATACTAAATACAACTATTGAAAAAGCACTACCACATAAAAGTTACCTGCTGCCATGCCTTTATATACATAAAGTCCGAGAAATAGAGTGTTTGTGTTTTGAAAAATAAATGAGTATACAAACTATGAAAAGCAAACTTTTCAAGAATCATATTTTTCTCAATTGAAAGTCAACTTCATAAAGAATCCTGAATACCACATTGGAATTGAAAAGCATCATCAGCGTCATCAATATTCAAAAAAATTTCATTGAGTATTTCGACTTCACTGGAATTCGTCAAGTAGAACAATAACATTTTTACTACCTCACTTATAAGAACAGCACCAGAATTACACCGAAGCTAAATAACTGAAGACTACATTCTTTTTCATGGTCGTAAGTATTCGTAACAAAAAATAGCAATAATATATCACTGGAAAAGGAGAGACCAACGTATAAAAAAAGACTCATTAACTTTTTAATAACCAAGAGCCTTATACTTGAATCTGGGGCAGCCAACGCGAGCCGCAATTATGCCTCCTCCTCAAGCCACCAACTGAGATGGTATCAGTAAAATGAGGTGAAAGACGGCATGGCGAAGTACATACGTGCATTTAAAAATAGGTTTCATAATTCTGTATGTTTAGAACACATTATCTATATAAATGAAATCCTTGTTCTGTTTATCCACTAAATTTGAGCCATCGACAATTGTAGCGGGTAATGGAAGAAAAATTATACCAGGATGTTGGCTCTTGGCTCATTTAAAAATATCATCATGAAATTTTGTTTACATATTTTCATCATGAAATTTTGATTACATCTTTTATAATGAATTTAAGCCGTAATTGATGCTCATTTGAACTCACTATAAAGTTGCTTATGTTGCGAGTTCAAAAATTCCGGACTGTTCGATACAGTAATGATGGCGTGAAGTACTTTCACTCTTTTTAGAATTGCCGTCTATGAGAAATATCGATATCTATGCTTACAGGAAAATTGTGTACGTCCTAGAATCCCACTATTTTCTGCACGCACGCCCGCGTGTGCATACACACACAAGGGCCTAGTTGGTTAGAGCGTTGTGCTCATTATCAGTGAGTTCGAATCCCAGTCGATCGAAGATCTGTCGTTTTCGCTAAAGGTGGCTGTGGTACGTTAAAATCGGATGTGGCCGCAATGTCCTCCAAGAGAATTGATACCTCTGAGGGTGGAAGGCCAAGTATTGGGGGTTTTCTGCTTGGTCCCTGCTTCAAAATCACGAAGACTCCACCACTCCGAAGACGGCTGCTTCTATCTAACTGGTAGAGTCCAGCTCAGGGCTAGATACAGGGAAGTATACTGGTGCAACAATAACAATACACACACACACATCATTAAATAATATTACTTACATTATTTTATGCCAGCTTTTAGAAAAGTGAACTAGTATTTGGTTAACCGAGTATATTCTCCGCTGATTTAAAATGCAGTAGAACACTGATAAAAGAAGTCCCGATTTCAATATTTAATAATTTCACAATTAAAACGGAAGTACAAAAGTTGCACACTTTATTTGATTTGTTTTTAACTGATCTACACGTGTGTTTTTAAATCGCGATTTTCTTCCGAAAGTTAGATATACATTTTCCAACAAAAACAAAGCTATAGTTATTGAATGTAATTTAAAATAGAATATTCATCTTATTCAAGGATAACACGTTCGAAGATATATTTAGAAATTTAAAATGTGAAATGTACAACCCATATGAACTATCACCTCTTTTCATATCAAAAGGCAAAAGAATATGTATAGTATTAAATCGAAGTATACATGAAGCATATTTTGCGGATTTAATATAAAAATTATTTAAATAATTAACTGCATGAATATAGTAATATTCTTGCTATATAGAAAATAGAAACATTAATTATATTTAAAATTTCTATGATAGTAAAAAAACATGCTTTAGGTTCATAATTTACCAGCCTTAGAGATATAGATCATATGAGAAAAATCTTTTTTCAGAATATCCAATTTTCTTTGAAAGGAAAACCCTTCCCTTACATTAATTTTGTAAAAAATTTCATTTTACTCTTCAGTAGTCAAAAAATTTTACCGAAAATTTGGAGAATGAAACAGAGTACCGTTGAGTTAACACTCTTGCTAACTTTGCAATCTTAACAAATAATGTATATTCAGATCTCAGAGAAGTTGAAGCAGACGTGATTATATAATATAATTGTGGTTATCAATAATTAAATCGTTTATTGTTGCTACAATAGTAGATTACAGTAGCATTCCCGAGTTAGTGATGAAATTGGAATTTTTGCACATGACCATTTTACGAATATCGAGAGCTCCAGTGGCTCAGTAACTTCACGCCGCTTCCCATAAGCTCAGCAAAGTGAAGCATCCGCGGGCAGTGGTTGGGAGGGTGACCACGGTGTACTCTCCTTCACTGGGTTGCTGGAACTCCGTGGGCTGGGGACGTGTCCACGTTAATCTGTGACGTCCAAAGTCCTTACGCTGGTGTGGCGTGGATGTGGAGAGGAGGGTGCCAGCTCAGGTGTGGCCTCGTCACCTGACCGTGGTTCAAAATTACGAGGCACCTTAAAAAGAGCAAAGTCGTATTTTCACCTTCGTGGTGCTCTGATCCAAACGAAAGACGCTCCCTATTGACTTAATTCGCACTGCCAAAGGCAAAAGCGAGCTTGGCTTGTCCAAGTGTCATAGGAAAACAACAACAAAACGAATATCGATTATTCGGTAAAATATCAAATCTCTGACAGTGATGTCTTTGGAAACAGAACTTAAAAGAGCGGTATTATCAACAATTGATATGAATTTTTAAACAAAATAGATGTGTAGTAGTGCTTTAACTTGTTACTAGAGCGTCTGAAGCTGGGATAAAAGAAGCATTAGAAAACAGCGAATTCAATAAAATTTGGTGATTTTTTCTGACTACAAAAAAGTCACCAAAAGTAATTAATTTCCAAACATAGATTGATATAAGCGGTAAAAATATGAACTATGGATTTTTTTTAATTAGTTAACGATAGTTATAAATTTTAATTTTTGACACTTGTGTCTTTTTAAATTTGCATTTGAATAGTGAAATTTTTTTAATATCACTGTAGTTTATTTCGTATTTAATCGAGGTGAAATCGAAAAATAAACAAAAAGGTAATAATTTTATTCATTTAATTTTTAACAAGTTTAGAATTATATTGAAATATTTCTATTTTCATAAAATCTACCGATTTCTATTAAGTCAGAAAAAAAGCTATATAATCATTGTGATGTTCATACCAATGCTTTCTCTTCTTTCTTATGGACCCAACATCAGCAACCACAAAAAAGTAGTTTTAATTTTATTTAACACTTTTATTGGTTTAATATAAAACACATATATAATAAAGAACTGAATATATACATTATAATTCTATATTACACGACTACTATGAAATAATAAGCTCCATGATACACGCGCGCGCGCGTCTAAAGATGGAACTGATTGATAATAAACACAAGGCATTCTATCGAATTACATACACTCAATCATCCATATCCCTAGCCGAGCTGGCAGCCGAATGGTTACCGCTCTTGCCTTCGGTTCAACAGTTCGTGGGTTCGAATCCCACTTTGGGCATAGATGTTTGTAGTGGTTCGGAGTCCATTTTAAGCAGTAAGTCCCGGTCTAATTAGCCCTCGTGTGCAAGAAATGACCGTTGAGCGACAAACAAACAAAAACATCCATATCCCTTTCGTTGGATTTAGGTAATTCTTGAAGAACAATGCGACATCCACACTTCAAAAATTGCTTTCGAGTAATTCCATCACTGTTGATTTTAGAGACTCTTATTGGACATCTAACTCCCCAGGTATGAACATTATTGAGCATGTGTGGGATGCCTGACAGCGTGCCTTTCGAAAAATTTCTTTATCTTTTTCTCACACCTATAAATTTGTAGACTGCCCTGCAGGATTCAAAATGCGAAATGCCTGCAAGATACTTTCAAACATTAATCGAGTCTGTTCCACGTCGTGGCACTTCTACATATTACGCGATACCAGATAAGTATACCTACTTTTCTGACACTTGATGCAGCTTTTTTTATATTGAGAATTGTTTATTATGGTGTTTAAACACTTAAAATGAACTATTTTTGTTATTTCTCGAAGCTATACAATGATCAACCACACATAAGAAGACATCACGTTAGTTAATTGGTGTAAAATAAACGAATCCTTCTTGAAAGCAATCTTTTAAAACATAAACGCTTAAGAGAAAATAAAATAATAATTTATATCTAGTCTTATTCAAATCATAAAATTGAAATTTCTAACATGAAACGAGTTTTTGACAAGGTATAAATCAGAAGGTAATAATTAAGATAACTAATAATAAGGAAATGATTTAACACATTTAAAATGTTATTCAAAACTTTTTATGTTATGTCTTTCTAGAAATATATTGAGAAATATAAATAGAAAAAATCTACACTTAATAAATAAAAGCTGCATTTTGTAACCTCTTTGCAGATTTCATGTAACGTACAAAGTAAGCCACAAATGTATTAAAGACCTTTTAAGAATTAATTACACTGTACGTATAACTTTATCATGGAAAAACCAGCATGAGAGTTACAATATATGTACAATTTCATTATGGAAAAACCAGGATGATAGCGTTTAACCACAAGATTTAAATGTTTTTTTTCATCTTTACGGGGAGTATTCGTTAATTGGTACATTTTCTCTTCATCTTTCAGAATTCTTTTCATCATTTCCAGAAAATTTTAGAAGTTGAATGGAAATTCACATGGAAATTCCAATACACAAATTGCATTTTAAAAATCTTCGGAGATTCTACAGTTTCTTGATCTTTATTCATTTCATAATAATTCTTTCGAGAATTCTCTGACGATATTTGGGACATATTAAGATCTTTTTGTATAATTTCCACTTCAAAGTCACACATAAATGATAATTATTCTTTGCAAACAATTATAAATTTTTAAAATTTGTCGTTCTTTTTAAAGAAGAATCCGTTAGAGAATTTATATAGTTTAAGAATCTGTTATATTATATTTATTTAAAAATCCGTTATTGTTTTTATCGGCCAAGACAATTGTGCTTTAAAAAGCCGATAAAAACTCTACAAGGGATCTAAAAGACAAAAAAAAAATAATTTGTTTGAAAAGTGGCCGTACAAAATTTCAACGTATATCTTTATAAGTGTGGGAGATATAAATTAGATTTAAAAAAGTTATGAATATATAGAAAGCTTTTAATTGCGCAATCAAATACGTGAACACATTCTTATACGTGAACACATTCGGTTTTTTCCATCATAAAAAATTAATCATTAGATCCTATATACATACTTACTAATATAAATAAAAAATTTAAGAAAATGAAAAAAAATATTTCATAACGTTATTTATCAAAATCTTTTTTACATTTAAGTTATTTTTAATATAATTAAAATCAGATGACATTTTTAAAATCCTGTGAATCTTTGGAATTGGAGTAAGAGTAAGATATATCTGGGTATCTGAACAGTATCTAAGTATCTGTATATGATATATATATATATATATATATATATATATATATATATATATATATATATATATATATATATATATATATATATATATTCATCATTTGAATAAGAACAATAAGAATAAGAAAAACAACATTCTCTTCGCAAATTTTCTTCATAGAAATATATTTTTAAAATATGTAAACAGATAAAAATAAATATAAAAATGCATTTGTAAAATAATTTTTTAATTTTTGAAAAGTTCTTAAATAAAATTTAATGTAAAGCATTCATATGTCTTCATCAAACAGTTATCTCTTTGACAAAATTTATTTTGATTATAGCATAAGATAATACTGCTAAAGGTATGTTAATGCTAAAGATACGTCCAATTATAGGTACATGGGGCTATGTACTTCTAAATCAAGTTTAATTTCCAAATTTAGAGAGTTATGCTCTGTTTTTAATAAAAATGACAATCTTACATAAAAAAAATTACATGATATTTTGACACGATGAATTCTATATATAGTGATAAGAACTTAAATTAGATAAAATTTATTTAACAAAAAATACTGCTGTCTCTTATAATAAATATAACAAACAAATATTTAATTGAAATAGTGTAACAAATAGAATAAAATGATATTAGAATGAATTAATATTGACAACTTCCAATATCTATAAAGAGCTACATTTATTTATAACATCATCAAATGGTATAAGTTATAATTTAATTGTAGTGTGTGTGTTCGTGATTTAAAAATTATCGGTAAAGACCGTATTAATGACAATAATGATGCCATCATTAGACCAAGCATAAAAATGCCTATATATATTTTTGAGATTTTAAGAATTTCCAAAATAAATTTGTATTTTCTTGTTTATTACATCGATTATATTATTTATTTCAACGATTGGAAACTCTGAAATGTACGTCGACCATTTCCTAGAAAAAAATATGCTACCAAATGTAATTTAACACAAAATGCCGTAATTTAGGGACTCTCTGTTTCTACTTCTGCAATTTCATAAACTCAGGCTAGATATTTTTTAAAATTTTTGTTCATGTAAATTTTTGAAATTTCTGACTAAGTTTTCCGTATACGAGTATATGTAAGAATTGGAGTTTGAATTATAAATAAAGTTATCATGTATTTTTTTCAATGGAGATGTAAATTAACTACTGATTTCCCCATTAAAAATAACTAAAATCTGCATCATTAAGGGACATACTTTTTAGCGAAAATGATCGATGGAGTAAAACCTAAGTAAACTCGATTATCTTTTTCTAATACGAGGGTTACTCTGAAATTTTTGAGATACGCGAAGACGAGAATTTAAAAAATAAAAATAACGGTTTAATTTTAAAGTACAAAGTATTTTAACACAGAAGACGATTTTTTACTGACTTACTTCAACTTGTTTAGCGTGGAATAAATTTTAAACAGAAGAGAAAATGGAGTTGACGCGAGAACATTTTCGCGCTATGATTTTCTACGATTTCAAAGCAGGATTAAATCAAGAAGAATGCGTTCAACGGTTTCAATTAGCATTTGATGATGAATCTCCAGCTCGTGCTACTGTATTCAGATGGTTTAGAGAATTTAAAAGAGGTCGCAATTTTCTTCAGGATGAAGAACTCACAGGAAGGCTGCCGTCGGCAGTAATCCCGGATAATGTTCTAATTTATCCGGGATACGAAAAATGTTAATGGATGATAATCACTGTATCAATCAAATGATACAAAAGGAACTTAACATTGGATCCGCAGTCATACACAAAATCATTCATGAAGAATTACATATGAAAAAAGTAGTTTGCCGTTGGGTTCCCCATAATCTAACTGAGCATCAAAAAGAGGAGCGTGTCAGAATCAGTACAGAAACTCTCAATATGCTGAATGATGGTGGCCACCGCATCATTTCTAAAATTGTAACAGGCGATGAAACGTACATACCGTTTTTTGACGTTCCAACACGTCAAGAAAGCAAAGTATGGGTCTTTGAAGATGATCCCACGCCGACAATGGTGAAAAAACAACGCGCACTGAAAAAAGTGATGTATGCCGCTTTCTTCAGAAGTATGGGATTGGTCAAAGCCATCAAGTTGGAAGGACAGAAGACGGTAACAGCAAACTGGTATACCACTAAATGTCTTCCAGAAATTCTACAAGAACTGAATGTTAGGGGACTAATGCTTTACCATGACAATGCATCTTCACATACAGCCGGATTAACAGTTGAGTTTCGTAAACAAAAACAAATTAAAGTGATCGAACATCCGCCGTATTCACCTGATCTAGCTATGTGCGACTTTTGGTTATTCTTTAATCTAAAAAAGAACTTACGTGGACGTCGTTTTCATTCAGAAGAAGAGATTGACGTGGCTATAAATGCATTTTTTCGTCTATCCGAAGAAATCAATGGCTTGAGGCATTTAATCTGTGAAAAATTCGTCTACAAAAGTGCATTGATGCTGGAGGAGACTACTTTTAACACACCTAAAGTTTTGTAAGTATAACTTTAAAAACCTAGTTGTATCTCAAAAATTTCAGAGTGACCCTCGTATTATATTTGACCTATAGTTTAATCATGTATAACAAAGTTTGTTTTATGTTCATGTACTTTATTAACACTTGACATTATACAGATTAAGTTCAAGTGTTATTCCGAAACATTAAGTTTCTTCCAGCCATCTCTGTTAGCAGCCAAACTCCTCCAATTTTATATTCCTTAGGACCCTACAGTCTTCCCCGACTGCATTCACTGCTTGGGTCTTCCTCTTCTTCTTGTACTGATGGGTTTTGCTAAGCAAATTTCCTTAAGGATTTTATAGTCTTTCATTCTGATAAAATGCAAAATCCAATTTAGGCAGCCTATTTTAATGTGATGTACAAAGTTTGGCTCTTTGTACAATCTATATATTTCTGTGTTGCATCTTCTGCATCAGACACCATTTTCTTTTGTACCTCCGAAGACACTTTTCAAGATCCTAGGCTCAAACAGGCCCAACAGCCTCTTCTCTTTTACTCTCAAAGTCCAGGTCTCCGAAGCATAGGTCAAAAAGGACGAATACGCTTCTTACAAATCAATAACTTTCTTTTTCGCGATAAAAAGTTAGTTTTCATTGAATGTCTTAGTAAAAAAAATACTTTGTAAACCACAGCTAAACGTCTTCTTAATTCTGGGAGAATGTCATTAATTTTATTAAACATTGAACCGAGATAAATAAATTCAGCATCTGTTTCAAATTTATAATCCCCAATTAATACAGAAGTATTTTAGTATTTTAATGACAGCTTATTGTAGGTATTTTCTTTATATATTCCTGGCATATTCAATAGGTATTTTCATATAGTAGTCATGAAGTTTGCGTTTCGCAGAATAGAAAACTCAGAAATATTCTAAAATATTTACAAATATAAATATTGTGTATAAACATAAATATTGAAAATTGTGATAAACATAAATATTGAAAATAAGAATATATTACAGTACTCGCTCGTTTTTACGAATATCTAATTGACAAACACACACAGTTTTACGTTCTAGTAGCTGATACATAACATAGTCCCATAATCACAATGATAATTTTCATACCTATTTAAGAACAAAAATTTAAAAAAAAAATCTTTTTTTATCCAACTTATTTTTATAAATCTTTTGTTTGGTATTTTTTATCACTTGATTTTTTCAGTTTTCTTTCTCACTTTGAATCTTAAAATCTATCATTTTAGCAACATTTTTAGTGGAAATTATTCATCTGCCTTATCTAATTTCCATTTTATATTCCAAAGATCTAAGCATCATCAATATATTTTATTTCGAAACTATTTCTTATAAAAAGCACATTTAATAACTTTCTCGAAAAGTATTTTTTTATAATAAAGAGAGCAGTATGCTACAAATATTAACTTTAAAATATTATAATCATATTTTTCTATTTTACGAACTTTTGATTTTAAGAATTATTTTACTGTTCCCTACGAGTTCGTAAAAAAAAGCGACGACTTTATTATTTTCAATGCTGTTAATTTTGCAAAACTGAAATATATCACATAAATGTAGATCACCTTATATTATTATATTTTAATCAGCCACTGTTTACTAAACTAAAAATTAAAGGCAATATTATATCCAAATGATTCTGGAATATTAGATTTAGAGAAGGAAAATGCGTATGCATTCAAATTGTCTTTAACAAACATAGATAAATATGATTCATATGAATTGATTTTGAACATAAAATCACAGCATCAAATACCTTTTAATTTCGTATTTATACTTTACAAAAAGTTAATAGAATGTGACAACTTTTTTAAAACGAGAATATTTATTGAAAAATGCTTATAATGCAGGAAAAAATATCATTCAATGAAATGTTTTTGAAAAATTGTAAAAAAAGCAATCACAATTAAAAAAAATTATTACAGAAAGATTAATGAACCTCAAAGTCATATGTCAAGTACACTCCACGGTTTGTTTATCCGTTTGAAAAAGTGTAAATGTTTAACAATTTATATATTTATGAATGGGACACTATATATATATATATATATATATATATATATATATATATATATATATATATATATATATATATATATATATATATTGTTACAAATTTATAAATAATGATTATATTTGTCTTAAAATATCTCAGACAGATCAGAAATTCTCACATTTTGGGCAAAAATTGCGGTATTTAGACGTGTTGTAGTTTAAAAGTGGATTTCCTAATGATTTGGCGACTTGGCGACAGTTGGCGAGATTCTTGGCGACTTGGCGACAGTTGGCGAAATTTTTGGCGACTTGGCGAGAAATCGATACTTCTGGAAACATCCATCACCTAAGCTCTAGGACCAATATTTTTCGAGATAGCCTAGAAGCTTCCAGAACCTTGGCGAAATTGGTAGATTTCTCCGCCAAGTCAGGTATAAATACCGCAGCCCGACATGGAAGAATATAGTTTTTGTGAAGACAATCAGTGAGTGAAGACGATTAGTTGTGACTGCTAGTTGTTTTCTGTCTGAGGTATTTGAGACCTGTGATTAGAAGCTGTTTCTTGTTATATCTGGCGAATTGTAGCTGTATAATTGTGATTGTTACAGCGGGAATTTCGTTTATCTAGTGAAGTTTTTACGAATAAAAGTCTTGTGTTCATTAAGTGGTTGCTTTATTCAACTCTCAATCAACACGAACCCGTGAAGCTCGGTACAACTGGTGTCAGAATCGGAGTTGAAGAGTTGATGCAGCGTGTCACAAGAAAAATGGATATGGATTTAATGAAAAATCTTCTCGAAAAATTAGCGGAGCAGATGGCTGAGATGAAAGCTGGACAAGAAGAGATTAAAACCGAGATGATGAAAGAGATAAAATCTGTACAGGAGGAGATGAAATCTGGACAAGAAGAGATGAAAGCTGGACAAGAAGAGATTAAAACCGAGATGATGAAAGAGATAAAATCTGGACAGGAGGAGATGAAAGCTGGACAGGAGGAGCTTAAAAAGGAACTTAAGAAGGACATTGTAAGTGTTAAAGAAGAATTCTCCAACATCATTCAGGAGAAGATGAATGCAATGGACGATAAGGTAACTTCAGTTGAAACTAAAGTTCTGGCGATAGAAGAAAATGTGGAAGAAGCATTAGACAATATCAATAAGGAGATTGAAAGCTTGAAGAAGCAAATGTCAAACAGACATGAGGAGCCCAACGTGGCATTTGTGCCATCCCTAGCCAATATTAAACTCTCAACATTTGATGGGAAATCCTCTTGGCAAGTATACAAGACCCAGTTTATGATGGTAGCGGAAGCTAATGGATGGAATCCCCGAGCCCAAGCTTTTCACCTGGCGGCTTCTTTAAGAGGAGACGCGGCTGACATCCTCGAGACGCTTCCGGAGGAGCAGAGGCACGATTTCCAAGCCCTATCGAGTGCGCTTGAGCTGCGGTTTGGAGATAAGTGCACTAAAGAATATAGCAGACTACAGTTAAAGTCCCGCTATCAAAAAGCGGGTGAAAGTCTGCAAGAATTGGCTGCCGATATTCAGCGACTTGCCCATCTAGCATTTTCGGACTGCCCAGCTGAGACACGTCAAGATCTGGCTCTCCATCACTTCATCGATAGTGTGCGGGATCCGGAGATACAGAAAACACTTAGACTCGCCGATGTCAAAGATATTGGATCTGCCCTAGTCTATGCACATAAGATAGAGGCTGCCCAGCAAGCCGCGCGTAAAGACCGGCACTCAATCAGAGCCGTCTCTACTACTGATACGGACTATGATCTCAGAAAGCAAATCGAAGATCTGCGGCGAAAATTCCGTAACTTAGAATTGAGTAAAGGTGGCAGAAACAAGAAAATTCAGTGTTGGACTTGCGGTGCAGTCGGACACGTTCAGAGAGACTGCCCGAAACGAAAAGATGGTGGAAATGATCTTCCACCACAGCAGGGAAACTAATATGTGGCCATCTCGCGGGGCGGAGATGTCCAGAGAGTCAGAAGCCCCATTTCAAATTGTTTCAAATTTCTTCCGTAAGTGGCGGCGACAACGGACTTTTCGTTATGGGACATGTCAACGAAGTTCCCTGTAGAATGATAATCGACACTGGAGCCAACGTAACTATCATTAGGACAGATTTGGCCCGCAAACTTAGTGAGAAACTCATCTGGACGCCGCCCTGCATTACCCTCCAAACTGTGACAGGTGACAAGATTAAAGTGCATGGAAAAGTATATCTAAACATTGCATTTGGTAATGCCGTGTACCATCATATGGCATATGTCGCTGATATAAATGACGAATTTATTCTCGGATCGGACTTTCTCAAAGAAAACCATTTCAAGTTAGATTTTAAAAATAATGAACTACACTCATGTTCTGAAGACATAGCGATTTTTAAGACGAAATATTCAGATATTAAAACAGTCCATCATATAACTGCAAAGAGTGAAACAACATTACCACCAAGAACTGAGACAATAGTTTGCGGAGCTCTTTCAGAAGATAATAATTTTCATTATGGATTGACTGAATATCCAGATTCCGACAATAGCGTTAAAGGAGTACTAGTGGCTTCTTCACTCGTCGACCTTTCACGAAATGTAATCCCGGTAAGAGTTGCTAATCTAAGTAATAAGGTAAAACTTATAAAAGAAGGAGAAGTGCTAGCGACTTGCACTCCAGTGACCTGTATTAACCGAAATTGTCAAGCCACACTATCTGAGCCTCCTGACACTCTAATTAATGAACTCCTTCAGAGAGCAGAGTTAGATGATAAACAGAGGAATGCTGCAAGAAATTTATTATTAGAATTCGGAGATCTCTTTTCCAAGAAATCAGATGATGTTGGGCGAACCAAATTGACGCAGCACCGAATCAATACAGGAAATCATCCACCCATTAAACAACATCCTAGAAGATTGTCCACTCTTCCTGCTAAGCAGGAAGAGGTGGACAATCTTCTGATGGAAATGCAGCAGAATGACATTATTGAGCCATCAGAGAGTCCTTGGGCTTCGCCTATTGTTTTAGTTCGGAAGAAAGATGGTTCTACCCGATTCTGCGTTGACTATCGTCGGTTAAACAACATCACTAAAAAAGATAGTTACCCTCTTCCTAGGATTGACGATACACTTGATGCTTTATCCGGAAAACAATGGTTTTCGACTTTGGATCTCAAGAGTGGTTATTGGCAAGTAGAGATACATCCTGAGGATCGAGAAAAGACTGCATTCACCACAGGACAAGGACTTTGGCAGTTCAAGGTTATGCCATTTGGGCTTTGCAATGCACCTGCAACGTTTGAGCGCCTGATGGAGACAGTATTACGAGGACTTTCCTACGAAGCCTGTTTAGTATATTTGGACGATATCATTATTGTAGGGCGCACATTCGAAGACCATTTAAGAAACATCCGAAAGGTGCTGGAAAAATTAAAAATGGCCAACCTGAAGCTGAATCCTTGCAAATGTAATTTATTCCGACGTGAAGTAAGCTATCTGGGACACATTATCTCTGCTGAAGGTGTAAGAACAGATCCTGAAAAGATATCTGCAGTTAAGGATTGGAGTCGTCCAAAAGATGTCCACCAATTAAGAAGTTTTCTTGGACTATGCACGTATTACAGGAAATTTGTTAAGGGTTTTTCACGTATTGCCAGACCCCTTCACAAGTTGACAGAAGTTAAACAGAGATTTCTATGGACAGATGAATGTGAGAAAGCTTTTAAACAACTGAAGGAGGCGTTGACATCTTCACCCGTTCTTGCATATCCCCAGCCCGGAAAATTATTCATTTTAGATACGGATGCCAGCAATGAAAATATCGGAGCTGTTTTGTCGCAGGAAATTGATGATAAAGAATATGTCATTGCTTATTGGAGTAAATGTCTATCGAAACCAGAGCGGAATTATTGTACAACCAGGAAGGAATTGCTGGCAATCGTCAAAGCCATAGAACATTTCCACCATTATCTCTATGGAAGAAAGTTCTTGCTCCGGACCGATCACGCATCCTTAACCTGGCTTTTAAATTTTAAAAATCCAGAAGGACAGGTAGCCAGATGGATTCAACGACTCCAGGAGTTTGACTTTGAAATACGTCATCGCAAAGGAACTCTTCATGGAAATGCTGATGCACTATCAAGGAAACCGTGTAATGAAAGCTGCCGATATTGTTCTAGAGTAGAGAAGAACTATCAGCTGATAAATACTTCGGTACGCCAAGTTACTGTTTCACCTCCATCAAAACCAGACCCATGGAGTGATAAAGGACTTAGGGAAGCCCAAAAAGAAGACCCAGATATAAATCCAATTCTTGAATTGAAAGAATCTTCTAGTATGAGACCAAGTTGGCAGGATATCTCCACCTACAGTCCTGCTACTAAGCAATATTGGGCTCTTTGGGACTCACTCCATATAAGAAATGGTGTCTTATACAGGAAATGGGAGTCCGATGATGGACGTAATTTCAAATGGCAGCTTGTTCTTCCAAAATCAAGAATTTCAGATGTTTTGAAAGAATTGCACAATAGCTCAACTGGAGGCCACTTCGGAGTAATGAAAACTCTACAGAAAGTTCGAGAACGCTTCTATTGGAGCAAAACGAGACAAGATGTAGAGAAATGGTGCCAATCTTGTGATGACTGTGCGGCACGTAAAGGACCGAAGAAACGTAGCCGAGGAAGGTTGCAGCGGTACAACGTAGGAGCACCTTTTGAGCGGATAGCATTGGACATTTTGGGTCCTTTACCACGATCCTCAAATGGCAACAAATACATACTAGTTGTCATGGACTACTTTACTAAGTGGCCTGAAGCGTTTGCAATCCCCGATCAAGAGGCGACTACAGTAGCCGAGGTTCTAGTGCATCAATGGGTTTCCAGATTCGGCACACCCTTACAAATCCATTCTGATCAAGGGACAAATTTCACCTCTGTTGTGTTTAAAGGAATGTGTCAAATTCTCGGAATAGACAAGACGCAGACCACGCCACTACACCCCACACCCACAATCGGACGGCATGGTAGAGAGATTTAACAGAACCATCTTGAATAATCTCTCACTTATGGTTTCCAGAAATCAGCAAGATTGGGATTTGAAGCTACCGCTGTTTCTGCTTGCATATCGCAGTGCTGTCCATGAGACTACCGGATATACTCCTTCACAGATGCTCTTTGGTCGCGAACTTCGTCTCCCTTGTGATCTTCAGTTTGGTCGTCCACCGGATACATCTTCATCGCCAGAGGAATACCTTCGAGACCTTCAGGCACGTCTTGAAGATGTCCATAACTTCGCTCGAGACCGAATCAACCTGACGACCGAGAGAATGAAGACAAGGTATGACACAAGAGCGACAGGACGTGAATTTCAAGAAGGTGACAAAGTTTGGTTGTGGAACCCGATTCGACGTAAAGGACTTTCTCCAAAGTTGCAAGCCAACTGGGAAGGTCCCTACACAGTCCTAAAAAGACTGAACGACGTCGTGGTTCGTATAAGAAAATCATCTTCTTCAAAACCAAAGGTAGTACATTATGATAGATTAGCTCCTTATCGTAATGTAGAGTAAAAATTAGTAGACCATGGTCTCTTTGTAAATAGTATAGATAATTTTTTTATCTTTTCTATTTTTTTGTATTTTTAGTTGCTTGTGTATGTAATGTATCCTCTTGAAATGTAAATTCTCTTATATTAAATTTGGCCTCCTATCAGGTGATTGTACTGCCCGGGACGTGCAGTCCTTGAGAGGGGGGCAATGTTACAAATTTATAAATAATGATTATATTTGTCTTAAAATATCTCAGACAGATCAGAAATTCTCACATTTTGGGCAAAAATTGCGGTATTTAGACGTGTTGTAGTTTAAAAGTGGATTTCCTAATGATTTGGCGACTTGGCGACAGTTGGCGAGATTCTTGGCGACTTGGCGACGGTTGGCGAGATTTTTGGCGACTTGGCGAGAAATCGATACTTCTGGAAACATCCATCACCTAAGCTCTAGGACCAATATTTTTCGAGATAGCCTAGAAGCTTCCAGAACCTTGGCGAAATTGGTAGATTTCTCCGCCAAGTCAGGTATAAATACCGCAGCCCGACATGGAAGAATATAGTTTTTGTGAAGACAATCAGTGAGTGAAGACGATTAGTTGTGACTGCTAGTTGTTCTCTGTCTGAGGTATTTGAGACCTGTGATTAGAAGCTGTTTCTTGTTATATCTGACGAATTGTAGCTGTATAATTGTGATTGTTACAGCGGGAATTTCGTTTATCTAGTGAAGTTTTTACGAATAAAAGTCTTGTGTTCATTAAGTGGTTGCTTTATTCAACTCTCAATCAACACGAACCCGTGAAGCTCGGTACAATATATATAAATTAAAAAAAGGAATTGCTCTCAAAAGCTGGATAAAATTAAACTGGACACTTTTATAACATTTAAACACGAGCATATACAAATATAGAATATAAAGTATCCACATTAGGTATTAGTCACATGACAAATGCAAAGTGTTCAAGTGCCTTCTAGAGAGGAACTGGCTCCTGGAATTAGAACAAGCAGATATTTGAAAAAATTGATAATCATCACTTACATTATTTTGTAAGTTATTATTGTTACTTATGACACTGGACAAAGTAAGCTCACTATGCCGTTGGCTATGTGAGTGTAAGTCAGTAGGATGCATCTTTCGTTTAACCAGAGCACCACTTAGTTTAGAGCAAAGTACGACTTTGCTCTAAACTCCTCCGATAGATGGCAACATCAGAGGATCCACTCCCTCAATTTTGACATAGATCTGAAAGAGGAGAAAAATTTTCTCCAGACCATTAAACTCATGGAAACCCTAGAAATAGCTGGCACAAATAGGGGACTTACGATAAAGACAGATAAAACAAAGTTTATGGAGGTCTCATCTTCGACTGTGAGCTACAATACTCCCTTTTACATAGACGGTCATACCTTTGAAAAGGTATTGAGTTCAAATACCTCGGAACAATTATTAATGATAAAAACAAGCTGAAAGCTGAAATCACCAACAGAATCAAATCAGCTAATAAATGCTTTTTTGGTCTAAAAATGCAACTAAGATCTAAACTTATCAGCAGAAAAACAAAACTGAGAATTTACAATACACTCATACTACCAGTGATGATATATGCAAGGAAAACGTGGACATTAAATGTTGATATACAGAGAACCCTGGAAACCTTTGAAAGGAAAGTATTAAAAACTATCTATGGGTCTGTACAGAAACAGGGTTGCCAGTTATAATTTTAAATTGCATAGGCTGTATAACCAGTCCCAGATTACCCAGATTATCAGAAGCAACAGGCTAAGATATCTTGGTCATGTCTGGAGAAACAAGGAAAACAACCCCACTAGAATATCAACGCTTAAGAACCTCGAAGGATTCCCGAGCCCGAGGAAGACCATCAACAAGATTGCTTGTTGACACTGATAATGACCTCAAGATACTGAAAGTTAGGAACTGCCAAAGTGACGCTCTGGACAGACTGGGTTTGAAAAGGCCTGCTGTAGAGGAATCTAAGACCTGTAATTGGTTGTTACGCTATTAAAGAAGAAGAAGAAGATTATACCCATGGTAACTACTCAACAACCCAACATAAGACTTTCGATTCCCCAGATTTAATGAGCATGTATATCGCATGTACTCGCTGAGACTTTTGTAGTATTGGGAATCAAACCGCACCCTTCCCGACGGAAAGCCGATGCTCTACCCACAACCAAGCCTTTGTCTCAAATGTAACTGCGACAGATGACGTCCCATTCAGCAAACAAGAAATAGCGAGAGTTATTAACACCCTAAAAAAAGGCAAAGCTCCAGGCTTCGATGGGATTGACAATATTATTATTCAAACCATCAACAGGTCATTTCCAAACATCCTGCATAGTTTGTTTAACAAATGCTTGTCGCTTTCCTATTTTCCTCGGTGCTTCAAGGTTGGAATTATTATTCTGTTTTATAAAGAAGGCAAAGACAAATCTAATGTCAGCTCCTATAGACCTATCTCCCTCCTACCAACTCTTGGGAAAGTTCTTGAAAAACTTGCCACTAAGAGACTGTCTTTTCATTTGGAAAACCACAGCTTCTTCCATCAAAACCAATTTGGCTTTAGACAAGGCCGTTCTGTCGATGACGCCCTCTTGACACTCACCAAGAAAATCCAAACTCTTCGTAGCCAGAATCTTCACACTGCAGTTATCACAATAGACATAAAAGGAGCCTTTGATAATATAAACCATTATAAACTTAAGCAGCAACTCTGTGCCACCAATAGCCCGGCCAATATTACAAACCTCCTAATCAACAACCTTAACGACAGAACGGTTCTACTTCCAACTAATATGGGCATTGCCTCTAGAAGCCAATCAATAGGGTGCCCACAGGGATCTTGTAGTGGCCCAATTCTTTGGAATCTTGTCGCTGATGCACCTTTGAAATTTAACTGGGGCAATATTGGCAAAGATGTTGACACGAGCAGCCAAATCCACCTTCAAGCCTTTGCGGACGATTTTACATTCGTTGTTGGCGCCAAAAGTGAAAAGAAGCTAGGAAAGGTTTCAACTCTAGCCCTTACACATTTCAAGGCATGGGCTGATGAAAACCATCTATCCATTTCCCTGGAGAAAACTAAATTCATGCTCGTTGCAAAACTAAAGTGTGGCCCGCAGATACTTTGGGGAAACCACAGACTTAAAAAAGCTGACCATATCAAGCTGCTAGGAGTGATCCTTGATAAAAAACTTAACTTCAAAAATCATATCATCTCCCAAGGCAATAAAGCGCTCCTTCTGCAAGGAAAACTAAGCAGAATTGCAGGCAATGAATGGGGCATTAACCAACATTACCGGATAACGCTCTACAAGACAGTCATTGAACGCATGATCTGCCATGGTGCTGCTGTTTGGGGAACTTCACTCACATCCAAGACATCTCAAAAGCTCTCATCCATTCAAAGAAAGTTCCTTCTCAGCATCACTGGTGCTTTCAGAACTACCCCAACCTCAGCCTTACAACTCATTACTGGTCTTCCCCCCTTCATCTGAAAGTTGAAGCAGAGGCAAAGCTCATCAACCTCACTAGGACTGGAGTTCAGTGCCTAGAACCTCTTCTCCCCTTACCATCTGATGTTGAGGCGAAACTAAGTCTGGATACAAATCATCCTGGTCTTTTTAATATCAACACGCTCGTCACAATAGACGATGAGGCAACCCCTCTGCAGTTTTTGCCGGACACTCTACACATATTTACAGATGGATCAAAACTTGAAGAAGGAGTAGGCACAGCTTTTGTTGCCTACCTAAACAACTCTAAAATCCACACATGGAAGCAGAAACTCCGCAATGCGAACTCTGTTTTCCAGGCAGAGGTAATTGCAATCAAAGAAGCTGTTAAGTTCGCAAAAAGGCAACAACTTCCTGTAACTATTTGGTCAGATAGTCAGGCAGCACTTAAATCTATCAGCAACCCAGCATCAACAAGTCCTATAGCTCGCTCTGTCCAAGCTGAATTAGTTAATTTCTTGTCCATCCAACTAAAATGGATTAAGGCCCATGCTGGAACAGAAGGCAACGAGGAAGCTGATAAGGAAGCGAAGAGTGCAGCCTCATCCTCACTCCAACCTCTTATTGTTCCACTCCCACGCTGTCATCTCAAACAAGAATGTCAGAAATGGATTCTTGTTAACAGGCAACAAAGCTGGAAGGATGCCAATACAGGGCGCCTTATTCATGAGATGGAACCTACTGTCTCAATGAAACCATTAAGCTGGACAAGAAATGAAATTCTATTTATGTCCGGCCATGGCCCTTTTCCTACGTATTTTCACCGAATGAACCTGGCTGTCTCACCTAATTGCACTTGTGGAGATATTGGTGATCCTCTTCATTTCATCACGGCTTGCCCATTAACAGCTTCTTGGCACCTGTCAGGCCCAGCCACCAGATGGATTGTGGTGTGGAAGAAAGCAATCCTAAATAACAAGATTTCCAGGAGAAAGTTGAACCAACTCATGGATTTTCTAATTATTCAGGAAAGCCTTTTACTTGGTTCCAATGACGACACCAGCTAGTAATAACTCCTCCAACCCTGTGTCATATCTATCCTCTTGCCTCACCCATTTACCTAAAACTCTGCCTTACTTTGCATAGCTCTTCTTCATATCTTACACAAATTTTGTAATTTATCCCCTATTTCTCACTTAGTTTGTAGCACAATCACCATTTGTTAATATTCATGTAATTCACCAACCAACCAATTTTTTAATTTTTTTTTTGTAATATTGTTTTATTACACCGGGGGAAAAAATGTTTTTTTTTTTTTTTTTTTTTTTTTTTTTTTGTAAATACATATTGATTTTCCCTAATTATTTGTAATGAATTGTTAGCTTGTATTGTCCATAGTGTGGTAGTATTTGAGAGTTCGGGGTCGCAAAATTGGGGTTCTTCTGTAGCGGCTCCGTTTTTCTCTCCAGTGGCTTCCATTATACTGGTATAGCTCATTTGAGCTGGGTACAGGGAAGTTCACTGGTGTAAACGTAAACGTAAACCGCCTCTTTTTGTAAGTAATTTTATCAAGTTGTCTATGCATTCAAGCTTTTAACTGAAATAAATTAAATAGAATGGATGAATAATACCGACGTGAGATCGTTTCACTGTTATATGGCAAACATATATATATATATATATATATATATATATATATATATATATATATATATATATATATATATATATACAGGGTGTCCCAAAATGACCGCATAACTCTGCACAGCTAGATTCCTCGTTGGGAGTGCTTAAAAACTGCCCAAAGAAGCTTTCCTGTACGATAAATAGTTTACGAGAAAAATAAGAAAAACAAAGTATGACGTCACTTCCGGTGCAAGAAAAACACTTTATTGAACATATCAACAGCAGTATATGGACAATTAAAAGCAGATGTTCAAAGTATCCACCTTGAATGTCGAGGCAGACTAGAGCACGATGTCGAATGGTTGTCATCACACATTGCAGCATCGCGGGGTCCACCGAAGTATAGCAGCGTGTACAGGAGCAACTAAGTCCGTTGGTGTGGGCACTACGTCTCGATACACCAGTTCCTTGAGATGGCCTCATTAGAAAAAATCCAACGTAATAAGATCTGGCGGACATAGAACCGGACCCTCACGTCCGATCCAGTGGCCGGTGTATTCCATATCCAGCCAATCACGTACAGAACCACAGAAATGGCCAGAGCCCTATCATGCTGGAGCCAAAGACATTTCCATTACATCGGCTTTACATCAAGTACATCTCGTAGTAGTCACGAATGCCTCCATACGAACCACCTGGCCACCATACGAAGACTACCGGTAGCTGTAAGATGCAACCTTTTAAATACCAGTTTAACGACGACTTAAAGTCATTCCATGGCGCGCGCATGCATGACGCAATATGCGCGGCGAACGTTTTAGACATTATCATCTGAAAAAACTGTTGTTGATATGTCCAATAAAGCGTTTTTTCTTACACCGGAAGTGACGTCATACTTTGTTTTTCGTAAACTATTGATTGTACAGGAACGCTTCTTTGGGGAATTTCTATGTACACCCAACGAGGAATCTAGCTGTGCAGAGTTTATGCGGTCGTTTTGGGACACCCTGTATAAATGAATCATAGACCGAAGAAACCTGCTTACATAAATATAAGTGAATGAATGGTTCTTACCATTTGGAAGATGGTGAGGTATTTCTTCCACCACAGGTATTTCCTCATTCTGGGTCCCAGAGCGGCAAGGCAGTAATAAGAATACATTATGGTATGCACAAAGCAGTTGATGAAAGGAAAGAAAGCATTGCTGCCACCTGAATGGTAAATAAAAATTATTTAAAGATCTATTTTTAGAATGGCAATACAATTTTCAAATTAAAAGTGCACCTTTTTTTAGATACTACAAGGCCTTTTGAGAACACTTAAAATTTGAACTAACTTACTTTACTTAGCACTCACAATTTATTTAAAAAGAGGGTAATTATCATTCATTGAAAGCAATCTCTCGTTGCAAAATGGATTTTCTAATTTTATAGAATAAGCACTAATTGAATATTTAGGTCCTTGGATTATTCGGGTACATTGATAACATTTTCAATGAAAATAGTAAGATGTAAATCAATTAAATGTGGGAGGAAGGTTCCATTGTTATTAAATAAACACTTGGGAAAAACCTCAATTTCAATTAATGTCCATCGAATAAAAATGCATTTTCGAATATATTGAATAAAAGAACACGTGTTCTAAATCAACTCAAAAAATATTTTTAAAATGCCATTTGCATGCTTAGAAACCAAAATAAATAATGTGGATGAACTTGAAATGTGTGATATCTTCCAACGTTTATTCTTTACTGATTATTTACTTCATGGTTGGCTACTCATGCCAATATATATTCTGAGATTCCGATTATCCCTGATCAGATAATACATTTCGAAGATAATTCGACCGCGGAAAAAAGTTTTCCATAAAAAAACTATTCCAAATTACTTGAAAAATATGAATACTCATACGAAATCTTTGACTTTTTCCAAAAGATAATAAAAACGGCAATTTCTTCCAAGATTTTAATTATTATTTATTTATTTTTTGTTTAATTAATATTTTAGTTTATTTATTATTATTATATTATTTTTATTATATATAATTAATAATAAAAAATTTAATTAATAATTTAATTAACTTCATTTTTGTTATTAATCATTTTAATTCATCTATTTATAGTAGACCATTATTTTACAATTTTTTGAAAACTATCCGAGTTTTTTTAGGTTTTCCAGGTTTACTAGTACATTAACAATATTGAATGATCAGAAATTTAACCCATAAATATCAGAAATTTAACCCATGATATGTTTATCCTATTTAGTATTTTTTATTATTATATATTTATATTAGATTTATTATAATATTTATATTAATCATAAATTATATTTATATCATTCATAATTATATAATATTTTTAAGTTTTATCATAAAAATCATAACCTATTCCATTTTACCACATAAATTAAGTTCATATTTATTGTGTTTCATGAATGCTTTGGTTAGCTTTGTGATTAAAAACTTATTAAATTTCTCTACTGTTTAATTGAATATTTATTGTCAATTATCATAAAAAATCTTATTTATTTTTTTATATTGCACTAATATTATTTAAAGAATTCAAGGCTACAAAATATCTTGATAAATTTTTGATTTAAAAAATATTAAACATGTAAATTTTAATAAAACACTTTACATAAATAAAAATTTTATAAAATAAGAGAGGTTAGTTATAAAATCAATTATCGAAAATAAAATTTTTTATCAACTTTATTATTTGTATTTAATAAATTTACAAGGGATGAAATTGGAGATCTAATAATTGTTACACGAGAAATTTTGTGAAGTTATTTTTTATTTTTAACCATAAAGTTTTGGTTGGTGGTTGTTTCTTTCGCTCCTGTTCAGATTATAATTACATCAATTTATATTATAATTCTCATTGGTTTAAAATGTCCATGACGTCAAATAACGTTTCATTTATGTTACACATAATTAATTATGATATCGTATTGAGACGGCGTCGTATATCCGACTTATCGGCGAATTTGCAGCATTCCTTGATCGCATTCTTCGAGAGGCAGCAAACAAGACGAAGTTTGGCACGGGTGCCGTATAATCCATGATGCCAAATTCTGAAATTGGGTATCTTTTGGTGGATTTTCTTATGTATTTGGCAACCCTGTTTTTATTACGTCATACATATGGAGACCTATAAGAACTATGCAGAAAATTCTATTTTGGTAACCCTAGTATTTACGTCATCGCGCACATCACGATACTTCATCTTGGCAACATTTCTTCATCGCCAAAAAAATTCAGAATTTGAAATCATGGATTATACGGCACCTGTGCCCGAAGTTCACCAAAAAATGTCTGAGGATACTGTCGAAGTTCATTTTGTTATTAAAAATATTTCTCATATAAAGAAGGACCAAAGTATCGGTTTAGGAGTCGTTTTCCATTGGTTCAAGCTATTAACACATTTTCGATAGAACAAAAGAAAGAGCAGAATGAAAAAGACAGGACAAAACATCTACTTTATAGTTAGTTTAAATGGGCACTGGCGATTTAAATTTTTAAAAATTTCATTAATTAATAGATATATAATTGGTTTTTGGTAATTGGATTTGTAAATTATAATTGGAAAATTTGTAATTGGTAACTGGAATATTTGTAATTGATAATTGGAATATTTGTAAATAATGTCTTTTAAATAGTAAGACTAATGCCTTGCTTACGCCAACATTAATTTATTATTTTTAGAAGGTAAAATATAAGTAAAAACTTACCTGGGCCAAATTTCATGCCAATCCAGATTCCCCATGCAACTAATGAATGATGAACAACATGTAAAACTGAAATATGGTCGAACTTCTTTCTTAGAACAAAAAATATCTAAGATAAAAAAAAAATTACATCACGTGATTAAATGTTAAAAATTGCGATGTAAAATTTTTTTAATTATAATAATACAATTGAAGATTGTAGAACTTTATTAGCTAGATGCAAACCATTTAAAATAATATTACGTAAATATTATTACACATACTTCTTTATAAACAATAATAATAGTTATTGTACCAACTTCTGTGCTTATCAGGCGTACTTAAGAATATGCCAAAATTGTACTTCTCATTTCAAGAAGCTAATAAACCATGAATGTAAAAATTAATGAAATAGTATGTAATTATAACAATAATGACATACTGTTTCCTAAAAATATTTTTAAATTTTCAAAATTGTTTTAATCAATTCATCAAAAATACAATTTTCCTATGTATACTTTTTCGACACAAATTTCAAAAGATATTATTATAGGTAATACCGAGTAATTCTCAACTGCTTTTCTCTATATCATCTGCCTAAATTTAAATAAAGTTTAACAAAAATAAAACAAAACAGTGTATGTTTGGAGATTTTGGCGAGTTTTCGACCCTGTCTCAATGATATGCTTTGCGATTCAATCTCGGATGGCATTCCAAATATGAAATATCAGAATAAGGAAGGGCCATACCTATCTAGATGATAAAATTTATAAAATTAAACGTTATTCAAAAATTATTATATAGGAATTGTATTTATATGATACAAATGCCATTTATTTGAAAAAGGTTTTTCTACAGACATACATTAAGGAAAAAATAATAATAAAAGCCATCATAAAATTTATAAAATAAATAATAATGCATAAAAATTTCGACAACTTTTGATAATTTAAATTTTTCTAGTTACTTTTAATACATTGCACATTTCTAATAATAAAAATGATTAAAATTTTTAAGGAATGAAATAAGAAATCTTACCGTATCAGCAAATTCTACAATTTTTAATAATAGAAACCACCATCCGATAGAAATCATCTGAAAAATATTTTTTATTTCATTCATATGGAAAAAACGCTGGTAGATTCATAAATAGCAATTTATTTATAATTTATTTATTTAGGAATAACTCTTCATAGAAAAAATTTATTGGTTCAACAAATGTCTTGTTAAAAATAGATTTAATACGGAATTCATTAAACTACTTTGTAATGAATTAATTGTATTAATTCAATTACAGTACACATTTTTAATAAATGATACTTTTGAAATCTTTAAAAATTAAAAATGAATTTAAAATGCTATTAAAATTTTAACTCTTTTTTTGAAAAATTCATTACCATAGCTATCTTTAACTTATCAGTTAGGAAAAACAAATTAAATAATTTGCTGTTTATAAAAAACCTTTCACGACATATTTAATACCAAGGTTGTAAAGTACATCATTAAACTCTCAGAATTAATTAAGGGTGCATGAAAAATTTTCATTCAGCAATATAACCAAAATTATATTCATAAAATATTAGTCCAATTATTTTTAAGATAAATAATAAATTAAAAACATAAAACCACATTATTTATCATTGTTTTGAATCAATGACAATCAAAAACATTCTTTTAATTACTTCTTTTTACTCTACTACTCTAAACTATGTGTTTTTAAAAAGGCTATTTTATTTTAAGTTGTTATAAACCTATACAATAAGAATTTTTTTATTATGATATCAGCTATTGTTTTCTACAAATCCTTTTTAAAGGTACTTAGAAAAGGTTGTAAAATATTTTGTCATTTTTGTTCTCATCAACTACCATACTATTAATAAAAATATCTTCAATGTTCAACCATCGGTGAATGAATTTATGAATGAAATAATTCTTTCTTGGCAGTTAAAAATGCTGTTATGAGGACATATCGTGAAGAAGTATTTGGGTGAATTGTAGTAAATTAACCAGACCGTAGCTTAAAAGTATAGCAATAAAATGACCAAGTAATATAAACAGCTTTCTAACGAGGTCTTATTCACATGAAAGGTTACGTGTTTTATTTTGATGTATTTTATCATGAAATATCCGGTGAGGATGATTACTTTAGGAATTTTTCCTGTAAATTTAAGGAATTAAATTTACTATACCAAATATTCAGAGCATAAAGTTTGAAATATAATTTAAAAAATTATTTTCTGTTATCAATCATACAGAAAACAATTTTTGATATGATAAATTCTTAAAATTGAAATTCACAAAAAGATAGAGCTCAAAATAAACATTTGTAATTAACTAAGTGAAATGTTTATATATATAGTTAATATATATTCTTGTTCACAAAAATCTTATTTTGAGATTGAAATCATCAGTAAATTAATCATATATTAATTTAGAAAATTAAATTCTAATATCTAAAAAACATTAATTATGTTCTGATTTTCAAACTGAAAAACAACTAAACTTTTTGTTTATATTTTATATTCAATTTTCGTTTGCAGTTTTTGACTTTTCGATTGTCCGTAAAATTTAACACCTTTTTATTGTTCATTATTATTTTTATGTTTATGTTTTTTCTTATTATTGTTTAAATAATTAATTTTCTATTAATCCCACAAAAAATATGTTTATATATAGCCGATGAATTTTTATTTCTCCTAAATATTAATGTTCTTAAATGTTGTTATTTTATAACTTTATGGATAATTTTATTATAAAATTATTACTCAAGATGTAATGCAACAACCGGTTCCATATATGACGATCTAGATTATGGAATATTTGATCATAGAGCCTTTGAAGCTGCCATTTATCTATTAGTACAAAAAAGGTAAGTTTAACTATATTTAGAACATTTTTACCATTTTATAATCTCTAATTTAGCATTTAACCAAATTAAAAATAAATTTTTGAAATAACCAATAAATTTAATTTTTGCAAGACATTGTGCAATATATCATGGAACTTAAAATGTCAGAATTCCTTATAATGATCAGATTTATCCATCTTTGGGTGATAACATTATAAATTAAGTGGCAACGCAAAGAAATATGTATTTAATATAGAAAGTTTGCAAACATTAAATGTTCATCATTCTTGAAAAATTAAAATGGCATATCGATAAATGAACTAAATCATTTTAAATTATCATCACTTTCTGGGAAAACTAAAACAATAAAAGTCATTTGATAATTACGGAAGATTATTTATTGAAATTTCTTTATTCACAAGTCCAAATACCAAGTACCACCAGAATTTGAATTTATTGTTGATAACTTAATCCTTTCTAAATTCATTCTTGAATTATAGAAACTGTTCTTATGAAAAAAATCAAGTGGAAGTTTGCTGATAATTCAAAAACTATCAGAAGAAAATTACAAAATAATTTTTGGCTTATTAAAAGCGTTCATTCTTCTTAACTGGCGTTACAGCCCTATGCAGGCCTTAGCCTCCAATACAACTTCCTTCCACTTTTCCCGCTTCAAAGCCAAATTTTTCCAATTCTTTATCTTCATGGTCTCCAGGTCCTTTTCCACATTGTCAATCCATGTTTCTCGGGGTCTCCCCTTCTTCTTGCTATTGAATAATTTACCCTTTGTTATCCTTTTTATGATATTTTTTTCATTTCTGCGGTGTACCGTATTCTTTGTGCTTTAATGAATCTCACTATGTCTTTGTTTATCACAAGGTGTTAAAAGCGCATTGTGTTGATCAATCCTATAGGTGACACAATCGATTTATCAACTACATGCATTTAGGATTCTGTGTAGAATTGAGTACCCCTTGGTTTGGCGAAACATTTGGCGATAAAATTTAATTTAGTTTAGTTTAAACTTTTATGTAGTGGCCATCTTGCCCATTTTAGCCTCAAAAAATCGCCAAAATTCAAAGGGTACCCGATTGTAAACTTTTATTTCCATTTTAGATGGCGATTATTTTGAATATATTTTTCTGCTTCTAGTAAAAAAGAAATATGATATTTTTAGGTCTGACAGTGACATTATCAATCAAATAATATATGCATGTAAAATGATTAGGATTACATCCCTGTCTTCCAGATTTCCTTTGCCCATATGAAGGATTCCACATTCATCCAATTTAAATATTCTTTGAGAAAGAAACATTAAATATCTGTAGAAGAGAGAGACACAGATAAAAACCTGATATTGGTACACCATTTGGAGTGCATGTAAGAATTTCTGCTCAAGTTTTCCGGATACTGAAATGCAGAAGCAAATTTTCACCCTTTCAACCATTCAATTTTTGGTAAATCTAAATTATAGAATTCGATGATATTCTCGTAATGCCATACAATGAAATATTCAAAACATATTAAAAATTTGTTTGAACATTAAAAGAATGTATCTGAATGTTTAAACACAGCAAATTTATTTTTGCCTAGTATAAATACATTTGATACACTTCAATTAAATGCTTCAAAGAAAAGAAATGCGAATCGTTGATAATGAAATCTCATTTTCAGAATTTTAAAAACTAAACTCTCTTACAAAATTAACTGCGAAATAGTATGAATTTATCATAATTTTATACTTTATCTTTTATAGTAATTATTGAAAAAATATGCAAAATAAAAAGACGTACGTTTCTCAATATTTTTATTGCACCTAGATGTTCGAATTCTTATGAATTAACTGCAAACCACTATTTCAATCTGTGCACCACTAATTTATAACAATATTAATTATATATATATATATATATATATATATATATATATATATATATATATATATATATATATATATATATATATATATATATATATATATATATATATATATATATATATATATATATATATATATATATATATATATATATATATATATATATAAATATATATATATATATATATTTATATATAAATATATATATATATATATATATATATATATATATATATATATATAAAATATATATATATATATATATATATATATATAAATATATATATATATATATATATATATATAAATATATATATATATATATAAATATATATATATATATATATATATATATATATATATATATATATATATATATATATATAAATATATATATATATATATATATAAATATATATATATATATATATATATATATATATAAATATAAATATATATATATATATAAATATATATATATATATATATATAAATATAAATATATATATATATATAAATATATATATATATATATATATATATAAATATATATATATATATATATATATATAAATATATATATATATATATATATATAAATATATATATATATATATAAATATATATATATATAAATATATATATATATATATATATATATATATATACATATATATATATATATATATATATAAATATATATATATATATATATATATATATATATATATATATAAATATATATATATATAAATATATATATATATATATATATATATATATATATATATATATATATATATATATATATATATATATATATATATATATACATACATATATATATATATATATATATATATATATATATATATATATATACATATATATATATATATATATATATACATATATATATATATATATATACATATATATATATATATATATATATATACATATATATATATATATATATATAAATATATATATATATATATATATATATATATATATATATATATATATATATATATATATAATATATATATATATATATATATATATATATATATATATATATATATATATATATATATATATATATATATATATATATATATATCTTATGCTTCATCTATATTGATCTGCTTAAGATAAGGTACCTGAAAGAACATAAAAATCTTAAAGTTGTTTTATATTATTGAACTTCTAGTAGGCAATCTAATGCAACTTACTTCTATGATTTCCGGATCATCTGAATAATTTATTGGTTCGCATATCAAACTAAACTTCCCCCATGGAGGAATATATGAGTAACTTCCACCCTGGAAATTAAAAATGAACATCAAATTATTACTTATTATTAATCAAAAGAGAAAGATATGTATTTAGATAAGAAATTTTCTTGACACAAATTTTATTAATTTATTCTTTAATTTATTTGATATTTAATAATAATTAGCCTCTATGATTTTGTTTCTTGACACGACGAATTAAGAAACACTGATATATTGCGAATTTTCTAAATTGAAATATGTCTTATATTTCTAGTTTTAATCTATTCAGCATTCAAAACCCGTTACTTCTCATCGTACAGGTACCATCACGCAAAGAAGCTCTTTTATGTTTAATTACAATCACTATTTCTGTTTAAATTTATACATTTTTATAATATATTATCGCCATATGGATATTTATATATTACATCCTCTTTGTTTTTATACATCAGTGTACCCAGTTTTTGCTTTTTAGACACACCAAATTTTATAGGCTCAGAAACACTACTGCAAAAATATTGCTCATTCGTTTAGGTAATTTTACTTTAAGTGATGTTACACAAAAATAATATGAATATATCCTCAACTCATTGCTTTCGATCTCTATAGTACTTTATCGCCATCATTTTAATGCGTATAAACAGCCACATACTCCTGCATACTATGTGATCACTAGATTGACAGAAGTATATGAAAGTCTCATTCCTAGCAGATAATATCAAGGTTACGTAAGTTTATAAAAATTATCCTTCTGACTGAAATAAGTCATTCAATTCATTTCAACTCAGAAAAAGAAATTACTTAACAATTATTAATGGGTGTCTGCACATGTTAACATTGAGGGAAATGAACAGGCGGTTTCCCTCGCCAAGGAGGCTAGGCATATCAATCCCCTTCCTACGACTACCACTTGCTTCGATGCGAACGCCGTCGCAAGGCATCAGCTCTGCGGGGGACTACGGAAAAAATGGTGCCTACCAGAGCTTAATCCTGACCGTGGTATCACCTCTACCATCAGCAGAATGCGGACTGGGCACATGAGGGATATGAAAATCATGCCCGACGGATCTAGAGCCTACGCAGAATGCAGGCACTGCACAGGAGTTCCACTGGATCAGAAGCATCTCTTCAATTGCATCTGTGTTGCCTCGACCCTCTTCAGTATCGACCCCAACTGCTGCCATGACACCCTTTATACAGAAAAAGCAGCAGATGTGGCCAGGGCAGTGCTCCATGCCTTTCGCCCCATATGACTTGTCATTTTACCTTTTCTTTTTTTTTTTCATTTTGTACTTGTCACACAACAACAACAACTTAACCACTATTAGAAAGCTTTTTATCTTTCCTGTCTAAATTAGTTTTTATCAATTTAAATTGATGATTTCATATTAAATATAAACGGTATATGATAAAAAGGTATATTTATTATACTTACGTATATGAAAAATCCTGCAGAAAATATGACCATGAGAATATTGTACAAAATGATGATTTTTTCGATTTTAAATGGCGGTCTATTTTTCATCCATTGAGGTCCCAATACTTTCACAAAATAGACATATGAAAATATAATAGATAACATAGGAAACGGACTGCCACATAAAGGCCAATTTTGTGTCCTTGGATCTGAAAGAAAAGAAATAAAGTTCATTATTTAAAAGGTTAAAGTCGTTACTGCTGTTTTAGAAAAAAAAAGCGTTTGTATTTTAATACTACAATTTTTTTCTCATCTTTGTATAATTATATTAATCAAGTATTAAAATTACACTGTAATCTAAAAATATGAATTCGGATAAAGTCATAATAAAATATCTGAAGCTGCCCAACTTGTCTAGTGGTCAGCATGCCTGACTGTTCACAGGGAGGTCCTGCGTTCGAATCTCGGTTTCGGCATGGATGTGCTTTCTCTATCTATCCTGATTTTGTCATTTCCTTTTATGAATGAGTTGTGAATGGTTGCTTAACTTATAAGCGGCTACCTATGGCATGTTTGTACTGAGAAAGTTGGAACTCCACACCAAAATATGATTCAATATGGTGGTATTGGAAAATTGGAGCAGCGCACCCCATATTGCCAGCCTAGCTGACACACAACAATAACAAAATATCTGAAAACATTTTCGGAATGGTCAGAAAAAATGAGGGTTGGATCAAAATTCATGCGATTTTCCCCCTTTAAAAACAAATGCTGAATTATTTGGATAACGATAAAAATCGCTTCTCATTATATCAAATTATTAAGTTCAAATTCTACATTTGCAGTTCTAAATAAAATGCTAATTATTAGCATTTATTTATCTTATATTTGCAAAGAAGCCCTTTATAGCATTTTATTCGGAATAAAGAATATTATGAGTACTACTTGCGAAGAATGTTACTTGCCTCCAATCTACGACATCTTGTATTCGACTTTAATTTATTTTTAATACTCATTATTTGTTTACAAAACATATGTATTTACCAAATAAAATAATTAATAATTTCATTTAGAAAATAATAATAATTATACCATAAAATTCTAACTAATAATATTCTTATCATCAAATAAAATGCTTGACTGTTAGGACAAAAGTAATTACAGCTAACTTGAATTTTTAAATTTTAAAACCTGTATTTTTTTATATTATAATAAATATTTTTCTGGAAAAAAGAATAAAAAGAGCTTATGTGGTTTACTTTTACAATTATCTGAGAAAATAAACGCCTTCTTATGTTACTAGAAAATATGTAGAATGTAGTTTGACCGCAAAGTGTAGAATATGATTCGATTGCAATATATTCGACCGCATTCCATTTGAGGCTGAATGTGGTTTCTTACAAGGAAATATGATATAACTCTGTGGTCCTAAGCTTCTTTGCATTCTTTTTGGCAACTTTCTTAACAAATAACAAAAAATTAGGGATACTCTTGATGCAAATTCATACTAAATTTTATGTTAATGGTCAATAGCTTGTTTATATATATATATATATATATATATATATATATATATATATATATATATATATATATATATATATATATATATGTATATATATCGGTTATCGTTGTGCTTTGAAAAGTTTCAATACATGACAGGTCTCATACATTTAAAAATTATTAATTGAAATATGTACTAATGAATATTAAAATGTAAATAAAATTTTATTTAATTTAAATTGAGCACACGAACAAGAGATCTGAAAAATTAAAAAAAAATAGTTTAATGAAAATATTGAAATATAATGAAAACATATTCCTTCTCCATACGGTATTATAACACAATTTATTATTATATTAAATAATATTTTAAGACATTTTAAATACAACATACCATTAAAATAGATAAGATATTACGTAGCAAATTGAGCTTTTTTTAAAAAAATAATAAAAAGTGGAAAGCGGGAAATATTATTCAACAAAGATTCCATTAAGTCTTATGAATGTATTGGAAAATTTCTAACAAGATTAGATTAAATGGTTAAGCTATATTGAATAAAATATGTACAATTTTGTGAAATAACGAGTTATTTAAGTCATTCTTGAGAATTTCAACTAATATTTTGTCAATGATTAAAAAAAGTAAATGAAATGATATTGATTTTCTCTCTCAATATATTTTATATTACACTCCTAATTAAATGGGAGCTCTTCTCAGTATTAATTTAATCAATCATTGAAAAATATTTTTACCTAAAAGAATTTTTGTTTCAAAAATAAATAAAACATAATAAAAAATTTTATGAGATTATATTTTATTTATAAGTTTAATATTCATGCATGAATAATATTTTTCAGTGACAATGTTATACTACAAATAGTAAGTTTTATATCTCATAATAACTGGAAAATATTATTAATAATACAATAAAGAAATTAAATTTTTTAATTACTTATAACTAATATTTATTTTTGAAAAAAAAATGCTTTGATTTTCTCCTAAATACTACGTTATTAACATAAATTTATTCAATTGAAAGAAGTTAATATTTTAATATAAAAAGAGTGCTTTCGATGAACTTTTAAATAAAGAGAAGCAGAAGCTTTGGGCAATTTATGGTATTTTTGGTAAAGCAATTTACGCATACATTTTTAAAGGTACAACTAAAGGTAGTTGATGGAACCAGAAGCCTGAGGTCACTTCCTACTCAACGTGTTTAGAGATTTGTTACAGATGAGCAGGATTTCGTAACTGTTTCCACTTATTACTTCCTGAATAATTAAGAGGTCAGTGGTTGCGCTCTCCTAATATCAAGGTCCACTCGACGAGTCCAGAGTTATTAATATTCTCAGAGGATGCATTATCAACCAACTGATCTGAATTACACGATGGATGTCCTTATTATAAATAGGTACAGAAAAGTGTTTGAATATAGAGCAATAGGATTTGTTAAAAAAAAAAAAAATTGAAGACTAGAAAATGGTGCTTGGAAGTTAAAATATTAGAAGTAAATACTAATGTAATGAATTTCAGGAAATATTAATGAAATTATTTTTCGTGACATTGTTCAAATAATAAAATGCTAAGTAATCATTTATTTGGTAGTCATTAAACTATAAAATACTGTACATAAAAAAAAGAATTATTAATATGGTTACAATTTGAAAGGAAAAATTACTTGAAAATTAATATGAATTGAAAGTTGCATGATTTTTTTAAAATTGATTTGATAAATAGTCTCTTGTCACCTGCTTCATTTGTTTTTGGTAATTTTATTCAAAACAATAATAATAATAAATAAATAAATAAACAGAATACGAAGAACAATATTAGCATTGTATAATGTTTCAACGGACATTGTTTGAACGAAACATATTCTTATTTAAATTACTATAAATAGCATTTTTTCGGAAAATAGTCTTTTTGGTTAAGATAAATTAAGATTCAAATATGCAATGTTTTTAGCTCTTTTATATGAGCTAAAATCATATTGTCAATAATTTATTATGTATTAATTTGCTTAGGCATTTTTTATAAAATAGAAAAATTTGCCCAATAAAAAAATTCTATAAATGATTAATTTATTTATCGCAATTCAGTTGTAATAAAACCTTTAATTACTCTAATAGATAAGAGAATATCTTACTATAATATTTATATTAACAGTATACTCTTATTTATTCAGTAAGTGACATTTATATTGAATTATTAAAGTATTGAAAATAAAATATTTATGTAAAGAACTATAAAATAAAATCAAGAAATTTTATTTCTTCATACGAATTGAACTCACACATTTTTGTAATGATTTTACAAAGATATTTATAAAATTAAAAATAAGATTTTCCCAAATATGTTCAAATTGATCCCTTTTAAATCAATCATACTACATTTTGAGATTTCCAAGATAACTGAGCATTTCTTAAAACATTAAGATCTATTATAAAGTTCAAAGGCACAATATAATCCATGGAATAGCTTCAATTCCTGTTTCATTTCTTTTTTTTTATATATAAAATGGAGTTAAAGATTTAAAGACCAGATATGGAACCTTATCTGAATGAAACTTTCCGAAATTCGTTTGAGTGACAGAATGGAAATTTCTCGTTGACAATAGGCATTTCTGATATTAATCCGGATTAATTTTATTCTATTTTTCATATTTTAAGTTTCGCGTTGTAAAACAATCCAGTAATAACCATGAAACCTTACAAAACATTTCTTTTTTCTCTGAACTAATGTTCTAAGTTTTTTTCACTTCTTTTCAATAATAAATCAATACCAATCTTCTTTTATTGCAATCAGGGAAAATACATTCAAAGCTCATCAACTGTTATTGATTTTATTTAACATGTCAAATACTTCCCATACAATAATTTGCCCATATTCTTAAACTGATGATTTAGGATAATTTGCTTTTAGGAGATGAATATTTTTTGTTTTGTATGTTTAAATTAGATTTTATTATCTTATTCACAATTTTTTAAAAGATAATTTGCGATTGTACAAAAGCTCTTTAGTGGTTGGATTTTTCTTCCAAATATGAGATGATACTTCAATTAGAAAAATTGAATATGCACCTTTGTTTGGTATTTTATAATTTTGCCCCTTTATTTCACTTAAATGTAAACTTTTAGCTTTTTCATGTTTTCTTTCATTATTTATGCCACATACGAATAAAAATAATAATTAATACAAATAAAAATAATAAATAGTCCGTATAAGAATAATAATTATTACAAATAAAAATATTAAAATTACGCTTTTTATATCTTCCTTAACAATAAAAAAATCATTCTCTTCGAAAAATGCAAAAATATAACTTTTGACTTATTGTATTTTTCCCCAACAATATTTTGTATCAAAGAATTAAATTCATTCTACATACAAATTTATTCTGATGTAATTTACTTTTCATTTTAAATTCTAAGTTAAAATTCATAAGAATCTGTAAAAATAAATTTGACCTGTAAAAACTGTAATAGGAATTGAAAACCTGTAAAAATAAATCTTTAACACAAATTAAATGTTATAGATTCTTATAAAGCATTTTTTTTTTTTTTACAGAATTTCGATCTATGCAACGTGATCATCACAGAAAAATATCTTACACCTGCAGAAAGTTAAACGACTAAAAAGTGATGAATAATTCCGCCGCATATAACAGAAAGCTTACATGCAGAGTATCATCTGACGAAAAAGTTTCAATAAATATAAATTGCTCAAATTATTAAGTTGATCCCTTTCTCATATTTATATTACGTGACAGTGAAAATGCAGTACTTAGAACACACACATGTGAAGAAAATGATAAAAATCGGTAAGAATAAAAACATTATAATAAATAATATATGATACACTTATAAATAAATCTATAAAGCGGTAATTTTAGATATCTGTTGGATCATTATTGATGGCAATACCTTCAACAACGCATCTGAGTATCAACTCAAAGAGTGTACGAATGATATATTGAGAAATATTGCTGTCTATTTTCTCTCAGCTATTTTCTACGCTTCATTTTATGAGCACGTCAGTGGCACTCTCTACAAACGACATTCAATTGCGTCCTATAAGTGAGAATTAGGGAGCAACGTGTAGCCAAGAAGTATCTAAATAATTTTCAAAGTAAAATATTTCGATACTTCATGAACATGTTGTTAGCTGATTCGCACTGTATCTTCCCAATAAACAACAGCTGGCATCCCTAAATGAATGAAGTATATTGTTTCCATATTGTATTCTGCCAACAACGCTATCTTGTTCTACAATCGTAGTCAATGCAAGCCATATCTTGGTGCCATGCAGTATGGTGTTTTCAATTACTATTAGATGGGACCACTAGACTAGTTCTCGTATTATTACTTAAAAAACGAGTCTCATTTAAAACACTATACTATGACAGTCCAAAACACATATGGCTCTATCACGAAACATTTCAAATGGAGAAGCCTATACTATTGACTCTGGTAATCTTTACAATGGATGTAGATGCAAGGATTCCAGTCTGTTTGGTAATATCAAGTATATGAATAGCATCAGTAGATTTTGCAACTGCCGTAAAATGTCTAAGGTTTGTAGTTTTCCCAGTCAATAGAGCAAGCCCTCAGATGAGCCAATCCATATTTCTTGACTTCACTTTGGCAGCAATGCTATTCCTAAAACATGTCAATTTTTCTTTTTCCAGCAATCTTTGCCATATGTACAGTATGCCAACAATGTTTGCTTCGACATACAGTAGGCGAGTGTTAGTACCCATCTCCTGCGATTCGGCTCACTTACCAGCCTGCTCTTCTCTCTATCAGCATTCTAAGAAATAAGATCACCATATTCCTAGAGTAATTGTTTGCGTGCCAGAAATGTTCCGAGCTTTGGCGTCCACACATGGAAAGTTTCCTGTGGTATAGAAAAACAAGTTCCAAGATGATAATTCTTCCTAATAAGCAACGTAACAGTTATCCATTGCGCATAGGTTCCTTTTATATCTTGCTTTATCCGCTCCAGAACGTACGAACTGCGCAACGCTTATGAGACCCGGTGGACTGCAGTTACCCTGCATTTTATATATTTTATGGCTCTTTTCCTGGTATTCCATTTTAACAGTCATAGTCTCTGTATTTAAACAAATCTTCACAATATTATTTTTTTTAAATTCACGCATATAAATTTCTCTTATCAAATCTTTATGAGAGTTTAAATTATTATTTTTTATTAAATCTCTACTATTAAACAAATCTATTTAAGAATTCGATCATTAATTAAAAATACTAATGTTAATCAAAAGGATTTTCTAACCAGTTTTTTTTCTTAATTTATAAGATTATACTTATATTTTTGAAAGTGTTGTTTTTTATTTAGCAAAAATTTCCAAATATATAATTTATGTATATATGCATTGAAATATAAATAATATAATATACATTTCTTATAATTTAATATCATAATTAATTTTATTTTGTCTGTATGAGCAAATATTTTTTAAATGATTTTTTTTATTAGAGTCTATTTTTTATTAGAAACTTAATTAAATTTTTGAATTTATTCAAAAGTTTTAGTTGAAAATAAGAGGTTTGATTTTCTGGTTGAATGATTTTTTTCTATTATTTTTCGTTCAGTGCATTTTATTTTACTATACATTCTCTCTGATGGAATGTGTTTCAACTATTTTTAATTACAATTTATTCTTGTTTAAAATTTAATTCAAGAATGTAATTTTCATTATCATGAAATATATCATAAAAATGTATAATGAATAAAATATTATGACATTGTTTATACATATAAATATATTATAAAAACTGCAAGTAGACAAACAAAGAAGAGAAAAAATATAATTTTCACGTAATAAACAAACAAGCTCAGAATTCGCAATTCACAGAATAACAATAGTGTTGACAAATCGAATAAACTATTTGTAATGCTTACGCAAAATAAATATATTAATATTTAGTGATTAATTTTATATTGACATTGAAATGTTTCTAAAATTTCACATATTCGATTTTTCAGTTCATTGAGAAAACCATGTTGAGGTAAAATATACTGTTATTTAGCTTCTCATTAAAATTCTAGTGAAGTTTTCATATTTTTAATTTGTATTTTTTGTTTAAAGCTAATGTTTTTGTGAAATATTTAAAATTATTTTAAATGTATTTACTATTAATTTTATCATTTAAACTTCCAAAAAAAATTCAATTAATTTGTTAACATGATTTTAAAAATTTATAGGTTTTCTTCCTTTCTCTCACCGTTAATCTTTAATATGATTTTAATATTGTACCAATATTAAAAAAAGATACCATTTACTTTCCAAATCACATTCGAAATTCCCAATATTATTTGATCTTCTTTACATTTTTGCCATGTCTCAGTAATAAATATTAAATAAAACATGTCAGGTGTGATCATGTTTGAAAGCTGAAATACTATCCAGCCTAACCTTTGACCATGAAAATCCATGTCCTGATGATAACATATCCTGATGACATCATATTAATCAATCAAAAAAATTAACCATTCATTCTATTGAAATCATCATGGTCTTCATCTTCTTAGCGTTTTAAACAATTCATTATTTGACGAAAATTAGTTGTTCTTTTTTAAGTTTGTCTCAATTTCTGAAATACCATATTCATAATCTGAAAATAATGATCTTTTTAATCATTTAGTAACTATCCGTGTATTCAAAAATGAATCAAGCATTACGAATATTATTTTAGGTTAAAATAAATTTTATTATTTTAGTAAACATTGAAATTGATTCTAAGAATTCAATGAAAACTTATTTTAAAATAAGCTCTATTTTTCATGAACTATAAAAAGAAAAATTTCACCTCAAATATACATCGAGTGTAATTAACTTTATAATACCCATGTTGAAGCATTTTGCTGTTGACTTTATAATGTTTATAAAACGAAATTGTTAAAATTAAAATTTTACAGTATAATTTTTTTATAAAAAAGACATTAAATTTATGCGGTGTTTTATATTTTAAATATTTTAAATTTGTACGGAAAAAATTATTGCAAAATTTAAAAATATAAGATGATTGTGTATCAAATAATCTCAAATTTTCCTTTTTCAAATTAATTCCAAATTTTTTAATCATTTAGAACGTTATTAGATTTTATATTATTATTAAGTTACTGCCAAGAATATATTACATCAATTAGTGTAAAACTATAAACAGTTTGGGAGATGTAGATAGACAAGTAAATGACATCAAATCATACATTATATGTAGGTCTTCGAATATATTTGATTTCTTTTAACATATTATATTATATAACTGTCTTAAAGCATCATACGCTATAGATGTTTAAAAATGCCGATAAAATGGGCTGACAAATCTTAATTATTTTAAAGTTTCTGATTGGCAGAATGAATCATGCATACTTTTCAATAAACAAAGAGCACGTATTAGTCGTCAGACAATGACCCGGTTACACATTTCTTTTACACTTGTAAACTACACTTGACCGACCGACTTACGGCATTCGCATACTAATGGAAAGGGAAACAAATTGGTCACTTAACCTTGCCATTGATAAATGAGAATAGGCAATAAAGAAGAGCCGGGAAATGTAGGCAAGGAACTCATCTTTGCACATAGCAGTCGTTAAACGTGTCGCTATTTTATCTGTATGAAAGAAGCATTTTGTTGAAACTTCTGTATTTCAGTAAAGATTAAGTTGCCTCTTCTACCCAAGGTACTTCCGGATTCGTTAACAAATACAGACAGATACAGAGGAAAATCAATATTTCTTATATATATTTATATATTTATTAGTTATACAATGTTTAATTAAAATCGAATACGCTAAACCTCTAGTTTATTTAATGAAAGTGTTAATATCGTTAAATTAATATCATAGATTTAATTGAATAAACAAAATTTTTAAATTTTTTTCTATTTAATTTTCAATATATTATGCATAAAAGCCCAATACCATTTTTCATACATAAAGTAAATCAATAAATATATTTACTTTGCCAGAACATATAATATAATTTTGTTTAACAACAATTGAATATTTTTACTCAACTTTTTCAACTAATCACTAAATAAATTTAACTAATATTTTTTTCAAAAAAAGTCCTTGGAATAAGCTTCTTCTCATTCATTTATTACTGTTTATTCAATGTAAAAATACTTTGCGAGTTTTAATTATAAAAATTTATGTGGAATCCTTCTTTCAAATCGAGTAAGAAAAAAAAAATGAAACAATTTTATTGGACGAGTTTCTTTATCAAAAATGTTATAAATATGACCTATGATAAATATTTAAGTTTTATTTTCTCATGAAAAGTGTAAGGCATATTAACCACGTACGAGGGTCACACTGAAATTTTTGAGATACAACTAGGTTTTTAAAGTTATACTTACAAAATTTTAGGTGTGTTCAAAGTAGTCTCCCCAGCATCAATGCACTTTTGTAGACGAATTTTCCACAGATTAAATGCCTCAAACCATTCATTTCTTCGAATAGATGAAAAAAATGCATTTATAGCCACATCAATCTCTTCTTCTGAATGAAAACGACGTCCACGTAAGTTCTTTTTTAGATTAAAGAATAACCAAAAGTCGCACATAGCTAGATCAGGTAAATACGGCGAATGTTCGATCACTTTAATTTGTTTTTGTTTAAGAAATTCAACTATTAATCTGGCTGTATGTGAAGATGCATTGTCATGGTGAAGCATTAGTCCCCAAACATTCAGTTCTTGTAGAATTTCTGGAAGACATTTAGTGGTATACCAGTTTGCTGTTACTGTCTCTTCTTCAACTTGATGGCTTTGACCAATCCAGTACTTCTGAAGAAAACGGCATACATCACTTTTTTCAGTGCGCATTGTTTTTTCACCGTTGTCGGCGTGGGATCATCTTCAAATGCCCATACTTTGCTTTCTTGACGTGCTGGAACGTCCAAAAACGGTATATACGTTTCATCACCTGTTACAATTTTAGAAATGATGCGGTGGCCACCATCACTCAGCATATTAAGAGTTTCTGTACTGATTCTGACACGCTCCTCTTTTTGATGCTCAGTTAGATTATGGGGAACCCAACGGCAAACTACTTTTTTCATATGTAATTCTTCATGAATGATTTTGTGTATGACTGCGGATCCAATGTTAAGTTCCTTTTGTATCATTTGATAGGTACAGTGATTATCATCCATTAACATTTTTCGTATGGCAGACACATTATCCGGGATTACTGCCGACGGCGGCCTTCCAGTGTGTTCTTCATCCTGAAGAAAATTGCGACCTCTTCTAAATTCTCTAAACCATCTAATGCAGTAGCACGAGCTGGAAATTCATCACCAAATGCTAATTGCAACCGTTGAACGCATTCTTCTTGATTTAATCCTGCTTTGAAATCGTAGAAAATCATAGCGCGAAAATGTTCTCGCGTCAACTCCATTTTCTCTTCTGTTTAAAATTTATTCCACGCTAAACAAGTTGAAGTAAGTCAGTAAAAATTCGTCTTTTGTGTTAAAATACTTTGTACTTTAAAATTAAACCGTTATTTTTATTTTGTAAATTCTCGTCTACGCGTATCTCAAAAATTTCAGAGTAACCCTCGTATACATATTTCAAAATAATAAGGTTACAGTTTGGTTCAGATAAATAAATATGTTAAAAAGAACATACGGAGACACATGCTTTATTCATTAATAAATAAGTTATTTGAACATAGAGTTATAATAACACAAATTAATGAAATGCATCATAATAGCAATTTAATTCAGAGATTTTAAAAATCATTTTTAATCTGTATCATTTTGGAAAATCATTTGGAAAATTGTCGAACTATGTTAACCGTTAATTGATAAATTGTATTATAGAAGGCAACTTCATTCAGGGCTTGTATATTTTAACGTAAACGATACTTTCTATGATGGCTATTAAAACAACATTCGTGTAAAAATAGTGCAATTATTTATATTTTTTATCCTATAAGTACCATATTTAATAAGGTTAAGTGTAAGAATATATAAGACTGTGTAACATGATCCATTGATTATGTTTTTTTATAATTCTATTGGCTTTTTAATGTAGATAGAAAAAGTAACACACTTTAAGAACAAATAATTGTAAAAATGACTTTAAGGACGAAGTTGAAAAATTACTTTACTCAATTTTTCTTTGACTACAGTTTTATTAAATAAAATTTTAAGATTAAAAATCTAATAGAAATATTTTAAAAAGTAAAAAAATTTCGAATAACAATAAAATTACTTATAAATTAGTGAAAAGTATGAAAATAATATTTAACGTTTTTGTTAAAAATTATTAATGAAATTTACAAATAAGAAGTAAAAATCATAAATATATGATAATAAAAGCTGAATGAAATTAAAATTATTTTAAATTTATATATATTTATATCCTTTCTTTGTAAACATGTATTGTGTTCTAGTATACAGTGTCTCACAAAAGTGAAGGGACACTTGTGCTATACAAAGGGAAACTGTAATAAAATAAACTAAAAATATATGTACAAATTTTTGTGGGTGTGTTTCATACTTAAATTTAATAACAATTATTACAAAACATACATTTTGTCAAACTATTAAAATATTAATTAAATTATTAATTAACAATAAAAATATAATTGCTTAGAACGGAGCAAAGAATAGCTCACATAAGTGATAGGACACCATTAGATATGCAACAAAAATCGACTGAAATAAGCAATAAAAATATTATTTGGGTGTTTTATTTTTACTCAGAAGCAATTGGCAATAATTTATAAAACCGTCTGCAGTATTTCTCTCCAGATTGTTTTGGAATTTTTGTGTTTTTTAGCTGTGTTCAGTTATGAATGCTAGACGAAAAGAAACTTCGCCTGAAATTCGAAAATTAGTTATTAATTCGCATATTGAAAGTGTAAAAATGTATTAGAGAAACTGCTGAAACAGTTAACTTGAGTCATTCAACAGTTTTCAATATCATTAAACGATATAAAAAGAATCATATGATTCAGAATAAAAGAAGACATGGTCAACCATCAAAGCTATCCAATGGAATAAAGCGAATTGTCGTTCGAATTATTAAAAAAAAAATTCAATTATGAGTGCTTATAAAGTTGCTGCTGATTTACAAGCATTATATGGAGTAATTGTTAATCCTGAGAATATCAGAAGAGTAATTCGATCTGCTGGATACCACGGTAGAGTAGCCAGGAAAAAATTCTTCGTAAGTGAAAAGAATAGAAAACTCAGACTGGCTTTCGCAAAATCTAACATAAATAAAAATTCTGATTACTGGAATAAAGTTATATTTGCTGATGAGAGTAAATTTAATATATTTTGTTTTTACCGTAGAATCTGGGTGTGGAGAAATCCGAGGGAAGAATTTCGTAAACAACTAAGAACTTGGTACCAACAGTAAAACATGGTGGAGGAGGAGTTATGGTAGGGGGGTGTATGTCCTCCTCTGGAGTTGGTAATCTTGTTTTTATTGACAGTGTCATTTGGATCAGTACAAGTATATTGACATTCTAAAACAAAATTTGACATCTTCAGCACGAAAATTGAACCTTCATAACGATTTTAAATTCTACCAGGACAATAACGCCAAGCACACTGCTTTAAACGTTAGACTCTGGCTGCTGTATAACTGTCCTGAATAATAAAAACACCACCACAATCTCTAGACTTAAATCCCATTGAGAATATTTGGCAAGAATTGGAATCTTGCAAACACACCATTTCTTGAAAACAACAGTTAAAATCGGTGCTTCAAAAAGAATGGGGTAAAATCACTCCAGAAATCACAAAAAAATTAGTCAAATCCCCATCCCAAGAAGATTAAATCATATTTAAAAAGTAAAAGAAAACCCAACAAAATATTAAAACCTTTTAAAAAGTAAAATTTTTGGATATATATTTGATGGAAAAGTAAGAGTTCCATACTTATGTGAGCTTTTTTTTTTTTTTTTTTTGCTCCGTTATAAGCAATTGTATTTTTATTTAATTAATATTTTAATATTTTGACAAAATTTATGTTATTTAATATTGTTACTAACTTTAAGTATGAAACACACCCACAAAAAATTTGTCCATGTATTTTTAATTTATTTTATTACAGTTTCCTTTTGTAAAGCACAAGTGTCCCATCACTTTTGAGACACTGTATATTTTAAATTATAGCTGATTTGAAATACATGCATCAATTTGTACTTTTGTTCTACTATAATATATGAATAACATTAAAACATTAAAAAATTTTTCTGCAAACTTGTAGTTTTTTTTTTGTTTTGTTTTATGTGTATAACATGACACATATAAATTATTTTAATTAATGCATATTAAATATTAGTCGTATTATACATTACATTTCTTCTTGTTTTCATAAGATTAATCTGAAAGTTAGTTTTTAAACTGAAGTATACATAAAGATTAGAATATATTTGTAATTATAAAATAGAAATCATATTTAAAAGTTTACGGATAGATTCTGCTCTATTTAAAATATAATACTTCAACAATTAAGTATTATTTTTGAAGTATAACTATCAAAATTATACATGCTAACTATCAAAATTATGTATGTTAAAAACTAACAGCATAAAATTAAATAAAAAAATGTTGACTTTAAGTTTGTAAGCAAATAACGCACATTTTGTAACTGTAATGCAAATAGTATTTCAAGAACTCGGTTTCAAATAGTATTGAAAATAGTTTATGAAAATATGTTTATTAAATTTCATAAAAAAAGATTCAAAACAAGATTAAACAATAATTAATTATTGTTTTAATCGTAAAAGTCTGCATCTTAAGTGTCTTCTTTTTTAAATGTCTGATTATGTAATTCCCAAAATGTATTTTATAGTTCAGGCATATTCAATAGCAAACAATTTTCATGCAATAGAAACATTATATCATTGCGACAAAGACATGGTACATTTAACGTGCTAAATAAAAAATAAACAGAGCAATTATGGACTATTTAAAAAATCAAGGGATAGAAAAGTTAATAAATCAATAAGAAACTAGTGATCATAGTATTTATAAAAACAAATACGTTAGTCTCGGAAACAGATAGAGATATTTAGCATTGTCCCAATTAAACTAATGTGAATAATTATAGACAGAATTGAATAATCTGGAGACCATTGTTCCTGAAGTCTCTTATTTAATTATTAATCTTTGTCTCATCTTAGTTATTGGTAATTAATAATGACTAAAATTTAATTCAAGGCCTAAGAAAGGCTTTCTTTATTTTTATGCATCATGGGAAAAATACGTGATAAAATTTTGGAATGACAAATCTCTTAAATATTGACTGTAAATCATGCATATCAAATCGGCATCCAAGTGACTCCTGGGGCTTAGAGATACGATTTGCGACTTCTATAATATTTAAATTGCATGGGTAATTTAATAAAATATGCAAACACAAACAGGCGCATATTTTAGAGATTCAATGCAATGGAGGAAAAGTACTTGATGCAAATGAGGATTATGTAGTAAGGTTATTACAATGTAGTAATGTAACTGGAATTTTACGTTTCTATGTAATAACGAAATAGCGTAAAAATTACAAACTGTAATTTAGTAAATTTGGTAAAATTATTATTTTCAATGAAAATAAGATGAAAGATGTAAAGACAATCTTCTATCTCTTTATCTACCTTTCAACCATTTTTTGGAGCTCACATATGTATGTTTTTGATGATATGCATTGTGTTATATTTAAATCATCAATCTTCTTTCAATTTTCAAATAATAGTTCGATTAATTTGATACTATATTAAGGATAAAAAAATTAATTTTGTTAATAGATATCGAAAAATTTAAGGTAAATGTAAAAGATTAAAATTTGTTAGATTTATCTACGATAGCTGGATTATATATATATATATATATATATTTATATATATATATATATATATATATATATATATATATATATATATATATATATATATATATTAGAGAAATATGAATTTGCATTTTTTGAATGGTACAAAACGAAATCACATTAATTTTGAACGCACTATTTCTTCATAGCAACTAAGATAAAGTTTAGATAAAATTTTATCTCATATCATATATTATAACATTAAATGTATATCACTATTTTTATGAAATAAATTTAATGTTTATTGAGAATTATATATTTGGTTTTAATTCTGCATTTTAACAAAACAATGTAAATTTATAACTGGAAAATTTGAATTCGCGTTATTTAAAATGTTTCACTGATTGAGAATAATAAAACATGCTTACCACTCTTGGACATCATCCAGGCATAAAACTCAAATGGCGCCCGGAAAACTTGAGCAACATATTCCATCTTGGTCACCTAACTTTGCAGTTGCTTCTTTTCCTGTAGGTATAATTAAAAATTTAATGATTATTTTTTTAAATAAAAGAAACCTGCATATTTAATCGTAATATTCTTTTATAGCATACAGTTTTACATTGAGATATATATCCAGAAAAATGTATTTCGAAAATATTCAACTAATTTCAGTCTTGAAGAAATATTAAAATTGCTAAAACTACTTCAATAAAGGTATGTGATTTTAATAAAAAAAAGGGTTAAATAGCTTTGAGAATTCCCTAATGATAAGTAGCCAATTAGGAACAACTAAATTCATTAATCTAAATTGTGTTTCTGAATCCATAAAAATAATTTTTTTAACAAGGAAGCTATCACGCACGTATTATATTTTACCGATAACATTGATTAAAATTTATAACTGAAATTTAATAAGAAAATCAAATTATTGTTAATTTTTTCACTGAAAAAAAAGTTTTATGAAAAACAGGTATTTTGGGAAGTAAAATAATGATAAAATGTGACACTCCACGGATAAAAACAGATCAAAAATATTTTTCTACAAGATTAAATAAATATATTTTTTTAAGAGCACATGATCTCACCTTCCAAATCCGAGATTCCGAAGCACAGCAGAGGTCAAGGTCATATCTTAAAATGGTGTAATATTTTTTTCCTTATTTTTTTTATTAATCGAATTTTTTTTTTTCACGAGATAAAATTATCAGATCAGCAGCAATGAGCGTTATGCTTAGTTCTAGATATCTTATCCGTTTACATTCTAGAAGTATTATAAACATTTGCTTAGAACAATTTAACAGATCACCGACTTTAGGAAATCATTGTTAATGGATACCTTTTAATCCTTTCATTGATTCCGTCACGGGCTATTTTTTTATTAAAAAACATTTCGACATTTTGATTACGTATTTTACTATTGTTATGTACACGAGTGAATAAGTCTTACAGTTTTTACGAATTTACACGATGAAAGCTAAAATAAATGATAAAGATAAAAAAAATAATAAATAAAAGTCAAGAAATGAGAAAAAATAGTTTTTTAATCTCAATCATAATCTGAAAATCAGATAAATGGATTCTTAAGAATAACATTCAAATTTTAAGATTTTAAAAAATTACATTTTTTTATTAAATAAATGGCAAAATTAAAATAAGTCTCAAAATTATTTCAATTCTGTTTATCCTTTACTGCTGAAGAGTATTCTTTGTCAACCAAATACATTCAAGTAAATATATGTTGAGTTTTTTAAATAAAAAACAAAATGTTATGAGAAAAATAGTCCTTTTTTTCTTCTTTTTTTTAGAAAAGGGGAAATTTTTCCAAGTATCTTTTTCTTTAAGATCTTGAAATTTTAATAAAGTCTAAAATTTTATTTACTTCATTTTTTTCATTACTCATTCTCGCATGAAAGCTTTTAAAAATAGATTTACGTAATTACAGGTGTTGTTGCAATGTACAATTAATAGTTTTTTTTATTAATTAGCAGCATAATTATTAACCTTTCTCTATGAGATAAACTAGATCTATGCGCTTTAAATATTTAAGGAGCTTAATGTTCTTAGAATTGTGGGATGATGTTTAAAGAGACGCGTGTCAACCCAAGGATCAATCTCATCATGCTACCTTAACTGAAAATAACAAAAGTAATTGATGGTAGTCTTAATTCTTGACAAGTCAAACTTTTGAGAAGTCAACTGGTCAAGTGTGGAGTCACTCCATCATATATATCATATATATATATATATATATATATATATATATATATATATATATATATATATATATATATATATATATATATATCATATTAACATAATAATCATATATTTAATTAAGTTTAGTAAAATCAGCCTAGCCTAGCGATCTTTTGTCAAAAAATTACTATTTATACTTTATAATACTTTAGTTCATGTCATGAAATGGAAAAATGTTCACATTATAATGCTGTAAACTGATATAGAATTTATGAAATATTTATCATATTTATTGCTCTAAAATTTAGGTATTATTAAGAAAATTAAATTTTCCAATATACTTTTATTCTTTCCTTAATATACAGTTGCAAAATTTTCATTATTAATTTCGATAGCATGCAATTCTATTTCTATTGATAATATAAAGAACATATAATAATTATGCTATTTTCCTTATGAATCAGTTAGATTCTAATTCTGTCTTAATATTTTCATAAGAAAAATGCCATAATTATTATATGTTCTTTATGTTATCAATTGAAATAGAATTGCATACTATTTTTTCATGATATTGATTACATTTCATGATAACTGTCAACAAGATAAACTATATTTCAAAAAACCAGTTTTTTTTCCAAAAAAAAAAAAAAAAAAAAAAAACTGATTTCCAAGTCATGAAAAGCAATTCGTATGAGGTCAAATATTTCCTTATGGGTGATTTTTCTCTTCCCAATACTATTTTGGAGAAATAAAGTTTTGACTTTTGGTGACGACGGAAGCTAGTCATATTGCTCTATTATTTTCATGTACAATATGAATATGTTGCATGTGAAAATAAAAATCTTTTCCCGCATAGAAAAAGCAACGAAATACTTGTGAGCACCAAAAACAATATGTTAGCGTGCCGCTAAAAATTATAATTTGGGTGATTTATCGGTCCAGTGGTCTCACATTACTGATTCGGTTTTCTTAAATATCACAACAAATGCAAGAGCGAGTTCATATTTTAGGAATTTACATCTGTAATGGTCTTTGGATCAAGTAATAGGTTTTTGAAATGATTATATGCTGTGCTATTTAAACACATTACGTTAGTTAAAATAAGAAAAATAAAACAAATTGTTTAACTCAATTTTCTTTATATTTATTTATTAAAGTAGAATTAAAATATAATAAAAAATGGTTTATATTAAAATAATATAAGAAATTTAAAATAAAATATTTCCTGAATAAATTCATGACACACAATTTAATTAACAAAATTTCCAAGTTAAAGATTTCAAAAATCATTTAAAATAGTAAGATATTGTCCTTCAATAAGATTAAAGGTCTGAATGTATTATTGTTGATTATCTTATAAATTTTTTACATCATTTATTGAATTTTTAACTATTAAATATAAGTCATGAAATCAGTTTATGTAAATGTTTACTTATATCTGGAAAATATGCAGAACTTATTATAAATTAAAGAAGAAAAAAATCACTTACTTGAAAATGCAAAAATTTATAGATTAAATATTGGTTTAATACATAATTTATAAAACTATAAAAATTTTTGATTTTTAAACTCAATATTACTTAAACTGTTATACATTATTAATTTGCAAATTTTAATTTCTTAAATTTTTCACCCAATTCATAAGAATTTATTCTAATCAACAATTTATGGCTTAAAATTATAATTGATATTTCTAATCATTAAATATTATAATTACATCAAATGTAACGAAAATGTTTGATTCAATTATCTCTCTAATGAATTTAAAATCATCTCTTCTCAAAAATAAAAATTATTTTTACTAACAGTAATTTTTAAATTTGAATCTAAGTTGTACAACTTAATTCAAATTTATCTATATTTGCCTTAAAGAACCTGCATTAGAAAATATTCATAGTTAAACAAAAAATATTAGAGTGTAATTAAAAATATTAATGTAATAAAAATGTTAAAGTAAATTTTTGTCCAAATATTTTTCCTTTTGGAAACTAATGGAATTGAGTGATAACTTATTGATTTTGTAAGTCATAAAATTCAATCTGATTAACATATTATATTAGTAATAAATAAAGTGGCGAGTAAATAAAGTTTTATTAGGAATTTCACATGCTTTTAGTTTTTTCAATTAAATATAAAATCATTTTCCTTTGATTATATTTATATGCTCTGAAGTTTGTTTTTACATAGTCAAGCAATAGATAAATGAAAATTCGATCATATCAAAATACGAATTTAAGAATAATAAAAAATTCCTTCAATTAAACACCATAAAGACCAATATTTTTAGTTAAATTAAGAAAAATGATTAAAAATATGAAGAATGAAAAATGCAAGTTACACTCACCAAAAAGAATTTTTAACGTTAGTTCAAATTATTTTTCTTAAGTTAAATAGATTTCCTACTTTTAGGTTAAACTATAAACTGAACACATTCATTCACTTGGACAACAAAATTTTATTTAATGTTTCTTCGCTTAAAACTAGAAACTGAAGAAAAGTTTTTAGAGCAATTCTTTTGTTTTCGGATTATTCAGCATTCTATTGTAAATTCATTCAGCATTATGCAATATTTAAAAGCTACAATTTAAAAAACAATCATGAATTATTTATGCCACAAAGTAGAATAGTTTACAATAATTTCTAAAGACTTGTAATTGCTTTAAAGTAACTTTCTGAATTAGCCAAATTTCAGTAACAATTTAAACGGGATTAAAAAAACAATTCTTGCCTATTTTGAGCTCAACCTATACCATATTGTGTCATTTTTAAACACAACAAAATTAAGAAACGAAATCAAGTCATGCATTTCCACCAACTACTAGTGAAGCATTTCTAGGTAGCGGTGCAAGATTCTGCCATTTTTTTTTGATAAGTTCTTATAAATATCATCATCCTGGGTAACTCAATTAGCCCACATTGTAGCATAAAGTTTCGAGACAAAAAAATATCGACCAGTTATTGTTTTGTTTACTACATTAGAAGTAATTTCTGCTCATCGGCCCGTGTCTGTTGTAACGCTCGAAGTTTCTGTGGAAGTCCTCACAAATTACTGTTGCTTGATTCTTGTGTTTCTGTCCTTTTACGAATGTCCGCAATTTTGGAAGGATAAAGAGAAAAAATAAACTATTTATGATTATGTCAAGTGTATCGTTAGAGGTCCTTTTAATATCATCAACGGAGAAATTATAGCAGTGGATTCATACTTTAGTTTAGAATGATTTCCAGTTTTAATTCTCCTCAAAACTCGGGAAATAGCCAATACACATTAAGGGATGTACCATTGTAATACATCGTAATCTGAGAAGTTTAAAGTCTTTTTTTTATTTCAAGAATATCACTTGTTCTTCAATCTCATGCTTGCTAGTCTTGTTATATAAGTCAATAATAATAATAAATTATGCACCAAAGATGCTAAATATTGCACAACCAAATGTAAAGAGTGCAAGATGGAATGTGTACTAATTGTACATTGATGTTATTTTATTTATTGAGTAATATTTTAATAATAACTTGGTGTGTAAATTTTAAATCAAAAATCAGATTATTTCAATTTTTTATTCCCCAAAAATAAAAAATTAATTTGAACTAATTCATTAAAAATTTAAGGTGTTGAATTTTTGCTAAGATATACTTTATGATGTATCTCAATTTCTGTGTCAACATTTCTCATATTTTATCCCACTTTATTTCATTGTGAACAAATTATTTTCAATTTCTTTTATATATTCTCTGGTATACTAGTAACATATCTGTAAACTCTTTAGTTCTTTCAAAATATTGCATTTTTTTTTTACCTTAGAATATTACCTTAGAAATAATTTTACCTTAGAATATAAAGTTATTAAATTAGTACAACTCCATAATTCTCGAAATATTTTAATTTGTCTTCTCGAAAAGTTCACTTTTTCTTTCAAATATTGCAAAAGTGAAAATGCATTTGAGTTATTAAAATTTTTGTTGTAGGGATAAAATAAGTAAATTACCCAAATAATATAAGATTTCTAATTATCTTTTAAATAAAATTTACTTTTCCAGTACTTTTGATTTCAATAAAAACATTGATTTACAAATAGTGGATCTGTTTTTAACTTAATTTCTTTAACATTTTAGTTTTAAAACTTAAATAAATACTGCTAATGACTTAAATGAATTAACTTGCAAATTCTGAAATAAAGTAATCAATATCTTTTCCATTGTTTGAGAAGACTTAGAAAAACACATTTTGCTTGGAGGTATTATTAAACACAAAATCTTATGTGATGATCTATTATCAACTTATTTTCGAAATTTGAAATTTTCTTTTATGAAGTAAGTGGAAAAGTTAGATTAACTTTATAAATAAATTATTAATATGTAATGAATTCTATTTATAAAATATAATCAAATTATAATCTGATAATACCTTGTGTAGTCTAATTATTAATTTTATAGTGTGTTTTCATTGATTGTTTGCCTATATTAAATTGCTTATTCATTATAGTTTTTATAATACTTTTACTTGTTACACAGTAATCAATTAAGATAAATAATCATTTTTCTAGTTTAAAGAAATGATATAAATATTAATATACTATAAATAATGATTTGTAGCAAAAACATTTTATATTTATAAATTTCTCTGTAGTATATAAATATCTTTTTTGAGATCAATGGGACAACAAAATAATTAAGGATACTAATAAAAAATTCATTATAGCTGAAAAATCAAAGTACAGTAATAAAAAGTAATTTTTAGTAATATGCAAATTATAGTTATTTTCAATATGTTAAAGGAAATGTATTATAATGTTCCACATGTGTACCAAATGCAAAGAAATCGAAAATCTTTGTTTCATCAGGTGATTCTGATATTATTCAGATGTAGTTCAGCAAAGTATTTAGTTTAAATGTAAATGCTATGCAATCTTTTCTCACGAATCACGAGGCTAAGATAGAGGATAAGTTCCTTATATAATTTTGTCGAAAGACTTTAATACTGTCTGTGTTTTTTTCCTCAATCGAGAAGAATCCAATGTATCAGAATATATCTAGAAATCTCAAAGTATATAATGCAAGGTAAAAAAAAAATTTTTTTTTAAGTTTATTTATTTAAGTAAGAAAGGAATTTATTAACAGGATATGAACTGACTTTTGAGTATACAGACAAGCATTTAAAGAGTATGGATATAATTAGGGATTATTTATGAATTTAGCATAACATATATTTATTTCAATATATAAAGAATTATATTTATTTCAATTTAGATTAAATTTTACAAATGTGTATCGCCCTTTTGAAAATGAGCAAAAAATGTGAAGAAAAAGGAACATTGTTTTACAAGATACAAGGAAATTAAAAGTTAACAATATACGAGAATACAATGGTGCTGGATAAAATATACATAATCTGCTATATTTCTCTATATGTTACAATCAGAGTCAAAATAAGTTTCCATTGCTTTAATAATAGTTTCAGCACAGCTAAACGGGTAACTTTTAACAATGTGTATTTAATTAAAATGATTATTAACTTAAAATATAAATACATTAAATTAGAGTTTCATTTTAAGCAAGGTTTTTATAATGTTGGAAAATTAATCATTGTAAAATTTCTAGAGAGAAATATAAATTAAGTTATAATATAACAATACACAAAAAAATAAAACGAAATTCCATTTATAACTTGAAAAGATTTAAATACAACATCACATGACAAGAATATTTTTCATAATTAAAGAACAAAGTTTTCAACAATATGGAGAGAATTTTTTTATCAGAAAGGGAAGAAACTAAAAAAAATGTACTGAATTACTGTAATTTAAGTAATTGATGATTAGGAAATATGTATCAAAGGTCAAAAGTTTCGTATGTGCGTCATAGAATTAAAAAAATATATATACTAAAAATAAATTTTGGATGAAACAGACTATTTCTCAAATTCTTTAAGATGACTTTGTTTCCTCTGTTTAATAGATATAATCTTTTGCTATTTATAGCAAGATTTCCAGTTTTCTAAGAGAGAGAGAGAGATTGGAACACATCCCTATCTACCTCATGAAGAACGGATTTCGAAAGCATCAATTACAAGTTTTTGAAATTTGTTTCGAATTCCTTACTTACACAGGTCAATGAACTTCATGAAATTGTAGTTTGTGTTGCAATTTTTTTATTGGGATATTCCGTCAAGACCAAAATTATAAGAATTAGATTTATGATTTACAGAATTCAATACACAGTAACTGTTTCGCTGGTGGGTTCGAACAAAAAATTATGCTCCAGTATCAGCAGAAGTTTCAATATTTAGCTAAGTGTTATATATAATTGTCTACAATTTCCTCTAATTTCATTCACTTTAAGGATAATAATAGCAAAATTTCGATTTTATTGAATGTTCAGTTTGGATGTTTATCAGTACAGCTAAGTAGTACATGTATATTTTTTGTTCTATTAAACTATAATACATTCATATCATAAAAGTAAAATTGAAACTGTAACAGCCTATTCTCGCATCACAGGCAAAAAGTAATATCAGAGTAAGGAAATGGGGAGTGTAGTTCTATCAAAAAAATGTTATTTTAGAAGAAAAATATGTAAGAACAATTTCATTGCAATATAATAATAGTTTCAAATAAGAGCTTTATTCACAAACTATAACTCTATAACTATAAGTAAATATCGTACTCAAATACTCGTAAGTTTATTCAGACTTTTCACTAGATATAATCGCTAAAATCAGCAACTGAATAATAAAGTTCTTTATCTAATTTAAACTCGAATCAACTCACGTGTGCCAAAAGTGATAATAGCATTACAATGCAAGTTAGTAACGTAAGAAGCAGATATTTTGATATTTTTCCAGAATAATTGAGCAGAAATAGTTTATCGAGGAGATTTTTTTCTGTGCTCCAGAAATACTATTTTTGTTTTTGAATAATTCCAAACGAAAGTGAGATCATGAAAAATATGCCATCATTTTACATTATAGTAATGATGAAGGCATATACAATGGCCATATTTAAAAAGAATAATTTTAATGTTCCAAGAACATTTTTGCAATAATTAATATATAGATTCACACAAAAGCATGATTTACATGCTCTTTTTTATGAAAATTGAACCTAAACAAATGAGAGGTGTAAAAGAACTCCGATAAGCCTGCAAAATAGCTTTTCATTACTAATTTATTGCTATAAGCAATAACCAGTTATTTAAGCACAAGATTTTTTACATTACTTAGTGGAATATTTACTGGAAAGTATTCTTGAAATAAATGTTATTAATTGAATGCAAAATTCTTTCAAATTATAAATGAAATAAAATTTTACTTTATTGTAATTCACATTTTATTATTTTTAAAAAATTATTTATATTGATGGAAAAACTCAAGAGCAAATGAGAAATCTTTTTTAAAAAAAAGAGCTAACACCGAAATACACACACACATACATATGTATATAAGATGATACGTTGCTATATAAAGAATGATAATAGTGGATGAAATGATGTTAATATTTTTAATAACAATTATAAGGGAATGAAACATACTTTTTATTTTTCTAGAGTATGGGTTACAAATATAGCACGATGATTATTTTATAAATAGCATTGAAACTCTTATATAAAGAATATTATATGAAATTATAACTTATTTAAATTAAAAATAAATTATGATCCTTTATGTAAAGGATTATAATTTATTTTTAATTTAAATAAATTATAATTTTATTTTAAATGTTGTAATTTTTTTCACTCCTCTAATTTTAAATAATTCGTCATTGACTGTAACGCACAACTTTGGTATAAAATATACAGTATTCATTCTGTGAAAATGTTTTACTGCAAAATATGAAGTTAAGCGAAATAATAAATAGGATAGAAAGGAAGCGAAAATTCAATATTTTAACTGTAAACTTTTTAATATTATAATTGTTTGATTGTTAAAAAAACAATTAAAAAAAGATTTTATGAAGTACATTTTAAAATGGTAGGACATCACTTATCAGAGTATAAGGTCCCGATTTTTATCACTATTGAACAATGGGAGATGTACGTCCTGCTTCTCTTTTTTGTATGGATCATTTACAATAATTTGTAGAGATCACTATTTTGAGTTTTTTAGGTTACATTTTTTGCTTGTATACATATTATAGATGCGAGAGTACACCCCACTATCACACACAAGTCCTCCCTAAACTGCGGTGGGTTATAAATATCTTACAAGTGTTAAGCTTAATCTTTTGAGGTGTCAAAGTGTGTTTTAAAGGCTTTACCATGTCCCAGTGGTAAATCTTCGCTCTCTGTAGTAGGAGGTTCTGAGTTCAATACCAGTTACTGTGGGGAAAATGAGAGATTGATACTGATTTTTTGGCTTTTTGTAAGTGCGTCTGTCATGGAGGGAAGTGCTTTGATACTGCATAACAGATAACCTAACAATATAAGTTTGTTGTGAGGAGTTAACATATATAGCTGACCGATTCACTTGTCTCAAGGAAAGAGATTCGGAAAGATACCAAAGACCCACCCCGATAGAAATGCTGAATACAGAAACTTAAAATCCATCGCTTATTTTTCAATAGTACCTAATATCTAACCTGTGATCTTACTTTCTGAAGAACATTGTTTTATATACATACCAATAAGCCACAATGAGCCCACTGGAATGAATGCCTTTTTTTATGTCGCATAGAAGACAGTCTAATGGTCGAAGGCCATTGTAAAACATATTAGCACCCCTGCGTAAATTGCCTTCTGCATTTTCTTTTCATAGATAATGCACCGTATTTACATATCTCAAGGGAGAAAACCTGTAAAACTCCCAAGCACCCATCCCGCCGATTATGCATGCAGAAAGCAGACTCGCAACAGCATGTCCTGTTGTTTAACAGTGACTGGGATCGAACCCGGGACATTATGGTACAAAAAGAACTGTCCTCACATTAGGAAAGCGTGAGCCCATTGAGGTGAATGCTCGAATCATTTCGTGTTTTTTTATTTTATTTATTTTTTTACGATACTTGTATACATACATGCATCCCTCTATCAAAAAAAATTCCATTCAATGGCAGATGTGGAAATGACTTACAATGGTTGTTTTCACGATGATCAACTAAGCTATCAGCGAAGCCGTGTCAGAAGCACATTTTGAAAATGAGAGAAGGGAATTTATAATTTCATTTCTTTCCAATTTTCCTTTAATTAATCATTACTTGTAGAATCTAGTAAGTACAACAAAATGCATGCTGATGCAGGACATCTATGCCAAAATTAGGACTTTTCGTGAACAATATTTAAAAATTATGTAATTTATAAAATAGCAAATTTACTTAAAAATTCACTAACAGTATTTTCTTGTTTTCCTTCGTGTAATCATGGAAATAAGATGTGATAAATTAAACAAATACGATGTTGGAAATAATTTTTTTATTGCACCATGTAAGTGGGCAAAACAAGAAAAAATATTTTTTTAATTCAAAATTTTATTGTTTTCATGATTGTTTGAGGGCTTCATTTGACCTTGTGTCCAACGGGACGAAAGATAACTGTTCTTTCAAGGTCGAAATAAAAGTTTTCGACGAGTCATTTGTGGTGTGATAGTGCTTTTAACTATTTACTAAAATTTCAAAACATAGCCTGGGAAATGTCAACAATTGTTTTTTTCTCTTAACTCACAATGTGAACAGATGAATGTATCATTCTATAACATTTTTTAAAATTTATTTTTTATATATACTAAAAGAAAATGGTGACAAAGAATGTGAAATTATTTTAATGTAACAGTATTCTGTTTCATGTTATAGTACTGAATTAGTAAAATAATTATTTATGATAAAATTTTTCCTGAGAGAATTTTTAATCAAATTTACATGGGAAAAATCACTTTATCACTAACATATGTTACTAAAATAAAAAAACATCCATATTTCAATAATAAACAAAAAGTATTTTGAGAATTTTTTAAAAATAAATTATTACGTTTCTAGAAAAACTTTAATCATTATCGCTTGCATATGTACTTTAGCACTGAAATTGATGATATAGTTATAATTAACAGTTAAATAATATAGCTCACTCAAATTAATATTCGGTATATATATACGTTGAAAATATACATACTTTGTAAATACACTTTTTAGTCATTAATATGCACAGTATTTTATTTTATTTACGATACATTTTAAAGTGTTCTAAATGACTATTTTCTATAGCGGAAATGTCTAACTTTAATTAAATAATTGCTTCTAAATACCTATTATTTACATTTTTACTTCGTTAGAGCTAGAAAAGACATTTAGAATTTTATACATATTTTCATGTATTATTATAGATAACATTAGAAAAATATTTTATTATTATAATATTTAAAAATGCTTTCAAAATAATTGTAGGTGATATTAAAAAATAGATTATTTAAATTATATATTTAACTAAATTGGAAAATAATGAAGAAAAAATCGGAATTAATTTATGAGTGAAAAAATCATCATATTGAAATACAAACAAAATTGTGAAATTTTCCTTTATAGGATTTAAAAAGTAATAAAAAAGTTTTCAGACATCATAAAAGCTTTGCCTTGGAAATGTAAAACCTGTAAAGCAATTTAAAAAAGGAATATTTTTTAATTTTAGCTTTAATTTAGTGTTTTGTCATAATTAGAAATAAAAAATTAAAATTCTATATAATGCAATAATTAGAAATATGATCATCAATTATTTATCAGATATTAAAACAAATGAATGATATAAGCACGCTTGTATTTTAAACAAAATAATTATCAGCTAAAATAATTAGCACTTTTTAATTGTGAAGGTACCTATTTATTTCAAATATAGATGCTAGTTTTATTAAGTTATTTTTAAGCATTTTTCTCAGTCAATATATTCCTTTAATTATATATTATAATTAAATCCAATACAAATAGTATATAAATGAAGTATTATATTTTCAGTAAAATATCCATTTAAGAATTTAATAAATATATTCCCTTATCAATATTATTAATTAAGACAACTTTCTTTAACCGATTACTTAAAATAAATGTAAAATAAAAAGATTAATTAAGTAACATTATACATTAATATAAAATTTAAAAATATTTTTAATATTTGTTAATGACAAAATATAAAAAATTTAAATGAAAATTTTTCTTTGAAATATAATAACCGAAATTAATTTTAAAATTTATGAATTTTTTTAAAAAATGGAAAAAATTAATTATATTTTACTTACCACCAGATGAAGAATATAAACGCGCTGCAATAAGAATTGATAGAAATATGTACGCTTGTCGCCCTCAGAAAGAATGCGAGTCGGAAACAAATACCGAAACTTTATCGGCTATCTCATTCACTTCTGCCTATTGCGGAACTGTAGCAACCTTACGACCGCGAAAGCTTATTTCCTACCTTCTCCGTTGCTCTTCCGAGATCTTAGATCTATTAAATTCTACGACAGATTTTTTTCTTTTTTCATTCTGTTCTCTCCCATTTACTATGATCCGCTACGGCGGACTTACGCGCGATTGGTCTTTTCGTCTCCATGACGTCATCAGAATTGGGATCAACAATTGGAGAAACCATCTTTACAGGGAAGAGGTTAAAAGTCTTTACTTGTGGTTTTTTTAGAAATTTCCCCAGATCTTATGTTTTATTTCGTATTATTGTGGTGAAAGGCAATCGAAAAATTATCGGAAATAATAAGGTAAATTAGAAGTTTATGGATGTGGTTTTTATATTTATTGATATAAATAATATAGTTATTTCTCCTATCTTATAACTTTGTGCATTTATATTATTCTTTGACATTTAAATTTTAGATATAATTTTCTTCTGAGAAATTTTCAGAAGAAATGAGATAAAAATATACATGCAATCAAAATAATTCCTTTCATGCAAACATTTCTTTTAGGCATAATTTGATAGGCCGAATCTTCAGAAAGAAAAAAAAATAATGAACGAGGAAGTTTCAGTTTCCTATATTCTTGTTACTTAAAAAGCAAAAACAAATCATGATGTAATATAATTGTAATTTGAAAGCCATTCTTTGAATCATCTGTTAACAATTGTTCATTTACTTATTTAATTTTAACCTATTCCTCCGAATTTATAGATTATTTAATAAATCCACTATGAAATGCATATAAATGTGACAAATTGTTTGACAAAAATATTTTATTTTCCCCTACTTAAAAATGCAGTATTTTATATACTTAAGTATTCCAGCATTTGTTTAACATTCAACAAGCCGATTCATACATCTGAAAATAAAAGCTTCTTCGTATTTAGGGATCAATTTTTTTTTTTTTTTTTTTTTTTTTTACACAGACAGATTTGATATATAGGGATCTAATAAATGAAACAGATAGTATTCTTATATTTTAAATCTTAATTATATGCCTTCATGAACAATAATTTTAAGCTTATATTACATTTATATTTTATCTTCTCGAAAGTAATATTATACCACCCATAAACTACAAGCACTGACTTGAAATTTTAATTAAACATACAATTATATAGTGGAGTGAATTTCTTTTAAAAACGACAATTTACAATCACAAAGTTCAAATTTTGATATTTTCAATTGTTTTAAGATGCAGTCAGTCACAAAAGTCTACGTACATTCTGATTTTCGTATATTTTGCACATAACTCATAATTTCGAAAATTCAATTTCATTTTCACAATCGTTTCTCATAGTAACTCAGAATAAATGAATAGAATAATCAACATATTTGTTAAAACGTAATGAAAATAACAAAAGTTCCAAATTATGTGGTCACGAAAGTCTGCATACAGAGACAGGAAACTCAAATTTTTCGCAATAAACAAAAATAAAAATACCATTAATGCTTGGTTGGCCCCTCTTTGAAGCAATGACTGCACACATTCGGTTTGGCATCGAATTCACTTTGTTGTTTCAGGTGAAATTTGGGGCCAAGCCAGCAGTATAAGCTTCTTTAGGGTTTCGACGCTGGTAATGGGTCGTATTTTTTCTATCGACTTTCTCCCAAATGTGTTCGATAGAGTTAAGGTCTGGAGATTGTGGAGGTGAATGCAACTGTTTGGACGTCTTGTACAGCAGCCATTCCTTTACAATCTTTGCTTTGTGCTTAGAATCATTCTTTTATTGGAAGGCAAACTTGCCTCCAATTCCCAATTTTCTAACTGATTCATGTAGGTCGCCTTGCAAAATCTTCAAGTATTCAAAACGATCCATAGAACCTTCGATGAAAACCAGATTGCAAACTCCAGATGCTGCCATGGCACCGCAAATTATCACACTGCCTCCACCGTGCTTTACGGTGGGAGTCAAATTCTCGGGATACATTTCTATGTTTTTTTTCCTCCAAACTTTTCCGCGGCCATCACTTCCAAAAACGTTGAACTGGCTCTCGTCGGTAAACAAAACTCTTTTCCAAAACTCAAAATCCTTGTCAATATGTGCAGAAGCAAAGGCAAGTCTTTTCTTTCGGTTTACAGATGATACGAATGATTTCCTTCTAGGAACTCTGCCATTTTAGCCGGCCGATCGAAGAATTCTCCGAACATTTTCTGGGTGTACCTGCTTTCCGATTTCTGTTGCAATTTGATCCATTAATTTTTGGATTTTTCTTCACTTTTCTTACTATGGCTCTTGCTTCTCGATCATTGAGCTTCCTTGGACGACCACATCGAGATTTGCTGAACACATGTCCACGTTTAGCAAAAATTCTGTAGATTGTTTGCACAGTCGACTGACTTTTGTTTACAATTTTGGCAAATTCGGAGCAAGATTTCTTTTTCAAATTTCAATTTTACTACCCAATTTCGAAGTTCTAAAGATGTTTCCTTTCCCTAGCTCATTTTAAAGCAATTCACTATTGTAATATCATGGAAAATACTAACGATCAACAAACTACAAAAGTGCCACCTGAAACCTAAATAACCTTCAACAAATCTTCATATGTAAATTTTCTCTTCTCAACCAATCGTGTGTATGCAGACTTTTGTGACGCGCAAATTTTTACATAGTCACAAAATTTCCCAGTAGATGATAGTTTGAAACTTTTTTAAATGTGTAAATCACAGTTTTTAGTGAAAAAGGAAATATTTATTCGATTTCCAAATTGAAATATAACTCGGTTTTGATATGTGCCCTTTTTTAAGGTTGTATGTAGACTTTTGTAACTGACTGTATTACCTAAGTATTAAACAACTTATTATATATATATACATATTTCTGTCACTCGATCACATTCTGAAAATGCTCAAATTAAACACTTCATTTCAATTTGCATATATCTGTTAACGTAATGAAGTTAAAATTGGCCTTAGTTTGACATGGACATCGGAATGCTTTTCGCTTATTTTATATAAATAATATTTTTCCTTTTATTTACTTCAATTCTCTACCTTTTTTTTTTTTTTTTTTTTTTTTTGGTAGATAGGAATTAACAACCTCCCTTGAAAAAAGAACCATAATTTTTGTGCAACTACACTGCGTGAAAAAATAGATGAACACTAGATTTTTTTAAATTAAGAGAACTACTTTGAATTTTTACAAAATAATTTTATTACACTTATAAAAACTTATTTACAATCAAATAACTATATTTTTAACATGAAATAAAAAACTTCTTGCTTATTAGAATTAAAAAATAATTTCAACCACATTCATACTGTGTAAAAAAAGTAGAAGACTTATTTAATCAGCTCTAAATAATGAAAATAAAAATCTTGTTAGTAAGAAATTCTTTTGTCCTTTACTTTAATTACTTCAAAGATTCTATTTCTCATTGAAACATGTAATTCTTGAATTTTGGTTTGACAAATTTTTCCCTGACACAATTCAAAGCTTCTAGAAGTTCGATCAAATATTCATATTGCTTGCCCCCCGGCGTTAACACGTCGAAAAATTACTGACCATATATATTTTCAACAATATTTAAGTTTGGCTTTTTATCAGGAGACGGCAAAATCCGCGAACATTATTTGTTACAAACCAATTTTTAATACCAATTGTCGAGTGAATTTGATACTCCATCTTACAGAAATATCCAACTTTTTCCGCCTATCTCAGTGCCATAGGGAACAAGCTCTGAATTTAAAATTTGAATATAATTTTTCTGTCTTCCATCCAGAAACACCAGACTAGAAAAGTATATTCTGTATGGGTTTTTATATTGAAAACTTTGCACTTTTAAGCTGTTTTTCTTTCAAAAGATATATTTTGTTGAAAAAAATACTCAATTTTTGTAAAGTTAAAATTCTTAGGGATGAAACTTTTAAGTGAATTTCGAAAAGGCCAAATTGTGGCATATAAAGATGCCGGCAAGTGTGAAAGAAATTGGGAGGCACCTACACATCAGTCCACTGTTTCTAACTTCTTGAAAAATCCAAAGCGTCAGAGGAGAGAAAGATTGGCAAACTCAAACAATTGATATCATGTAATCAAAGAAAAATCGTTAAAATAAAAATAAAAAAAGAAAGCATCTTGTATCTATTTTCGTGTACGAAGTGTCGGCCTGCGGAGCAGGCCTTTACTTCTTCATCTGTGATAAGTCCTTGAAGGAAGACATTGCGGTACTGATAGGGAACGCTAGGCTTGAAGCGTGAAGAACCGAGTCTTGGCGGTGAGAGCCAATTAGCAGAGAGTTGAGGGGCAGAGCAATGAGTTGAAAATTTTTATTTTACTTGAGAATAGAGGAAATAATAAAGTTGAAATAAAATTTTTATATAGTGAAAATAGAAAAAATAAGAAATGATCCTGAATAAATGAAAAGTAATATGAGGTTAAGTAAGGCTATAAACTCTATATGCAAAAATTATATTAAGTATATTCATCTAAATAATGTCTGGCGATTGGCCTATATTTACAGTCTTCTATAAGATACTCATAGCGAAAAACTTGATTAAATGCACCATCTGTGCAGTTAATTTCTTTATCGTAGAATTTTTTATTTAGGTTAGCAATATGCTCTAGAATATCAATAATTTTCAGATCTCTTTTGAAATGTTTTTATTGCGAATATAGTAGGGCGCCTTCGTAATTTTTCTAAACATTTTATGTTGATACACTCTAAGTTTGTGTTTGTCTCTTGGCGTTATAGAGTATTCCACATAGGTGAAGCATAGGTGATGATTGGTCTAAGCATTGTAAGGTAGAGCAGTCTCTTGAGTTTTAGTGTTAAATTTCAGATTTTTCCAATTAAGTTGAATAGGCATCCATAAGCTTGATTGGCTTTTTTAATAACGTTATTGATATGTGCAGTCCATGAAAGTTGAGTAGTAAATGTTAATCCAAGATATTTAATGGTTTTCACTTCCGGAATGATTTTATCGAATAGATAGAGTTTATTAATTTTATTTCTCTTCTTTCTATTAAATACTATAAGTTGGGATTTATCAGCATTTATATTTATTCTCCATTTACTGCACCAGTTTTCGATGTTAATTAACGCATTTTGAAGTTTATGAATAGCATTATTCGGCCACATAGAATCAGCTATAATAGCAGTGTCATCTGCGTAGAAAGCAATTTGACTTGAGTTATTGTCCAAATCGGGGAAGTCATGGGTGAAAAATAGGTATAAGATTGGGCCCAGGATGCTATGTTGGGGGACTCCAGCTTTAATGTTCAGAGTAATAGAGTTTTCATTATTGTATTTAATATGGAAGAAGCGATGAGTTAGATATGAGGTGATGAGTAAAATTATATCAGTGTTTATGTTGAGTTTTATGAGTTTGTATAGTAGGCCTTCGTGCCATACTCTATCGAAAGCTTTTGCTACGTCGAGCAAAAAAGAAAGCACTCAGGCCGAAAATCCTTAAGTACTATTTTATATTTCCTTAGTGGTAGATAAAACTCATTTGCTGAAAGTAAAAGAAAAAATAATTTAATCAAATAAAAAATAAAATTTGCATTAATCGCTCTAAAATATAAAGAACAATTTATAAAATATGAGTTTCCTTCTACTTTTTCAAGCAACATATGAATATATTATTGGCGAAAAATTTGTTTCCCCTTGAAAATTTGAAAAAGTTACCAAGATAGTAAGTTTGAGTTTTGAAATCGGAAAACGATAGAGGTGATTAGAGACTTCTAAAATTCATCAAAGAAATAATGACAGTAGGAAACAAAAGAGTGATAAAAACATACATCAAATTAATGGAACAATAAATAATGATTTTATTTTTATGACAATTTTTGTCTCCAAATATGTAATTTTCATTATTCTCTCTCTCTTTCACTCCGTTAAAATTTTCCTTGTATTTTGTACTTTTCTTTGCTGAAATTAACAGAGAAATTTTATACTGTACCACAGAGATGTATAGTAATCGTTTAATGCACACACAAGTTTTAAGATTTTTTTAAATTTAATTTCTTTTTATTTCCTTTGGTAACAATGAAAGGTTTAACTTAACTGTTTGACTTTAAATTAAAGTGTGTCTCTTACTGAGGAAAATTTCTCTCATAAAAAGCATTCTTAAGCATAAAATTCTAAATATACTTTTACATAAGCGTTAAGATTACTACAAAACATTCCGATGTATTTTAAAAACTAATCATTCGACAACAAGCTTTCTGAAAACCTATTTTTTTTATTTATTTTTTTTTAAGAATTAGTTAAAATTGACGAAAAAAAGTACATCTTTCTAAAATAAAGTGAGTCAAATTATAAAGGAAACAACAAAAAATATGGAAAATTTAACAAGGGAAATAACAGCTGAGGATAGTTTCTTTCTGTGAAAAGATTTTTGAAAGCGTCCTGAACATAAAAGTTAATGTTTGATAGTGTTCTATCTTGTATGAAAAATCTGGATGGAAGGCTCAGATTTCTTTTGAATCAAGAATTGTGTAATATTTATTATTATTCTGCAACTTTTATTCTGTAAAACGATGCATATCACTGCTAGATGACTGATCATGTCTCTGGATTTTTAGCACATAATTCTGCCAAAAAACAAGGATTAGAATTATATCATGTAGTAAAATCACACCACACAGTTACATTTGGTGACATTCATGGAATTTTCAAGATTGATGGCGGATTTTCTGATTCTCAAATTCGTTATCTCTGAGTGTCTAAATAAAAGTGCGCTTCATCTTTACAGAGAATATTCTATGTCCAGTCTGAATCGAAACGAAAATCTCTCAAAGCGAACAAGAAACTGAAATGAAAGCCGGTGTCGAAATCATGAACGTACAACCACTACAGTGTTTAGAAATTGTAAGGAGGAAACAGATTTTCTTCTTTTTTGAAATAGTATTACATTTGGTAAAGCAATTTCGTAGGTTCAGAAGAATAATTACAAGCAATTGTTATAAGGTGTAAATTTAAATTTGCTTTTTAAGCATCACAGAACAAAACTTACATTCGAATTGAAGTACATATTGAAAAGTCAATGAATATAGTTTTTCATATGACTGGGGTATCTAACATTCACTGATACTGGAGTGCATGTTGGAAGCTTTCTTCTTCAATCTAAAAATATTCTTTATGCTTCTCTTTCAGAAGAAATATTAAACAAACCTGCTTATCTAATTTTGGGTGTTGTTAATTGAAAATTTTATACTGACTATGGATCAATTTGCATTAATATCAAGTGCAGAAATTTCTTTAGAACAACTATTGGTAGATTACTGTTTTTGTAAAATAATTTATCTATGAAAGTCTTATCTGGTAAATGTAACGGTATTCGTTTTAACAATAGGCACTCACAGAAAACAAAATCTCTGTGAAAATTTCTTGATTTTAGAAGAATTGCTACGTGACTTGTGTAAATATTTCGTTTTCATTTCTTCTTTTCAGTTGTTTGTGAATCCAAAGATAAATTTCGAAACAGAAGTTGATTGCTCTTATTGAAACACATTTGTCGGAGCATTTTGTATTTCTCGAGTTTAATTTTAGTTGAGAGCAATGAGCTGGCGCGTTATCAACAGTAATTGTTATCGAAGGGATAAATAAGTGAGTTTTTAGCTTTAATTAAAACTCATTGTTTATTTTAGAGATTGTGTAAGTTGATGAAAATGAGTTACTGTGTTAGAGTGGCATATGGATAAGGTGATGAAATCTAAATGAAGACAAAGGGCCTTTCTTAATGAATTATCATAGATGTATAATTCATTAAGAAAGGCCCTTTGTTATTTTTCAAATCTACTCAAGAACATTTAATTTATTTACTTAAATTCCTATCCCTTTCATCATGCTCTATATAAAATTTCATAACTTGTTATGTGTATACATGTGTAGGTGTGTGTTATCTCGGTCTAGAAAAATCAGTGACTGTGGAGTTATGTTTTTTAGGTATATTTGTCACTGTCTGTGACATCAATCATATAATGCATACGCGAGCTTAACTAAACAGACTAACATTCAAATAGATTTTGAGCCACTGCAAGCATACAAGCGAGGAGTGGAAATCAAATTGATTTTGAATCAAAAACTGAGGATAAAACTATTAATTCTGGGTAACAGCACAGTTACAAAATCTAGGTGAATTTTTCTGTTTAGTGTTTTCCTTGTTCTAAAAATTCTATGAATGATAATAGAAAACAAATGATTTTTAGACAATATTTTCATAAACCACCAGATATCTTCTCTGTACTTAATAAACATATATACCCATTTTATATATATTTTCAAGGTGAAATTTTGTTTGATTTACCATTAAAAATTATGATCTTAATGAAAATTATAATAAAACGAGCAACTCAAATATATCAAAGATATATATATATATATATATATATATATATATATATATATATATATATATATATATATATATATATATATATATATATATGGAAGGCGATTAGAAAGGCAGTTTTCAAACCAAATAAGGAAAAGATCTTTAAAACTGAGATATCTTTGTGATTTGTTTTTGTTGCTGCGTATCCCAAATTGTTTAGCTTTGCTAGAAAAATTTCCATCAGTTCAAAAATATACAAAATAATAGAGGATTCTGAAAGACCTCGTCCTTCTTAAAATCCAAGCAAACTAAAATATGGGGCTGGTCACTCTGTTAGCCAAACATCAATTGAATTCAGGTATGATCTGTCCTTGCTGAAAAGTGAGAGCTCTGGCATGGCCATTCCTGAAGTGTGTTTAATATGTATTTTCTTGGTGAAAAGATCCGCCAGAGCTTCTTCCAAAGTACCACAGTTGATTGGAAGAAATATCTTACTTAGTCGATTTAATTCCATCTTCCTGAGGGAGGAGATCGCGCTATATGTGACAGCACCACAAGGACTCACCACCTCCTCAGTTTTGGCCAGGTAGTCGGTCCTTTCTATTAAAAATGGATAGAGACCGAAATTTGGTCAAGAATACTTAAAATTTCCATGCTTGTCGTGCACTCTATCGCAGTCTTGTTATTCAGGTGTTGCATTGAAGCACTGTCACTCAAATTTCAGACATCATTGTAGTTGTCTCTCTATTTGATACTCGTATTGTAAGCCCTTTCTGACAGCAATAAGCTCTGATTAAATCAAACACAAGTCGGAATTCCTTATTTTAAATTCTACAGAACTAGTACAATTCTACAGAATAAGTAGTGTCTTTTTATGTTGTAATAATAAGAAACTTATTTTTATTTCTGTACGCATATATTTTTTCTAAAGAATATTATAATTTTTCATCTTTTTCATTCCCATTCACTATTATAAATTTATCCTTTTTGAATAACATTTTTAAATGTTTTTTACATTTACTTCCATTTGTTCAAATACTTATCGGCGTCTTTATTACTGATTGATTTCTTAATAACAAATTACCAAAAATTATGGCATGCAACTTTTTTCCTATCATCCTCAAAATAATAATAGTAATTAAAAATATTATATAATATAAAAATGTAAATATGGTTTGGGGAAATTTCAAGAATACAATATTAATAAGATTATAGAAAATGTTTATTGTTAATCATTGAATTAACTATATAAATATTGTATGTTATTCCAATCTATGCAGTTATTTTTTAAATATATATATATATATATATATATATATATATATATATATATATATATATATATATATATATATATATATATATAAATGCAAAATCAGATGTATAGCCAAAAGCTCAAGAATACATAAAATATAAATGCAAAGTTAGACATATAACCAGAAGCACAAGAATACATAAAATTTTATGTTTTAAGATTAGCAGTACATTTAGCGCAAAAGCAGCTAGAATAGTATTACTAAGATATAGTTAATAGTATAATTTATAAAATATGCAAAGAATATAATATAATGAGACAAAATACAATGAAAAATGCCAAATAGAAAATAATACATTGAAAAATTAAATGTCAAAAGTAGAATATCAGATGGAAGACAACACATTGAAATATTAAATGGAAAACGATATATTGAAATATCAAATAGAAAATAACACATTGAAAAAATACAATGAAAAGAATTACATTGAAAACACTTTAAAGAAAGATAAATATAAATGGAATAAAGTACCAATATGGCCAGCTTCATCAGGGGTGTTGACCACATTGGCACAAATTATGGCTTTTCTGCAATGGCCCAAGACACTTATGATTTCAAGGATTTATTTACCAGTATTCCACTTGAAAACCTTTTTGATATTATTATGTTTTATTTTTATGATTTTAATTCAATATTGGATATCGATATAAATTTTTGGAAAGATTTAAGTTTATTTTGTATTTACAATAATTATATTTCTTATGGAGAAAATATTTATTTACAAGTTAACGGCATTCCCCAGGGTTCCAAATTTTCAAGTATATTGGCTAATTTATTTTTAAACTACTTTGAAAAATCATTTATTATACAAATACCTTTTGCTTATAGATATATTGACGATTTAATAGTTTTTAATTGCCTGGAATTCGATAGAATTTACAATAATATATATCCTAAAGAATTAAAATTAATAAAAACCAATATTGATAACTTAAAAACTGAATTTCTAGATATTTCAATTACTATAAAAGATAACTACACATTTACTGACATTTATGATAAAACTAATAATTTTAATTTCAAAGTTAATAAGATGATTTTCTGGAATTCAAACATTTCAATTAAAATTTATAAAAATATTATTTTTAATCAACTTAATAGAGTATATAATATATGTAATAATTTAAATAATATAAATAAACAAAAAAACAGACAAGAAAATATTTTAACTCATAATAACATTCCAACTAATTTTATTAAGCACTATTTGGCTAGTAGAGCATTGCTTATAAGAGTGAAGTAAGGCGTAGTTTTTATACTACAGAAGGGTCACCCAAGCCTTGAAGGTCTTATAAGAAGCTTGAAATGCCGATAGTGTTTACACTTAGTCACTAATTTATATGTTTGGTGAGGTTCTTGCAGATTTGGATTTGTAATTGGATGTGATTAATATGTATTGAGTGTATTTTGGCAACATTGTATTTTAGCGGCATTGGATTTTGACTTGTATATATTGGATTGAATTCTACTTGCATATTTTTGGATTGGGTTTTGCTTCTTTTCTTGTTTGATGCTTTGGTTTGATTTTTTGGTATGGCTTTGGGGTGTGATGGCTTTTTTAAGACTATGTCTTGGGCCATTGCAGAAAAGCCATAATTTGTGCCAATGTGGTCAACACCCCCTGATGAAGCTGGCCATATTGGTACTTTATTCCATTTATATTTATCTTTCTTTAAAGTGTTTTCAATGTAATTCTTTTCATTGTATTTTTTCAATGTGTTATTTTCCATTTGATATTTCAATATATCGTTTTCCATTTAATATTTCAATGCTATAATATTTCAATGTGTTGTCTTCCATCTGATATTCTACTTTTGACATTTAATTTTTCAATGTATTATTTTCTATTTGGCATTTTTCATTGTATTTTGTCTCATTATATTATATTCTTTGCATATTTTATAAATTATACTATTAACTATATATATATATATATATCCTCTTCTTCATTGGCCTGACAGTCCAGGGTGGACCTTTGCCTTCCTCAGAAGTGCATACCAGGACCCCCTATTTTTGGACGACAAACTGGATAAGGTCATCCAGTTTGTCACTTTTAGTGTTTTTAGGTCGTTTTCAAGGCAGTCACGCCATCGGAGTTTCGGTCGTCCTCTTCTTCTGGTGCCAATGGGGCGAGCCAAGAAAATATTTTTCGTCACCCGATTGTCGCTCATCCGGCTCAAATGTCTTGCCCATTTTAATCTCTGTATTGAGATAAATAGAACAATATCTGGTTCTTTTTATATATATACACACACACACACACACACACACACACATATATATATATATATATATATATATATATATATATATAGTACACTATATATATATATATATTAATACACTCTATAATATTAGATATACAAATATTAGAGAGCAATACATTAAAAATTAAAAATACGAAATATAGTAAACAGTTAAAAAAATGTTCAAAATATATTTTAAAATTTCAAAGAGAATAGAATAAAGGAAAATGGAACGAAGTACCAAAATGACCAGCTTCATCAGGGGGTGTTGATCACATTGGCATAAAGTATGGCTTTTCTGCACTGGCCCAAGACATAGTTTTAAAGAAGCCAGTACATCCCAAAAACACACCAAAAAGTTCAAACCAAAATATCAAACCAGAATAAAAGAAGTAAAAGTCAAGCTAAAATATAGAAGCCAAAATCCAATGTTACCAAAATACACATTTAATTTATAGTAATCAAAATTAAAACTAAATCTAGATCCAAATACATATCCAAATACAAATACAAACCTGCAACAACCGTTCCAAATACTGTATGTAAACCAAATAAATAAATACATAAATTTAGAGACTAAGTGTAAACACTATTGGCATTTCAAGCTTCTTATAATGTTTTGCTAAACATAAATGTTTTATCTCTATTCTTGTACTTTTCAATTCAATATCTTCTTGTATCTTTCAATTTTCGCTTATGATACTTCTAATCTTGTTTTTATATATATATATATATATATATATATATATATATATATATATATATATATATATATATATATATATATATATATATATATATATATATATATATATATATATCTTATTTTCTTACTATAACATTTATGGCTGTGTCACAAGAAATCATTTGTTTAATTCATTATCGTTTCTGACAGATAAATAAAACATGCGTAGCTACTTATTTTTTTTCAAATATAGGATTTGTTATCATCAGAGACATTTTCAAATTTTTCTGTTTTAAACCAGCATATGAGCAATTTTCCTCCTAGAACTCGCTTAATAACAATTTATTAGGTTGGGGAATAAGTTCGTAGCGTTTTTACATAAGACTTTTATTTAAACAAATAACAATAATTATATCCATAAGTTAATCAATTATATATTCGCAGTTGCTGTTTACAACCACTTCTCACCTCCTTGTCAAACCATATGAAGGGCGTTACCTTCGATAACAAAGAGGTTCTTGAAAACTTTTACGAAATACTTTTATTTAAACAAAAAACAATAATTATATCAATAAGTATTGTTTTTTATATGTGGTTTGACAAGGAGCGGAAAAGATGGTAATCGGTAGGTGCAAGGACCGGAGAATACGGTGGATGCTGAAGGACCTCCTATTCGAGCTCTTGGAGTGTGGCTTTGATGATTTGTGCAACATGGGGCCTAGCGTTGTCGTGAAGGAGTATGGTTTGACCAGGTTGATCAGGTCTTTTCAGTCTAATAGCCTCATTCACGCGGTGTAGCTGGGCAGTGTAGAGCTCTTCGTTGACTGTGGCATTCTTTTCGAGCATTTCCCAGTGAACCAAGAGGTTTTTAAAAACTGGCTCAACAACTTTGACACCAGACCAGGAGATTTTTGGCGGAACGGCATCAACAAATTGGTCGAGAGGAAGGAAGAGACAGCAACGCGGCGAATATATTATTGATTGACTTATTGATATAATTATTTTTTTTGTTTAAATAAAAGTCTGCTAAAAACGCAACGAACTTATTTCTCAACCTAATATATTCAAAAAAATCTATTGAAAATCGACATTTAAAACATAAAATGAATAAACTCATCAGCTATGGTATTTTTCGATATCTAATGATAGCCTTTCAAATTCATAACAAATCATATTTAATCAACTTTAGTCTGTGCATCATCACACTGATACCTAGTCCAAAGTTGATCTCATTTTAACCATGATCTGTTGTTTCATGATGATATGTAGGATATCAACATTGTAAAGAGGCAATAAAACTTTGCACCTCAAAATCTTCAGAAAAGAATATCTCCTGCCTCTATAGACATAGCAAACAAATTACCAGTAATAATATTACGACCAATATGAATCTTGCTCAAATTTTATTGACACATATTTAATTTTTCTATGAGATTTTTCAGAAATACAGACGACAATGAGTTTGAATGTTTTAAACTGTATTATAGAATTTGCATTAGCAGATATCTTGGTTTTTGCCTCATTCAGTCGTAAAAGCATTTACAAAATGATTTTCTCAGTAGCTAGTGAAAGAGAAATATTGCTGAAAAAATAGGCAACAAATAAAACTGCTGAGACTTTCGTGTGAGAAAAGACATATTCGTTTTTAAACATAGAAATTACTTACTTTGCTTTCCAAATCTAAACATTTTATTATTATTCGATGGCAAGCGTTATATTTCGGCATATTACAGTTTGTGAAATTATTTAAAAAATTTTGTTTTGAATAACAATTTAGGCTCAGACCAAAGTTGCACTGATTAAACTGTTAAAAATCATTAAGAATAAATGCAACATGCGTTTAAAGTTAAAATATTTTATTCAATTTTAAAATTTCTATTTTACATTTTTTATTTCCTAAAAATAATAGCAACAAATAAATTAATAGTTTTATTTCCTTTTTCTCTTGTTTATTTCCCGAATTTTTTGTGAATATTGTCAGACTTTACTTTTAACTCAGGTAACCTTTCATAACAACACATCTTGTCCTAAAATGAGAAAAAAATATTTATATATAATAGAGGACCCCAACAAGAAGTTTCTCAAAGATTAGGATTATTGTTTCATAGTACTTAACATCCAAACAGCTAGAAATTATGAACCTAAACTTCCAGTTTTATTTGTTATCAGCAAGAACCTAAGAATGATCTTTTGAACTTATTATCTGCTACTACATTACAAATATTAAAGGCATCATTTTATATTGCGTTTCATATCATGACACAAATTCTAGTTATATGGCATTACACATCGGATTAAGCATGTAGACATAAACAGCATGTACTTTTCTGTGGTTATTAATAAGTCGATCATATGAAGACATTTGGTAGAGGGAAAATGACTGTTGCGGTCAACTCCCTTCGGAGGAAAAGAAATTTTTTTTCGTATTAATATTTTTCTGTAGATATTTAATAACAGTTACTTTGTGTAATAATTTATGATATCTTTCTAAACTTCGATTTTTATTAACTTTTTAAAAGTTTGATGGATTTATAAATATTAAGAACACTCAAAACAATTAATTTGAATTTTTTTTATGACACTTATGAGAATTTGGTCAAACAATGTTTTTTTCAGAAAAGCGAGAAGAAAGATATGCATTTTTTTGTTTGAAGTTATTTTGGATATTATGTCTATCTATTTTTATTTTTAATTACTTTTCAACAGCACTTTTAAGACATTTTTATCATCGCAGAAGTATTTTGAAATGACAAAATTTTACCCCATGTATACATATACTGGGTGACCCAAAACGACCACATAAACTCTACAAAGCCAGATTCCTCGTTGGGCGTACATAAAAACTGCCTAACGAAACGTTCCTGTATGATCCCTAGTTTATGAGTATGTTTATGAGTATTTATAAAAACAAAGTATGATGTCACTGCCGGTGCAAGAAAAACACTTTATGAGACAAATCAACAACAGTATTTGCATATATTTCCAGACGATAATGTTTAAAGCGTTCGCCGCGCATATCGCGTCAAGCATCGCGCGGGCCAGAGAATGACGTTAAGCCGCCGTTGAACTGGTATTTAAAAGGCTACACATCTTGCAGCTACCGGTAGTCTTCGTATGGTGGCCATGTAATCCGTTCGTGACTCTACATGTGCTTGATGTAAGACCGATGTAATGTAAGTGCATTTGGTTCCAGCATGATAGAGCTCCGGCGCATTTCTGTGCTCCTGTTCCTGGTTGGCTAGATCTAGAATACCCCGGCCACTGGATCGGACGTGGGGGTACTGTTCTATGTCCGCCAGATCTTACATCTTTAGATTTTTCCTAGGAGGCCATCTCAAGAAACTGGTGTTTCAAGACGTATTGCCAACTCCAATGGACTTAGTTGTTCATGTGCATGCTGCTTATACTTCGGTGGACCCCGTGATGCTGCAACGTGTGATAACAGCCATTCGACATCGTGCTCTAGCCTGCCTCGACATTCAAGATGGACACTTTGAACATCTGCTTTAAATTGTGCATATACTTCTGTTGATATGTTCAATAAAGTATATATATATATATATATATATATATATATATATATATATATATATATATATATATATATATATATATATATATATAAATATAAATATATATATATATATATGAGCACCGGCAGTGACGTTATACTTTGTTTTTCGTATTTTTCACTTAAGCTATGGATCGTACAGGAACGCTTTTTTGCGCAATTTTTATGTTCTCCCAACGAGAAATCCAGCTCTGCGGAGCTTATGCGGTCGTTTTGGGACACCATATATATATATATATATATATATATATATATATATATATATATATATATATATATATATATATATATATATATATATATATATATATATATATTATATATATATATATAATATACCGTTATTTGTGCGAATCTAATGCGCATATCCCCATTTTAAAACTTTAAATAAGAAAAAAATTGTTTGTTGGCGAATGTAATGCGCATCAATGGTATGAGGAATTTATTGAATCTTATTTTATACAAATAAATAGTAACATTTCTATCTAGCTAACAGTTTCTACAATCAGTGATAAATAGAAAACGTCTTTATTCACTAATGTTTTCATCACTGGAATCCTCGGAGCTCTCTTCGTCAGAAGCAGATTCATTTCTTCTTTCCTCATCATCATCATCGTCATCCTCGGCGTTCCAGAGCACGTCATCTTCACTGCCATTCAATGTATTTGAAATGCAGCATTTCAATATTTTAATATCAGTGGTGCTTTGATGCTTTTTCAGGCAGCAGAAACCCAGTGTGTAACAATGTGCGGTGCAGCACTCTTAATTTTTCCTGTCGGGGTCAATTCATAGTTTGGCTCACAAAACCATTTTTCGTACTCCGCCTGAGCGTACCCCTTAAAAGGTTTATTTATACTAAAGTCCAGGGGTTGTAACACAGACGTCATCCCTCCAGGAATGATAACAAGATCACTGCCTAGGCTGGGCATCTTCTATTTTACGTCGCCGGTGAGATGACACGAAATACGTCCAGACAAAGCATTAATGTGAATTGCAGAACGCCGAAACGGCGTTCCCATACATTTCGGAGCCAATCAAGCATTAATGATTCCGTCATCCACCCCTTCTCTTGGTTTCGAATCAGGACATCATCTGGAAACAGCTTTTCATTCTCAGGGGTTTCAGAGCATGCTTTCCGTTTGAAGATTAGGAAAGGGAGAAGTTTGCACCCATCTGCTGCTATTGCCAGCATCACTGTTACGCATTGTTTTTCACATCCCGAAATTTTGATGATAACTTCCTTAGTCCTCTTCTCCGTAACGGTGTAGTTACGAGGCATATCAAATCAAATTGGCGTCTCGTCAGCTTGCCAATTTGCTTCATTGAAAAATTTTGTTCCTTCCGAAGTGTGATGACATATCGCTGAAATATGTTAGTAGTTTTCCCTCAAAATCTGCAGGAAGCTTTTGGCATATTGTTGTACCGCGTATTCGAGATAAGCTTATCCGTTTCATAAACCGATCCACCCATCCACGGCTAGCCTTATACTCTTGTTTTGGTATTCCAAGAATTTCAGCCTCCTCTTTTACTTTATTTCTTATGGTGTCACTAGTCACAGGTTGTCCATTCTTCCTCCTTTCACGTACAAATTCCAAAACTTATATTCAGTTTTAGAGTGTCTTTCTTTGCGAGGGCCAGTGAATTTCTTTCTACTAGCTTTAATTGCAAACAAATCCAATTTCTGTTGCCGCCACAAGCGAACATTGCTCTCAGCTACGTTGAACTCTCTCCCTGCCTTTCTATTGCCATTTTTTTCAGCATAAAAAATTACTTTAGTTTGAAAGTAGCGTCATATCACATTCTTCTCTGTTAGTCCTTCATTTCGTGACTACGTACTCTGCAGTTTGTATCCTCTATGCAATTACGTGAACACGATAAATGTAACGGTAAATGTAGTCGAGAAATATCGTAATTCATTGTTACAATTTAAATTTGGTTGACGTCATCGGCAAACTGCTGACCTTGCACTCGAATCTAATGCGCACCCCAATTTCGAATACTACATTTGGCCCAAAACGATGCGCATTAGATTCGCGTAAATACGATATATATATAGTGATTACTTAAATAAAAAAACAGTATTATCTCTAAACATTATGTCATTTTCTTTTCAACAATCACATCTGTCTTCATAATTATAAATCACATAGTACTATTAATGAAGAAACTTATATTCTGAGTATTCGAAAGAAAAAATTGCATAATCTTAACTGTGTGTTTATTATGTTCTTTTCAATTTTTCGTAAATTTCTTCATCGACATTATAATTTTGAATATTGCAACCAAATCTTAACAAAAGGAAACTATAGCTTAATTGAACCGATTTTAATAAAATTAAAGATATCTATTGTCCTTTTCAGAATGTACTTGAGAGCTGCCTTGTGCTCTCCAATGCAATCCTGTAAATTTAATCATTTTACAACGCTTACTAATAAGGTAAATTTAATTCCTTTACAACGCTTACTAATCCAGTAAATTTTAATCATTTGCATCTCTTTAACTAAGGAAAAATACCTTTAAAAATAACTCATACTTGGATTTATTCGTTACATGAACAATTTTTCTTTATGTTAGATAACATCTGAATAATTTTGCTATATTATGTAGTACTGTGGAATAAAATGAGTATTTTATGAATAAATAATAATATAAAGTATTCAATGTTATGTATAACTTGAATATTAAGTAACAAAATATAATGATAACATTTTAATGGGATGGATTGTGTGGAATACATTAAACAACAGAGAATCAATAACAATGAAAAGTATACGTTAAATACGTCTGTTTTCAAAAATCAACATATATTCAATTTTTGATCTATCAGTTTTCCTTACAATTGTAGAACTGTCTAAATGAAAATATGTGACTGATTAAAAAAATAGTTATAACCACACAGATTACAAGATTCTACAATCGTCAACAGTACTGTATGCTAAAAAACTTTTATTTGCATTACAGAGCTGGTCCTTGTACCCGATGGTCTTGTATGTGAAATTCCTTATATTTTGTTGTTGCATCAACATGATTTTCCGTTTCGGGTCAAGAATTGGGCCCTACCAATTGGGTGAAATATTTCGTCATTTTGAAGCAGGGACAAAGCAGAAAAATCCAATATTTGCTCTGCCTCCCCAAAGACACTGTTTCACTTGGAAGACATTGCTACACGATTTATTTAACATGCCCTAACTACCTTTTGTGAACAAGACAAATCTTCGGTTAAATCAGATTTAAATTCAAAATCTCCTGATAATGATTCACTAACCAAACAAGCCACAGCGGCCACCGTTGTACTTTGTACATCCAAAAGAAGATTACAAAATGAGTTTCAGATTTCGAAATCATATTTAATTTTAGTTTTTTTGTGGAAATCTACTTACAAGGAACAGTCTCGGACAGTTACTCGATAAGGTCGACGATCCTCTCCGGACTGCACTGGAGCATCAGGGTAGTCAAACTCGAGGCCTGGCGTCTTCAGTGATCTCGATTCTTTCTCAGACTTCTCATTCCGTCGCTGGGACTTATCCGCTCCGGGACTTGTTTCAGAGAAGTATCAGGAACACCACACGTATGTTGAAGCTCTCCTCCGTCGCCACAAGGGACTTCTATTTATCTTAAAGTTTCCCCCAACATCTGGCCTCCAGTAATCTCCCGATCCATCTTCTAATGTCACTTTTTGACCTCTATTTCCAGCCACTCCACTCATTCAAATCAGAACGAGTGAAGAGGCAATAAATTCTTCGAAAGTACATAGCCCATTCACCAGGTGATTCCAGTTAAATTCAAAGAATTATATTTGTTACGAAGGACTTAATGGCCCTTCACGAATCCTGTTTGCCGTTCCCACATCATATTCCAATCAGAAGTAATTGACTGTCTTTGGGTACTATGTTGTTCCGGGAATTCAAACGTGGTAAATCAAGAAAAATCAATCTCGTTGACAGCTTCAAAGGTGTTAACGTCCATCGAAAGTCTGTAAGTAACTTGGGGGCTTCAAGCAATAAAGGTGACGTTATAATATACATACATATATATATATATATATATATATATATATATATATATATATATATATATATATATATATATATATATATATATATATATATATATATATATATATATATATATATATATATATATATATGGGGCCTATGTACGCCATATACTTATCTATAATTCTTGTATAAAATTTTTGAATGACTTTTCACCCGATGACGTAAAGTTTTACTGCTAATGCAGAATGAATTATCTGAAAGAATTTCTTGATGAAAGGCAAGATCCAATCAGGTCTGTAGAATCAGTGAAGAAGAACTTGTATTTAATCTTAATTCATGGAATTCTAACATTAACATTAATAAACATTTTTACAAATTTATATTTTATAAACGAACTACTAATCTTATTCGCATACAGTTTGAAAATGGAGCTGCTTTTGAAAAAGCATTAAATGTGCAAAACATTCATCTTTTTGGTATTTTTAATACAAAACTTTCATTTTCCTTCTTAGTAATTTTTAAAAAATAGAAGCCAAGTTATCATCAGAAATGCATACAAAATATGTGCCTCTATTTATTGTCAATACTAGACATTATCTCAACCACGGGTTTGAACTTTTAGTTAATCCTGAACTCAGTAATTTTAATTGAGATTAAAATAAAGTCCTTACTATTATAAAGTTAGGTATTGCGTCAACATTAAGAAATTCCAGTAAAAGAATAAAAATTAAATGAATTATTTATCCAAAATTTTAGCTCCTACAAAATCCACATAAAATTGATAAAATTTATACCCTTTTTTAGGGTGTAAAGAAAGTTAAAAAACAGCATGCCTTTTAGTGACTGAAATTTGCACTATGATAAACTACATCGAACTTCTGTCATTCAATGGTAAGAAATAAAAAATTCTTTGTAGGCTTCATTTAGATAAAAAAAATAATAGGAAACTATCTGTTTCTCATGTTTTCTTGCATATTTTAAATTGATTTTGACAAATGATAATAAATTAAGGAAACATATTTTCAAAATAAATATTTAGGTTGGGTGTCGATAAAACAAAATTTCACGAACATAATTTTGACGTGCTAAAATACAAAAGTTTAATAATTTTGTAATAGCTATATGTATATCAGTGTAATAAATATAATATGAATAAAAAGCTAATTATAATGTCTCAACATGTGTTTTTCTACCAAAAGCATTTCTAAAATTAACTGTACCATAATGCATACTTTCATTAATTTGTGACATTTTATATTGAATATATCACAAAGATATGATATTGAAAAAATCGTAATTTCCTAAAGTACAAAAATCATTAATAATCTAGAAATAAATTAAAAATATTCGTAAAAATAAAAAAATATATATTTCCTTGATTACCACTGAATTTCAAGAATGTAGATTTGGAAGAATTTTCATTTATATGAAAGCTTTTTAATGTAAATATAATCTTTAGTGGAATGTGTACCTTTATTTTTTTAATTTTCTGTTAATTGTCGATGTTTTTTGTTGAATATTGATCAGTGTTCGAAGCTGCTATCAAGAATATTAAATTATTGCTGTTTGACATTCATATTTGGAATTCGAAAAGGGAAAAATAGATGCCTCTTTATGCATACATAATAAATTATTCAGAATTTGAACTTTGAAAGTTAAGAATTTTGCTTCATACTAAATACTATGCTTAATATTATAATAACGGTTTAAGCTCAAATTTTGGGAATGCTTCTATGTTGTTGTAAAATGAGAGACAGATGTTTAAATTTCTACTTTCTATGTGCTTTTTTGTTAGTAAAGGTGGTTCAAGAGATCCCTAGATCTTTCCCTCTTATGAGAATATGGCCCATTATCAATAAAATCCGAAAGGCGTTACATAGTACATTCTCGGTTGTTTTAAAATAACCTTCTATTATATAAAAACTATCCGATATTAATTTATAAATCATTCACAAGATCATCAAAAGATTTAATAGGAAAATAAAATTTTCCCAGCATTGTTAAAATAAGTATAAAAGGGATTTCTTTCATTTCAACAAAATCTGAACACGCCAACTACATAACTAGCCTACAAATTAAAAATATTTCTGATTTTCATTTGAATAACGAGGTATGAGATTTTTTTTCTTACAACGGGATTTGCACGTCGTTAGAGTGCAGCATAAATAAGAATGCATTTCACGAAAAATGAAATAAAAGGGAAAAAAATGTTTGATTTACCATATTGATTTCAAAGACAGCAAATCTCTCTCAAAAGCAGTCATATCATAAAAGTTGGAACCTACAGTTATTGTCTTGAAGATGCACCGTAGAATTCCATTTATTCGAATCAATTGGTATCGGACTCCAATGGGATAATCGAAAATTCGGATAGTTGATTTTTTAAAAGAAAAACGGTCTATTTTAGTTAATTATACGTTGAAAACAGGAGGGAAAAAAGACATATTTTAACGAAAAGAACTTGTAATTAATTAAATGAAAATGCAACATCTTTAAGTGTTAAGGTACTTACAAATGCTGTACATTAATACAATATGTATGTACAACGCTGTAAATGAAAGTAACTGCTTGCTGAGAGAATATTTCGATCAGAGAGTAAGCTGTTTCACTACTTTCATCCATTTCCGAAATTTGCATTTGGTCACACTTGGAATGATATTCAATCTACTTCAAATCAGTTTCAAAGTCAGCAAATTCTTCTCTAGTTGGTCATCTATACGTAAGGCCATTTTTTGATCAACACTTTAAATAAGTTTACCATTGTTTGCAATTCAAAATCTAGAGTCTCACTCATAATCCATTCTCCAATATCTTCAACATTAACTTCTGAACATCCAGGAATTCTCATACTTCTAAATTCCTCAAGTGACGCGTTGCATTCTCATCTACTCTCTTTTCTTACCTTTCTTTTTTGTCATTTTTTTCTCTTCTTCAGTCAAATTTATTTTTCTGAAATTCTGAAAGCGATTCAGATAAATGGAGTTCGGATAACTGGAGTTCTAATGTAATTGAGGTTAGAAAATTTTCTCCGAGATCACGATCAGTGTCATCTCCAGATGACAGGACATGGACTCTATTGTGCTCTTAATGACAAAAATCAATGACCACGTCTCTTCTTTAGAAATTTCAGCTCGAATCGTGTGCAGAGAATTGCAGAGGATAAAAATGCATAGTCGGCGGCCTGTGACATAACCACTCATTTCCACCCGAAATGTAAAAAAAATCATTTGCAGTGGTATCAAATATGAAGACACTGGGTATCTGAAGATTATAAACTGTTAATATGGTAGGCTGAATCACGCTATACCTTATTTCACCTTGATGGAATAGGGCTTGAACCACCCGAAGACATGAACCCATCTTGCCTTACTTGCAATGTGCAAGACTTTGGTAGGAGCTTCATTACATGAGATGCGTCTTGCCGACATGAAAATAGTTCTTTGGTTTTCCTCAAAGGTAAACAAATACCCATGAGATATTTAGGTATACTAGCAGATCGACTGCTTATTTCAGGATCTCATCGTGGCATAAACGTTGCACAGACCACTTCTGTGCATTGCATCGCAGTATCATTCATGCCACTTTGGAACTAAGGGTAATGGATTTTGCGTTCTTGTCTTCTGCATGCACGTTTGTTAGAATGGGTGATTCGATCTCTACCGGGGTTTCTCACTTGTTGCACGTAAATGCGGCTTTTTGTCTGTAAAAAATATTCTAGAAAGGCAATTAACGTTGTTACTTCTAAAATGTCGTACCATGTCCTTCGGCTATTAGGCTGTCCATTGAGTAGCGTCAAAGTGCTCTTTGCTATGTGCCATTTTTACATGGCGATTATGCAACTATACATTGAGACAGAAATGTTCAAAATTGTGGTTCGCTGTAACATCAGTCTTTCTTTCAACATTTTCTTCAGTAACCGCAGGGCCTGTAATTAACTCCTTAGAAAATGCGTTGGGCATGAAAATACATCCAACAACACAATCGCCTCTTTCCTCTATTTTACAAGATATAAAGAACAGCGTAGCCAATATATAGTATTTTCTGAACATAAATCTCTTCCAGAACCTTCCAGAATCTCTTCCTGAACATAAATCTCTTCCAGACTCAATGCTTAAAAGAAATAAGAGCTATTATCCGTGCAAAAAGTGGTTCAATAAAGTACTGATCTTAAGTTTCTAATTAACTGACCAGTGTGCGTATAAGCAACTTTTTGGAAGATACTTTTTGAATCATTCTTCAAATATACAGTTTTTGAAAATTTCTGTAAATTTCTCTAACGCAATTAAAATATTCTTGATAGAAACTGTATAAATGGCATAATATTTTGTGTCGAATTTTTGTTGACTTTCTAAATGTATACTGGTGCAACATGTAACCTTGTTCTATTAAATAAAATATGTAATTTTTATCATTGTCAAATGCTGATTTCTATCAAAATAGTGTTTGTACTTTCTCTATGCACATCTGTTAAGGTAAATGCTTGGGAAACTTCTTAGTTTCTCTTTGTGACACATGAATAATGTGGCCACTATCTACATAAAATAACATGAAGAAAATAAGTTCACTATTGACATGAATAAATTTAAACTTTAAAACAGAGTTTTCACCACACATTTTTTTAAGTATTTATTCGTAAATGGGAACATCTCTATCAAAATCGGGAGTAACATTTTGAAAACTCAATATGTTTCAAAAGTTGACAATTGCTCAATACCCAAATTGTATATATATATATATATATATATATATATATATATATATATATATATATATATATATATATATATATATATATATATACTATATATACCTGAAATATACTACTATAAATGTTACAACAATACCTTTAGTAAAATAAAAAAAAAGTTTGAGAGAATATCTAAAAAAATCAGTATGATAAACATAAATGAATAATTTGAAGGGAAAAGAAAAGTGACTTTATAAAATTTATTTTTTCGTAGTTTGTTTTTATCGATGAGTTTGTAAGAAATCCTTTATTCAATAAAATAAGAGTAAAATGATTGTACGAATAGATTTAGATTTTCATTTGTGCTCAATTGCTTTTTAATTACTAACTCAAAAACCTTCCCTCTATATTAAGCAAAATTCATACAAAATTTACATTAAATCACTTCAAATTTTCCATATTATTAATTTTTTCACTAGCTTCTTTAAACGGCTATTAAATGATGGAAAAAAATATACAGTGAATGACATTTAAAAAATACGATATTAAGAAATAAATTTTGAAAAAATATTTGTTCAGTATGTTTATAAATAGACATTCAAGATATTTTGAAGATAAATACAAAGAGAAGAAGAGGAAATAGAGTTTAATTCCTTGTTATTTATTTGGAATCATTGAAAACTCGGTATGATTTGATGCTTAAATTATAGCCTTCAACAAATTTATGAAAAAACAAATCTATCGTCAAGGAAATTTTAGGTTTACTCCAAATAAAAAAAAATATTTGATGTGATAATGAATTTAAAATTATTGATTGGTTTTTAAGAAATGTAATTAAAAATATCTTTACCTTTCAAGGAATTATTATGAATGAATGTTTTTTAAATAAAAAAAATGTGTCATATATAAGTATTAGAATCAAAATCACAACAAATTGATTTCGCGCTTTCTCGTACTTTTCAATTCAAAAAAATAACAGCTTGTTTTCGCTTACTTTTTCTAATAGCGCTAATTTCGCGCATGCATTTTTCTAATCATCTCCGAAGTCAGGAGTGAAAAGGGATTGCGGAACTAGATTACGAGGTAACGAAAAAAAAATCAAAACACCTTTTTTAATTCTACTCTGAACTTGATAAAAAAAAAGTTAAAAAAGAAAAAAAGAACGAGAATTTCAGTGGCAGACGATTACGCGAAAAAAAAAAAATTCCTTTGAAAACCACTTCTAGGTACGGCGGGAAGGGGATGAACTACCTTGACCGCAAACTTTTCCATCGGAGCCTTGGGGCGATCGTGATCGTTTTCTCAAATATTCTCGCGTCGAACTGTTTTGACCTGACCCGTTAACGCGCGCCGTGCGTGTGAGGCACCGAAGTAGGGGTTTGCGAGCACCGCGGGAAATATAACACAGCCCCGAGGAAATATTTCCGGAATTTGTGGCTTCAGAGAACGGAGTATTAAAAAAAGAAAGGGGGAAAAACGAGGCTATAAAGAAAAGCAGGGGGTCACTTGCTTTTTCTTAAACTTTTACCGAATTTTGCTTAATTCTGAGTCAAATTAAGCAATAAAAATTCATTTGATTGATTTATAGTCCTCAAGTAAGAAATTAATTTTGTTATGAAGGAAGTTGTTGTTTAACCAAAATTGTTTAATTATTAGAAAATTTTTTAAAGTACTTTGAATTGCATTAAAATTTATCAGAGGAAAAACTAATAAATATTATTAAATTTTTGAGTTGGATTTTTTTTTCAGTTATCTATACCATTATGCATGTACTGGTATTATGCATGTATATACCATTATGCATGTATGTACTGGACTAAATTCTATTTTCGTTTTAATTTCTCGAATTGAAAAAATGAGTTAATAAAATATAAAAAGTGTATAGTTTTAGTATTATATTAAAAATCTACAGATTTTTTTATTGTATTAAGCATTTTGATGAAGAATTTTGTGATATATCTATTAGACATCATTTATTCTTGGAGCAAGTCAAGATTATGCACATAAATTTATTAAATTTTGGTAAAACTATTGGGTATGGTCAATTTAATTTCTTATGTGATTTATGTAAATTTTGATAAAGATGCCTTATGATCCAGGATGGAAAATTCTGAACCAGCCAAAATTACGTAAATACTAGGGTTGCCAAAATAGAATTTTCTGCATAATTCTTATAGGTCTCCATATTTATGGCGTAGTAAAAACTAGGTTGTCAGATACATAAGAATACCCACCAAAAATCGCCAAACTCAGAATTTGGCATCCTGGATTATATGGCATATGTGCCTAAATTTCTTCATTGGAAGCAGCGTTCGACAGTTTCGGATGTAAAAATATTTTATTATTTTATCTTAAAGTTACATTGCCAAACAATCCATGAAAAAATTAATACCTTTGACATCAAAAGTTTACAATGAATATTTAATTCAGCTAAGATTATAATAAAGAAATTGAAGTTTTGCTCATTCAAAACATTCTCGCTTTCTCTCTCTTTCTTTTCCCTCTCCATTTAAGGATAGCCGAGCTGTCAGATGAGTGGATACCGAATTGTCATTTTCTTCTTGCTTTATTAATAAAATTGTCTTTCAAGATTACGAGTCAGCAAGAAGTTTTATTCATCAAGCCTTTATTTGTAGGAGAAATCACTCTATTAAGGCCAAAAAATGCGAAAATCTTTTTTAAAATAGTTAAAATTTTTTTGATAAGAAAATCCATTTATAAGCGATTGATGGTGAAAATATATTGTGCAATGGAGCCATATCTCACTATGCAGCTCCACTCTTTATAAATTAATACCGCATAATGCGCAACATAACAGATGAAATGTCTGTTTTATAATTTCTTTGCCATTCCCTTCAAATTATTACTTCCAAGAGGACTTTCTATAGATAACAGGCAGCTTTCAAGTGTTGTAAAAGTGGAAGTTCTGAAAATTCCAAAGCACTCACACCAGGACATATGTTGTCAAGCTGTCAAGTGAATAAGATTTTTTGCTCAGTGGTTCATGAGTTTGATTTAAACCTCAAGCTGGTATATTTGTAATTGTTAGGAGTCTAATTAATACCACCTGGTGGAATTAATCCTCATATACAAAAAGAGAGCGTATGGCAAAAGACAACTGCAACAAACCAAACCGACAGATATATTTACATAAAGTAGAACTTTCATTTCGTGATCATTATTTCATTCGTTAAACGAGGGATGGTAGCAAACGTGGTACCTTCCCTCCGAAGCTCACAGTTCAATCAGTAGGTTATAGTGAAGCCAGCATTTTAAATTCATAAAAGTGCTTAGAAATTGCCACATTAAATAAATGAATAAAATCTAAGGAAATGTAATCCATCAAAAGAAAAATCAGTCCTGTCATTGTCCTCAATTTTCATGGGACTGGGCATTCTTTAAAAATGAATGCTGCAGTTTGTTGTGATTTCAAATAAAAAAATTTATTTACTAATTAAATGAGGATTCAACGTTAAACTATTATACAATGCTAAGATGCAAGTTTTAAAATCTCAATAAGATCTCTTTTGATTTCAGTTGACGCTCCAGAGCAGTAAAATTCTATATTATTGTACATGAATACTGGATTGAATTTATGGATTTTCTAAAAAGAATAAAGGCGTTTCCTGACGTTACACGTATCTCATTATGAACAGCAGTCTGAAAGAATTGAATCATAGCCAAGGTATTGTTGTCTGGATTTTGTCATAAAAATATTTGTAGCAAAACATTTGGATAAAAGAAATTCTTATTAATGAGATCAAACAACTTACATATATGAATATAGAATTATCTTTTGTCGTAGTAAAAGGTTTAGTGCTAAAATATAATTGGATGACTTTGGATTTTAATAAATAAATATTTATTCTCAATCAAAAAAATACAGGCACACGAGATAAATATTATTAAACTTATCCCATAAATAAATCCTGCGGTTAGATCAAATGAGCGAACTGACATAAAGTTTAGTTTATCAACTACCAAATTTGTGATCGGGCAAAACATAAACTTAACTATATGGAATAAATAAATTAATAATGCATGAAACATAAGAGAGAAATAGGTTAAGGGATCAAGAAAATAAAATTCGGCTGAGTAATGTTTTGCCAATGAAAATGGTAAGTTAAAATAAAAAGTTAAGCAGGAACCACTAAAATTATGTGATTTACCAACTTGCGGTGATGTTGAACAACATATAGAATTCCATTATATGCTTCATATATGATATATAATACCAAATAAATTATTATCTGTTGTTAAACAAGTTATACAGCAGTTTGTAGTTTTACATGCACGAAAATGGTTATATGAATCAACTTTCATTGTATCATTCTTAACATGAATATATCCTTTTTTACTTAATTTGAACTAAATTTTATTTTGAAATTATTGAGCATACATCTGGCATAATGCATATGTATTACAATTGGTGATAATTTTCTTAACCAAATAAGCTAAAAGATACCGTTTAAAAAGGAAGATTATTTGATGAGCGTGTATAAAATAAAGTAACATTTAATAGAGTTTACTCTTTGTTATCTAATAAATTGCTTAAATTTAGTTTTAAAATAACATAAAATGTTTAATCCTTCCATATTCCAAAGACTCTTTTCGTATGGTTTATAAATTTCGATTATTTGAAAACATTTAAGAGGCAATTTCAATCATGGATTATGAACGATTCCGAAGTGTTAGAATAGAATTCTTTGCAGCCTTATCAATAGTAATTCCATAAATTAGTTTTGATATCATAACTGGTCCATGAATTTACAATCAGTTGCCAGGTTATATTGAGTATCAAAAGATCCTATAATCTTTTGTCCTCTTAATTTAATATTATTTGAATTTGAATTTTGTATCAATGACAATGCTTCCATTTTATTTCATGTGTTGTACTTATAAAATGACACTACATATAAATTTGGGAATAAAAATCATAAATTAAATTCATAAGATAAATTTGAATTCTTTATTTGTAGTTAAGAAGGGATTTTTACCTAATTGTAATATATGAATACCTAATGAAGCAAATTAATGGCATGTGTTTGGATATATAATTTCATCAAAATCAATAAATCTAGACATAAATTTAAACATGTTATTCCCTTGTTGATTTTGGAAAGTTATGAAGAAAGTCTTTATTAGAAACAATTTCACAGAAGTTACACTTTTTTAAACCATAAAATGGTTGTTTCTTTCGCTGCAGTTGAGATCCTGAGTACGCCACTTTATTACGGTTCTCATTGGTTTGAAATATCTATGACATCAGATAACGCTTCACCCACGTTACATCGTGCTTTGTGACTACTTTGTGAATCTGACTTGTCGACAAATTTGCTGCCTGCCTTCAAATTACATTTTTGCTGCTGCAAAGTGCAACAAGGTGAGTTCACCATCGAATGTCTGAGAATTTTGTCGAAGTTCATTCTGTTAATAAAACGATTTCTTATGTAAAGAGCAAAGCATCGGTTTGAGAAGACGTTTTCCATTGATTCAAACCATTAATACTTTGACAATAGAACAGCAGAAAAAATAAAATGAAAAAGACAAGGCAAAACACCCACTTTATATTTAGTTTAAATTGCGAGGATGATTTAAATTTTTTATAAATTTAATTAATAGAATTTTAAATTAATAATTGCTATTTTTGTCAACAGTCTATTTTGAATCTTAAAACTATTTCCTTGCTTACGCCAACATTAAAAATTTTCTTTTAATTATTATGATGTAACTAATATAATGAAAAATAATAAAAAGAAGTTTTGTAAAACATAAACTCAGAAAGCTCGTTAATTTTTTTTTCCTTTTTGGAAGGGAAGATGTTTTTAAAGTCTCTTTGATCATGGGTAATTTCAGCACTTTTTTTACTAGCAGCTGAAAATCATTTTCTTTTATTAGTGACTAATAAAAATAAAACTTACTAAAAATTTGAAAGTAATTTTTTCTTTAATTTTTAAATATTTTTTAAATAAATTCTCCAAAAACTCTAAAATTTTCAATTATTTGTGGGCACCAAGGACAGTTTTTCAATGATGTGTCTTAGAACAGAAACTTGGAATTGGAAAACACCGATATGTATCATCAAAGTTGCCATATGTTATTTGTATATATGAATTGAATGATTTTGTGCCCTAACTCATGATAAACTAGAACAGTGGTCTTGGATTACTTCCAATGTAAATAAGATTGACAAAAAAAGTAGTCAAAATCATAGATATCACTATTTATTCTGAATGAATATAGGAGAGAATGATATGATAAGCATATAATTAGAGGTCTTATGGATGAAGAGCTTAAGTAGAGCTATGAAATCATTATCATAATCATCATTAAAAATCATTATCATGATCATCATAAAAAATAAAAATATTATAACTTAGTACTATAAATTAATTGTTTCCCTTTAGAACCAGTAATTTACCCCACAGAAGTTTATATCAATTGAAACCACCAAAAATGATTAAGGAAGTAGACTTACTACATTATTTAGATTAATTTGATTAATTCATTTGAAAATAAGTACATGCTAAATAATATAATTAAGGGCCTAAATTTAATCCTTACAAATATTGCCTACAAAGTGGCATAAAATGTGAGTTTTGATAATGAATGTATTTGAGAAAGTAAAATCGTAATATCTTCAGAGATAGAACTCGATATTATCTCACTGGGCAAAGTTATTAACTTGGATTCTTAAGAGCTTAATTGAGATTTAAAAAATTTTTCTTGTTGATAAATTTTGTAAAGCTGTTCAATAATGTAATCAATAACCATTTTATAGATAAACTATATTATCAATGTGAGATTTTTATTCTTAATAAATTTTAATAAAAGCGCCATCAATTCAAGATATCAGCTCTACTATTTTAAGATTTTAATTGAGAAAACTCTCCGGTTTCCAAAACATTTTTCCATTTAATTTTTTTTTATTTTGTTTATCTTATTCTATATTTTGATTTCTTTCCAATTAAATGACTTCATTACTTTAAATTGACAAAATAACTGTTTGAATTATTCCTATTTCTTATTGATTAGGACGATAAGAATTGTTGGGGAATTGTGACATATATTTCACCTTAATTTCGGATGCGTAACTCTTATCTCCATTCATTTCTTGTTTCCACCAAATTCAAATTGGAACACTTATTAATCAGAACAATTGGCACTTTTAACTGATAGATTGCAAGATTGAAAAATGTTATAACGCCTAGATAGTAACTGAAATTTTTAACTTGTCATTAGTCAATGATTCATAGATTCCATCTTAAATGAAACTGCAATGATCTCTGTCGAATTAGCCCTTGCGTCCAAAAACTGACCGTAGAAAGATAAATCATACAACTATCCAGAACTAGAATATTTAGAACGAAATATGTATTCATATTTTTTTGCAGTGATTAGCTATTTTAGGGAGATGATTAAGCGATTAAAATTTTGAAAAAAATTTGGAATGAAGGAACTCATACCCTTATGAGTGATGCAAGTATCTGACATTCATTGTGTGTTGTACATATGGTAAATTTAGACATTAAAGATTATATTTGAGCTATTTTAATCTCTTTTCAAATAATTCTGCGAATGAAAATAATATCTGAATAAGCTAATTTATTTTAAATTTCTTTCTCCAAGTTAGTCAAAAGATAGTAAGCAGAATTAATATAACTAATAGCTTTCAGAGTAAAATAGTTATTTACTATAATGTTTTTAAGTTTTATTAAAGTTTTTTACATGTAGGGGATGTTTTTGATATTAATGTGATTATTTAGTGGGAATTTACAGACAAAAGTATAAACTGGTTGCTGTTAATCTGCATAAAAATATTTTAAATTCCGTAAATCGCGTCATATATAGAAAGATGTTACAAAGGAAGTTTGCAGATGCTTTTCCATTTAAAAGAATATACCATACGTTCATTATAAACATGAAACACAAATTACCTGAGCTAAATAGAGGATTATTTCAAGTTTGTGCCGCTAAGAAAATATGGATTTCTACAAAAAACGCAAGAGAATTAGCATCATAATCACTTGCCTAAAAAACTGATATAACACCTCAAGAATTCCCGTGATAATTCTACCTAATGAATTACTGGATCATATTTATCAATATAATAATATATTGATAAATGCGATCAGATATTTAAATATGCAAATTCAATTGAGTTTTGATGAAATAAAAAGAAGAGGAAAATAAATTTTTAAAAATGTAATATTAATCTATTAATTAAATTTTCTTATATTGAGAGAAAAGAGCAACACAATTAATTATTCTTTAACTATCATAGCCAATTCTTACTTATTAAATTGCTGTGATATATTTTTTTCATTCAAACATTTTTATTTCTCACTGAATGAACGATAACAAGAAATATATTTGGACGCTTGTACATGTTATAAAAATAAATAATTGCATTTAAAATTTTTCATAATAATTTTAATGCTTTTAAGATTTAAAATTTTTAAAAATGTGTATTTCTATAACGATAATACTGTTCAATTCATTATATTAGTATTCATTTAAAAAAACATCGCAGTTATTAAACAAAAATTATTGGGCTAAAGTTAAGTAAATTAATTTATGAAAAGAAAACTGGAAAAATAAGAATGAGGAATATCAAATAAAAAGAAAAGTAATGAGAACATTTCTATCAAGATAAGTAAATGAAAACAAATTTCTATGCCATTTGTCAATAAGAATTTTTTTTTCGTATGTATATATAAAAACAGTTTTTCACTTGTGTTGATTAGCTAATGTTATTCACTTTAGCTAATTTAATTTTTTCATCATTAATAAGGCATTTTTATACAGGCTTTTAGCGCTTCAGCATTTATTCATCAATCAAAATTAATTTAAAATAATCGTATAAAAAATAATGCCGACCGATTGGCTGAGTGGTTAGCGTTCCTGACTCTTGAGCTGTTGGTCCCGGGTTCGAGTCCCGGTTCGGGCATGGATGTTTCTTTCCTTCTCTGTCCTTTCTTCTGTGATGTTGTATGAATGTGGCCCACCCTATAAACGGGTTTGTGGTGGTATGGCGCGGGTAACGCTACTCGCCTCCGCGACTTGGTTCACAGGTGGCTGCTGGTGAACGACAAATGAGTAGCAGTCTCTGGCCTTGTTGTGGCATAGGGTTCAACCCTCAAGTACCCGCCATTGGAAAAAAATTTTTAAAAATAAAAAAAGAATAAAAAATAAACAACTTTGTCTTAAATAGATTTTGCTTGATAAAACAATTAACGCGCGAGACCAAAATTAATATTCTAAATATGTTTTCGCATTTCATGCAGCCTGATGAAAGGAATATAGCAAATATCGCATAGCATATGCAAATAAACACGCAAAACTACATCACTTAAGAGAAATTTGCATATCAGACATTCAAGAAAATACTGTCTTTACTAATCAAGTAGTATATACAAAGTCCGTGATAGGCAACAAGCATTTATCGCGTCAAAACAACCTGACTACAAAAAGAAACAATGTCAAATCGATTTATCGAAACAATTCTACTGTGAGTAATTCTACTAGTGAAACATTCCACCACTGTGTGTAATAATAGAAATTGCTTAAGCATCCACAAATAAATATATTATTATCTACACTTGAAAGAATAAGATTTAACACAAAACTGAAATGTAGTCTATTGAATACATCAAATCAAAGTATCATGTTATAATATTTATCTCCCAGTGGGAGATCTGTATAGAATTTAAATAAAATAATTTGTTAAATGTCTATTACTTGTGTATAAGGCTTATTTCATCAAGGGTTTAATTTTTATCAAACTTTTAATGCTAATCTTTTTTAAACACATTTTTGGAAGGCAATTATTTTCAGCTTTTGTAAGAGAACTTTTCATTATCACATGAAATTTTCACAAAATATATAAAACATATTGTGTTACATTTATTTATGTTGATAAATATAGGATTATCTAAATAAAAAAATGTATAAAATAAAATTGGATCAATGATGGTTATAATATGAGAAGTATATCATTATTATTGAAGGTTTAAAAAGGTATTAAAGTAACAGTATGTTTTCATAACCATTGATGTCAAATCAAGGAAAATATTATAAACCTTTTAAACAATATTTCACATTTATCAATGTTGAATTTTAAGAAATCCAAGTCATTTAAAATAGTTTATTATACATATTTTGAATTTTTAATTTGAAGTTGATACTTTAAATAATATAAGCATTTTGAGTAGTTGTTGGAAATTTTTATTTTCTTAATGTTGATTTATTTATTGTGTTGCCAATTAGTACTCTATATGCATATGTAGTGAGTGGGAGACTTTTAATTCATATGTTAAATTCAAGATGAGTTGTATGTTTTGAATGGACCAGAGCAACAAAGGCATCCATCGCGTAAAGAAAAAATGAATAAATAATCCTAAACTAAGAAAATGAGATAAGCATATGACAAATATCCATTAACACAAAATACTTCCTATTCATATACAAATTCCGCAATTATTCGTAAAATTCCAAATTTGTAATTTCGTTCGTTCTTTAGTCGGGAAAATATTATCTTAAATTTTGTATACCATATTGTTTTTAGTTATGTTCCATAACATACAAATAAAATTACCTAAGATGCAATACAGTTTTTGGTAAAATCCTAGTATACGTAACGCGTTTGGCGTAGATTTCAAAAATGTCGCCATCTGCAAAATTCATGCGATTTATAGCCGAGCTGGCACCCGAATGGTTAGCGCTCTTGCCTTCGGTTCAACAGTTCGTGGGTTCGAATCCCATCTTGGGCATGGATGTTTGTAGTGGTTCGGAATCCACTTTAAACCGTAAGTCCCGGTCTAATTAGCCCTCGTGTGCAAAAAATGACCGTTGAGCGACAAACAAACAAACAAACAAACATGCGATTTATAACCGTCAGCATATGTGAGGGTTTCATAATAAAAAAGAAATTGTGAATCTCAAAATGGCAATACATAAACATATAATCTGAACCTTAATGTCGCCAAATCCATTGCGTTACGGATACTAGAATTAAGCCCAATTTTTCATTGGTGAAACACATTTATATTTTTTAAAAGTAATATCACCTGCATATTTACAATGCTGACGATTATGTGTCGACATTTTTATTTTACGATAGCCGTATTTACGATAAAATTTGTTTCGTGTAAAGCACATACAGCACCAAGGCTCAGTAACTTCCGGCAAGATCAACGCGAAGCATTGCTCACTGGCGGCCATTGGGTGAATGACCACATCCACCCCCACTAGATTATGGAGCTTCTTGGGATCCGCCGGTGTGGCGTGGATGTAGAGAGGGGAGTGCCAGTTGAAGCTAGGGATGGGACTTTGTTACTTTTCTTGTACTTAGTACGTACTGAGTACAGTTACTTTTAAAGTAACAATTATTTTACCGATTACATTTTGTACTTATTACAATTTCTTTTGTACTGCCATCTATTGGATTAAAATATAATGACAAAGTTTTCAAAATTTTATAAATAAATTGAATAAAATTAAATTAATAATAAATAGACTAATAATTAATTAAAACTAAATTAGTAGATCAATAATATTTTATATTACTCCATAAAATTAATCAATGTAATTAATGTTAATTTAAATTATTATCATTTATAAATAAGCATTCACTTAAATACTAATAAAAAGATCTATAAAAAATAATTCTTATTGTTTATGCAACATTTCATTAATTGTAAGTTTTTGTTTTTCCTGTAATGCTTTAATTTCTAGTACGAGGCAAAGAAATATAAATTATTTATCTACAAACCGTTTTTTCTTTTTTCTTTCTTTTCTTTTCTTTTTTTTTTTGTAAAAAAAATTGAAAATTTTTAAATTTTTTTAAACGTATTTCATTTAAAATAAAAATCATGACATTTGCCGGTTAAAAAAAGCATTAAGGTTACAAATCGCCAAAAGCAAAAAAAAAATCAGCCTAATGTGTCAAAATTTAATTTTATTTCATTGAAAAAAAAGGTACTATTACAATATATTTATGCAATCGACCTCACATGTGATTGGAAAACAGATTTCGCCAGAAATAAACATTGGCGTTTAAATAAATTTTGCCAGTAAGTGATATTTAGTTATAAAATGTAAATATAAAATGTTTGTATTGTTTTTTATTAGTTTCCAAAAGCATAAAACTTTTTAAACATTACACAATGCATGCAAGTGGAACATTTACAACAGTAATTTATGATTTTTTTTCTTTCCTATTATGGTATTAATAGAAAAACTACTTAATATAATTTGACTGAATTGTGCAATATTTTGGTAGAAGATACAGTTTCATGCCTAATAATAATTATTTTCCAATAATATCAATTAAAACTTTTTAAATTATTGTTTTATTCAGTATAGAAGAAATTACAATTTATTTTTAATACAATAAGCTCTCATTCATATAATAACATTTTATACATTTTCTTGAGATATGTATGACACATTTTATATAGTATTACAAGACTTTTATTAAACATTTATGATTGAAATTTATGTCTTGAAATGTTCCTTTTCAAGAAATGCAACCACGAAATGTTCATTTTCTATGCATAGCTTTCAAAATAATTTAGATCTGTAAAAGTAATTTTAAACGTAATTGTCTCAATGTTAATAAATGTATACCAATTATCTAAAATATTTTATAGGCAAACAAATTTAAAAATGCATAAAACATTTAAGTACTGTTCTCTGTTGTGATAGCTATGAGCGATACCCTTAAATAAATTTTTTTACATCAAGCACTAAAAGAAAATTTAAATCATTAACCAATACTAACAGAAAATTGCAAGTAACGTCAACTTTTGCTTTGTATACGAAATAAATATATAATAAAGGGCATAATACAAATCTGATTTAATTCGATTGTATATTTAAGTTGAATGGAATAACAAAAAGTTAAACTGGCGAGCACCTCTTTCGCAGTATCACCAAAGTTAGCAACATAAAAGAGATAAGCGAAGAAAATCAAAATTTATTTTATATAGCATTCTTCTTGACAGATAATTTTGATCGACAGATTGAAAATCGGAAGGAGTTATTCCGTCAAAGCACGCTAGACGGTCAAATCTTAGTAGGTGGCCTAGCAACAATACATTACAATGGCAAGGAAACTAACCAACCTATTTTTAACATAACAATATTCCTAACTAGTTAATTACATATTTCAAGGCAAGAGACAGTACTTAAAAAGAAGACAAATGTAAGTTGGTCATCCGCTTTCAATGGAATAAAATTTATTTTTGATTTTGGAAATTTTAAAATTAAAAAAGTACAATAACATAACATTCAACAACAAATTTTATCAAATTGTATTCTAATATAATAATACTGTTACAACAAAAATAGCCCCAATAGTGTATGAGCAGTTATACAATTCAAAGCTAAGATTTACAAAAAACTAAATTTAGGAACCAAAAATTGTAAAAAAAAAGAAAGAAAGAAAAGAACAAATGTGGATCAGTAAACTTGTAAACACAACTTCAGCAGCTTATCAAGCAAAAAAGAAATTTCAAAAGATAAAAATAATCTTTTGTTCTTTTGAGTGGCGAAAAAACAAAAAATACGATAATTAAGCGTGAGCTAAATCTTTTTTAGAGTATTTTGGAATCAGGTTTAACCTTACCCAAAATATTCTCCAGTTTGAGAAGAATCATCTAAGGGTAATCAAGGATTGGAAATAAGAAGAGTTATGGTTAAGTAACTTAATCTGTTTTAAATGCCGAATGGAATCAAGTTTCAGAAATGGAACGTTGATTTCTGTTTCGGAGCGTCACTAAATTTTTTCACAGTAATTATTTTCTTACTCACTTGATTGCATTTCGCCACATAAAAAATAAATAATAAAAATCGTTGGCTGTGGACCGTTTCCTTTCATGGTGTCTAAGCCTGTACAGAGTTTGAAGATCAGTTTCATTCACTCGTAAATGAAGTCTTCAATTGACTCACTTTTTGAAAGCAGAAAAAAAGTAATCTTACCATGTTTCTAATGTTCGTTGCCAGTCAATAAATATATGTCTCACTGGGGCGTGAATTAGTGTAATCAGATAATCGATAATGAAACGCTATATTTTTTTCTTGTAATCTCACAATTTCCGCAACTGTTTTATCTTGTAAAAGTATAGTCACAAAATAAATTGCATTACAAATACAAATACCCAGTTGCACTTAGGATACACCTATTCAGCGTTGCAAGGGGCAAATGTAATGGCATAGCGGCGGAGACAAGCTCCGGACTGCATCTTTAGGTTAACGGGTTTGGAATACTTACCTATCAGCAGGCGCTTCGTAATTTTGAACCACCATCAGGAGACGAGATCACACCTGAGCTAGCAACCTCTTCTCCTCATCCACGCGACATCAGCGGAAGGACTTGGTATGTCGCATATTAAAGTGGACACGTCCCCAACCAGCAGAGCTCCAGCAACCCAGTGAGGGAGTGTACGTGGTCGGTCACCGTCCCAATCACTGCCCGCGGCAAATGATGCTTTACTTTGCTGATCTTAACGGGAAGCCACTGAAGCTCTGGCATGTTATACAGTGGGGCATCCAGTGGATATGCCATCGTCGCCCCGAAAGTGAAGAGATAAAGAAACACACGCATACAGAGCGAAAGGAACATCCAGGCTCTAATCAGGATTCGAATCCACGACCTACTGCTTCGAAGTTAAGAGCGCTAACCACTCCACTATCGGTGGGCTTAAAAGAAAAGTTTAACTTAAAAATAAAATTAGTTAAAAATATATAAATTTATATGCAATGTTTCATTAGAAAATGACAGCATTATATAGAAGGAGTTATTTCAGCTAATAAATTAAGACACGATCACAAAAGGGATTTTCGTCTTGTGATAATCGCATTATAAAAATAAGGCGATTATCATATAAAGAGCCTTGTCTACACTTTTTGAAAAAAGAAATGTTTCCTTAGTTAAATAATATAGGCAATAATATTGACAAATATTTGATTCAGTTTAGTTTCTAATTTCAAATCAAGATATTATATATAATACTCTATTATTTAAATTGTTCATCTCTCTTTAAGAAAGAAAATAAACCATGGGTCTTATCTTCTTATCAAAATAATTACTATCAAAGTAATCAAACCTTGTTTATTTATTTTTGCAGAGGGAGAAAAATGTGCATTTCATTTTGGGACTATTAATAGAAATAAAATGTAACAGAGAACCTATCTTATTTTAATGAGACGACTTTGTTGATGAGTAAATCGTATAATTGAGATTGCTTTTTCTTGAGATAGAGAAACTGTCTCGAAGAAATGTTTTTTGTTGCGATTTCATTTCGTATTGCTATATTTATAAGCTTTTAATACTCTGAGAAACTACATACAGACAAATGAGAAAATATCTCTCAGAATCGCACCACTTCCGGAAAAAATATCATTGATAAAAAATATTAAAAATATATTTTCTCATATTGAACAAGGAAATCAAACTATCAACAAATTTTGTCATTTCAGTAGCAATTATATCTTTTAAATACTTTTAGCGCATATTTATACATTATATATATATATAAGTTGTATTAAATCAATTCCATATATTTATTTCCATTATTATCCGAAATTGAAAGAAACAAAAAAGAATACAATTCATTAATTATTTTTATGATTTTTATAACGGGAGATAAGATTATTGACACATGACTATTATAAAAAAGAATTCTTGAAAGCTATGAAATATATCTTTAACGAAATATATATATGTCAATATTTTCAGTTATATAAATCTAAAAATATATTAAGATTTTCGAGTGCTTAGAAAAGCGAACTAAGAATAACTTTTCAGTCATTCTTGTTTCAAATCATGCAAAATTCTATTATAAGTTTAATTGTAATTTGGAAATATTTTTGAGATTTTTCATAATTTGATGATATAAGGAATGGGGTTGCAAAGAAGTAAAATTGTTCCCAAGCGCTTTAAAAGCCTTTCAGTGCAATAACCGCATAGTTATGGCACAAAGGAAGCATTTGGATAATGCATTACGTGGTTGAATTATCGGCCGGATACTTTCAGCCGGAATGTGGACGTACACAGCTGAAAATATCCGAGGTACTTGGAATTGCCCAGAGTGTCATCTCCAGGCTTTGGCAACGGTTCCAAGATTATGGTACTGTGAGTAGACGTTACAATGCCCCACTATATGCGGTGTCATCTCTGCGCCCGTCTTAGATCTGAATAGGGCAGCTGACCATCAGGGAAAAAAAATTATTCTCAAGGCATGCCTCTTATGTTCTTAAAATAAGAACTCGAAAAAAAGAAGAATGAATTCTATCTAATCTTAAAACTAATTTGAACTTTTAAAAATTTAGATATGATTATTGAGATCTTACATAATGAAATTTAGTTTATTTGCTCTTCCTTTTATTATTTTTTTTACTTCATATTGATGTTTAGGTAAATAATCAATGAATCACACGAAATAATTTAAACTAATTGCCATAAAATTTTTGATGTTAAGACATAATCCGAAAACCTTCAAGTTCATTACGATCTGGTTTCACTTTCATCAATAGAAAATCAATAATATTTTAAGAGAGTGCTACATTAATGATATTTGCTCAAAAACACTATAAGAATGACTTCATTATTATAAATGTTTTCCTAACTAATCATTGTTCTAAATATAGCTTAACTAAGATTATTATAGATAAACTGGGATGAATACGGGTGAAATAGCTCTAGATTTAAATGAAATCCACTGACAACCAACCAAATTACCTTTTTGTATAATATTTTAATTCCTGTTATATTTTTAGACACATATTTTACATTCAACTTTTATAATGATTATACATCAGTTTTCGAAATTATATATATATATATATATATATAATAAAATTATTAATAACTAAATATTTTGTGATAAATCAAACAGGCTAAATTGTGACATAATATTATAAAATAAGTATTGATAAGTTATTAATGGTCAGAAATATATCCCAATATATTTATTTTAACCAATCTACAGAAGATTGTCTTAATAATGCGTTAAAGCACCTTAATGCATGGTGTCTGGAGAATGATATGGTTGTAAATGAAGAAAAAACAACCGCACAACTTTTTACTTTGTCTACAAAACAACATTCTGTGAATCTTGTGTACAACACACTTCCTCTAAAAATTACACAAGCTACTAACTACCTTGGTGTGACCATGGATAAAAGGCTTAGCTGGGCTCCACATATCGATAATATTCAAAAGGAAGCTACTGATAGACTTCAGATCCTGAGACGTCTTACGGGCACCACTTGGGGGGCCAATCAAGACGTCCTTGCCACTACTTATAAATCATACATTCGCCCTGTTCTTGAATATAGCCGTGAAGCGCTGTCTACAGCTAGCGAAACTACTAGACAGAAACTTAACGTCATCCAAAATAATGCCCTTCGAATTGTCTGCGGTGCTGCTGTTTCCACTCCCATCACTGCTCTTAAGAGCCAAACGCAAATTGAGCCCCTTGAAGCTCGTCGTGACAAAGTCGTTCTGAGATTCTTTGAGAGATCTCGCCGTATCGGTGATGGTTTTTGGGAGACTTACAAAACTGCTAAATTGCGTTTAGTGACACAGCTTACCCCTCTGGAAAAATCATTATTGCTTCAGAGAAAGTTTAAGGTTTACTCCGGTGAGCGACTCCTTTTTCCCCGGCCAACGCTTGTGAAGGATATACCCAACATCCCTGTTTGCTTAAACCTCCCTGGCATAAAGGATCGCAAAGAGGATGTCTTCTTCTTCTTCGAGTTGGGTTTGTATGTCATTGAGCACCTCTGTTTTTATCAGCATTTTGTACTGTTAACTCCAAACCCAATGTTTCTTAGTTCCATTTGCTCGGATCACCCACTTTATTAATAAAGTCTGATAACCCTTTAATGGAATCTAGGTGTAACTCTCTAGTATGGATGATGCCTAAAGAGGTTAATCTAGGGAGGGCAAGAGCCTCGCATTCATAAATGATATGCTTGGCCGTTTCCTCTTGCATATGACATTTCCTGCAGATAGGATCTTGCTGAAACAGTCCCATTTTATGGAGATGTTTTCTGAAATAGAAGTGCCCAGTTATGAAGCCTACGATTAAACGTATCTTCTGCCTAGAGCATCTTAGAATTTCATAGGAAATCCTCGCTGATGATCTACAGATCATACTTTTAGCGTGGGTTTGACCAGGAGATTTGAGCCAAGCTTCATACATCTTCCGTTTTTCCCATCTGAGAACATTAAGAGGATGTCTTACCACAGATCTTAAAAGCCGCCACACTGGATATGCTTGTATCTATATATCCAATGGCAGAATGGTACCATATATACACAGACGGCTCGGCAATGGACGAGAATTGTGGTGCTGGCTTTTATTCATCTCTTGCTGAGGGTTCTTTTCCGGTCGACAAACATATGACAAACTTTGACGGGGAGGTAGCTGCTATTTGTGAAGCTGCCAGATGATTAATGCAACTGCCGGGCCAAAAAGGTGTTTTTTCTTTCTGACTCAACAGCAGCTCTTCAGGCCATAACTTCATTGTTCCCACATGATGCCCTTGTTATGGCCTGCCGGAAAATCCTTTCACAACTGCAAGAAAGAACTGAAATCTGTTTGCAATGGGTGCCAGGGCATTGTGATATTGATGGCAATGAGCGTGCAGATAGGCTTGCCAAATCTGGATGTGACTTGACCCAAGATGATAGGCCTATAAGCTTTTCTGCTGCACGTAGTACTATTAATCTACGTATTAAAAAATCAATTAGGACAGCCTGGGAGGCAGCTGCTGTTGGCAAAAGATGGGAGACGGTTGTCAGATGCAATACCATCCCCAACAGCCTGCCGCGTGGAGTGGCGGTTGCCACCTTCAGGATGGCAACGGGCCACGACTACCTTCAGAAGCATCTCCACAGGATCGGCCTTGCCGATACTCCCCTCTGCCCCCTGTGTTCTACAGGCGAGGGTACAGTTAAACACCTGGCTTACTGTAATACTCTGGAACAGGCCGACGATGACTTGCATGGGCGGGCTGGACTCTACTGGGAAGCACGGCGCCAAATGGCCCATCGGCCAAGGGCGGGCGTTGGATGAAGAAGAAGAAGAAAATATCCATGACGTCAGATAACGCTTCATCTAAGTCACAAAGTATTGAGACGACGCCGTAAATCCGAATTGAAAACGAATTTGCTGTCTGCTTTCAAATCGCATTCTTCGAGGAGCAGCAAACAAGGCGAAGTTCACCATCGAATGTCTGAGAATATTGTCGAAGTTCATTTTCTTAATAAAGCGATTTCTTATATAAGGAGCAAAGCGTCGGTTTGAGGAGCCGCTTTCCATTGATTCAAGCCATTAACACATGGGCAATAGAACAGCAGAAAAAGTAAAGAAAAAAGACAACATCCATTTTATGGTTAGTTTAAATCGGCAAGAAGACGATTTAAATTTTTTGTATGTTACATTCAATTTGGTTTCGTCTTATAAAAGTTTTTATTTTTTATTTCTTGATAAGTTGCCTTAAGGAGTGAAAAAAAACCAGTCACTTTATAATGATCTCAAACGGCGAAAAATCAAGAGAACAAGTTTTGATGAATAACCAGGATAGAAGAAAATAACTCATAATTTTCTTAAATTTTCGTCCGATATTCATCGAAATGTCAAAATGCTCTAAACTTAGACAATTATTCTATTTTCTTCTTTTGTCTCCAAATTTTATTTTTAATACAACTTTTGAAATGCTCTTCCAAATTTATTGAATGATTAGATTAAATTGTGAGAATTGTGTTCGTGGAAATTGCTAATTGTAAAAGTGATTATAAATAAAGTGACTCCATTAAGAATTCTGTAAAACCCGTTCTGTTCAAAGGGTTTTGAGGAAAATAGATATATACGCGTTATATAAACCAAGGAGAAAAGATTTTTGCTATTGAAATTAGCTCAAATTTTGAGCACCAAGAAAATTGTGGGGCCTGAAAAAAGAATGTAAAATCTGTCAGAATCATTAAAATTTATTGAGTTGTGCTCAACATATGCTCCATTTCATCAATGACGAGTTGAAAGCGTATTGAATGAAGTTCTCGATGGATTTCTGTAGTATGGTATATAATTCTGGCTTTTAATCCAACTACAACTCTAATTTCTCTTACATAAATATGATATTTTATAAGTCCTCTAAACCATAAATCAGATGATTTTAAATGAGATGAACTACTCTATAAAAAAAATCGACGTACCAAGAAGAATATCCTCGAGGGAGACAAAATGTTTTGGATAAAAAAATTATAAAAAAAATTATATATAGAATAGAAAAAATGATTAAAATTTCAGAGAAATTCTAATTTATTTCAGAGTTACATAGTTACAAAGTAACGAGCTTAATAAAGTGTTGACCCATCTCTAACATGGAAACAAACTGCTATACTGCGTGGCATGGACTGACTAAGTCTCGGGTTCCAAATTTATTTCCAGCCAAATAGCCTCCAATTGTCGAGATAGATCATGCACATTACCTGATTGATGCAGTCACCTTCCCCTCATATCCCAGACATGCTCGATGGAAAAGAGAGCTGGCCTGTCAAGGAAATGCTTGAGAAGCTATAAGACTATTATAGCAACACGTACCATACGTGTTCAGGCATTATCTTGCTGAAAAATAAGACCAGGGTACTGTAAAAAGAACAGTAGCAATACAGGTCTCAGAATGCCGTCGACGTACCACTGTGCGGTATGTTTGCCTCTAATGACTACCAAAAGGGAATAGAACCCCAGATTATAACTGCTGATTGAGGGTTTGAGTAGCATGCATTAGTGAAATCTGGATTAGCATGCATTAGTGAAAGCATGCATTATCTGGAGTAGCATGCATTAGTGAAAGCTGCACTTGGTGTCTCCAGACACGTTTTCGATGATCGCCAGAACGCAGTTGAAATCGCGCTCGTGGGATTCGTTTCTAAAGACAATACTTTCCCAATCAGCGTCATTACAGCCTGGAAAACATCATTGTATTCTGGTTTGACAGTGTGCAGGCATGAGTAGTAAGTGGCATTACTGTCTGTATAAACAGAGATATCACTTTATCAGCCGTCTGTGAATGCTTATGTTGGACAAGCATGTGCTTGTCGCATGTCTAATAGTTGACAGCGATGAATCATGCAAATCATGCACTATTACAGCTGATTCTGGTCTCTCGATTTGTTGTGGTCCTAGGTTGAACGTTACCATAATTACGCCGAAATCTGCCACTATCCATCCATTCTTGCCAGCATCTTTTAATCGCTTCATTGCTTCCATTCATAGGAAGAGTGATTATCCTATTTGGCCAACTTTCTTCTTTCAGTCCAATGATAGGATCTCTTCCAAACTCTGACAGTTATACGTAATGAGCTGAAATCCTGCGGCGAAGCATTTTTCAATTCTTGAAAATTATCATAAGTAGCAACGAAACAGAAATATTTAACCATAGTTCGAGAACAGCTCCTTATATACATCTGCTGAATGCGTAGTTCCGATACGCTGGAAATCGCACTATTCTTTCATTGGACACCAAATTTTAATCACTTTCATGTTTCGTCAAAACATTTATGCATAAAGAAATTTTAAAACAATCGAATGACCCCATCTTGGTTTGTCAATTTTTTCGTTACAGATGTGTTGTTGTTATTGTTGTCGTGTCCATAATAGTGCAAAGTACAAATGAATTTTATATTTCTCCAAAAGTCCTGGTGACGAGGTCTGCCAGTTCTGGGGCCCGGAGGCCATGTAGGATCTCGATTGGTGGTGCTCCAAGAAGAAAGAGGGAGCGGATTATGGCTTGACAGTTAAACACATGTTCCGGCGTCAGTTAGGGCTGAGGGCAGTGCTTGCACTGGGGATAATATTTAATACCAATTGGTGATATTTTCATGCCCTTAAAATGTATACGTAGCCTAGCTATTGTAGAGGAGAGGTTGCTTGGGCAGTCTAGGTCAGAGATAGTTGCATTGCCAAAATGTTGTTTGTAGATCCTGTGCCTGGCAGCAGCATTTGCATCTGTACATGTGACCGGTCGGGGTTGCTCTTTATCGCATGCTTCCTTTGCAAGGAAATCAGCAACTCATTCCCCTCGATACCTACATATGCAGGAATCCACTGGAGAATGTATGGTATATTTTGACTCGCCATTTCGTATAGCTTCTAGAGCTGATTTAGAGTCTGAGAAAATTACAATTTCTTCAATCGAGTCATCAAAGGGAGAAAAATATAGACAATGAGCTAGAGCTTCTTTAATAGCAATTAGTTCACTAGTAAAGTTCGATGATATTTGGCCAGCGGGTATTTTAAATTGACGTTTTCTGAGGGATAGACGATGTAGATATCTGCACCTCCTCTATTACAGTCAATATCAGAGGAACCATCAGTATAAACAATTGCGCTGTTATCTTTTATAAGTGAACTTTTGTTACAGATATTTTATATGGAAAGGCCATCGAAGAAAGCTCTGTATATTGCACGATCCTTCCCAAAAATAGCACGAAAAAATTCTTTGTCTTGGCTACTAATATAGATAGTTGCTCCATCTCGCACACAGACAGTAGTCTGCAAACATTAGTGCTCCTGAAATGTAGGAATAACGTTCTGTATAAGTAGTTCACTGTATCGTCTGTTCGTAAGAGCACATTTTAGAATTTTGGGTAATTATAGCTTTAAATAAAACTATCCGAGAATAAAATCAGAAATAATCAGAATCATAAATCAGTAAAAAAAAAAAAAGATAAATAATAAAACCAGAATAAATCTTAACGATGTAATCATAATACAGTAATTGTGTTGCAGAACATTAAGAGGTGAAATATTTCATAATCGGTAATTTTGATTATTCTTACACACGGCATCACAATAATTTTTCAACAAACAGTAAATATGATTTGTGTATGAGAAGTCTGTTAAACAATTTCTTCATTTTAACACATTTTAAGTATCACTATTTTATATGAATGCATTGAAAAGCTAATAATTTGCATATTCTCCATATTCTTTCTATCAAGAAACGTCTTTCATATATATTGCAGCAAATTGTGTATAATCAGCAATTTATATTTAATAAAGGTTGGTATATACGCATCTTTAACAGAAGAAAACATTGGACTTTTTAAAAAAAAATGCTTGTTAAAATAAATTTAAATGTTATGTATAATATACTTATATTTTATTCACAATAAACTTTAAGTAATCACACAAAAATAATATAATTATTCCAGTATGATTATATAGTACGATAGTTACAAAAATGCGAACTGATAATTCAATATACAAGAAAAGACAGTAATTTATACAACAGGTACATATATAGTATAAAACTAAAAAATATATAATGGCTTGAAAAATAAAATTGTATACAAAAAATATAAAAATTTAAATATTGATTGAAATTAGAATTATGTATGTAAACATTTTTAATAAACTTATTGTCTTGTTTTTCCTTTTGCCCAAATTTATTAATTATCTTCCCATATCAAATTTTTTAAATATATTATTTTTGGATTACTTTTAGAAAAAAATAAATAAATAAGCGTACTTCCGTTACGTTTAAAACTGGTAAGAATAAAATTTTCAGAATTATTTTCAAATTTCAAAAAATTGTTTTCATGACTAATGATTTTTTATACATATTAGTATACATCCCTGGTCTCTTGAATCTACAAAATATTTGAAGTGGTCCCAACTTCTCATTTTTTTTAAATTTTGCAACTTATGTCGGCGTTATTCAAATGCTTAAAATCTTTGATTTATTTTTTCAAAATTTAAAACTTTTGGATTTATTTGAATTTTAAAAAATTAATTAAAATAATCATTTTTTTAATAAAAAAATTAATATATTATATTAAACTATAATGCGTCTTAATACATAGCTGCCAACTCTACTGATTTTATCGGGTAACTCCTGCTTTTTCATCGTTTCTCCCAATTTCCCGATAATGTATGAAAATCTATTGATTTTTGGCAACTTCAGTAAAATACTTAAAAGCAGCCGAAATTTTGCAGGAAAAAAGTTTTATTGAGTTGTTTTAGTAGCTTAAATAGTCGACAGATGGCACACTAATATAATTATTATATTATAATATCATGAAAATGCGTTCTTCTGAGTTTTGAACCTCATCTGTTGGTCGTGGTAGGACAACGTTTTAACCACTTAAGTGCCACAAAAACCCACGAGTTGGTTGTCCTATAATTAACATTCAGAACAGACACCAGGTGCCTGTTCACGAAAGCAATTCAATTACGATGAATATTACTAATTATTAGTAACTCAATTAGGAAAATATTTTTCTTTGAATTAAACTTATTTAATAAAGAATTTTATGTTTTTATGTAATTTTAAAAGTTTAATATATGTGAATTGCATTAGAGTAGTAAAAGTAGCCCTATAAAATGAATTTTGGGGCATAAACATTGATGTTTATTTTTTCATGTGTAGTATATTCTCTTATTTTTCATAGTTCCTTTATGAGGTTAATAAATATTTTATTCAAATATTAAGATTAACATAAAATATGTTTAGCATAATCATTCTCGGAATATTTAATCTAAAGAGTAAAATTGTCTTTTTGCGGTACTATCGTTTTAAACATTCACAAGCAAAAATGTCTCTAGTGTCTCCTGATTTTTTCCCTCAAAATCAGTAGAATCTACTGATTTTTTTTCTCTAAGGTTGGCAGTTAATATATAATGCAGCAGAATACAACTTATATCGCTAAAATCGTTATTATCGACACTCTGGAAAAATATAAAATCTGTGATAAAAGTGTGGCGGAAAAAGACTTTAAAAAAGCGATATGATCCACGATTGGAGAGCATTTTTAAACGAGACAGAAGTTCAACATTTCTTGAAATTGTGGAGTATTTCATCAGCAAGTGCCACTCTGCGAGCTACTCAGAACACAATTAGATTATGAGATTTTGGAATTCAAGATCCACAAGTGTACCGTTGTTGAATGCACAACACAGTTTTACACATATCATGAGCCCCTCAACCTTATCATTGGTAAAAGATGTCTGGAAACACATTGTCTGGTTTGTTGAATCTCGTTTCCGATTAAATCGGGTGGGTATGGAGAGAACCTCATTAATTTGTGGATACTACATGTCAACGGGGTCTTTTTTGATGACGTGGAGCATGATTTATTGACTTGTCTAAAAATGAATACTATAAGATCATCTTGTCTGGTCTCTCACTGACCCCCATTCTTATCTACGGACCATTTTGATGGATTCGAACAGATCCAGCAATCATTGAGTCACCCCTCATGCCGAGAAGTTCTAAACGTCTCCAGACCATTCTTCGATTTTTAACTTTAATTCACAAACATGAACATTGTATATACTGATACTGCCTATGCAATGTGTGTCGTTCAGGAAAGACCTTCACTTAATGCATTCTTTTGGATTTGTTAATTGTCTAGCATGATTCATGGTTTAAATCGCCTCCGGAATATTGTGAAGCATTAAGTCCATTCTATTTCGTGTTATAGCATTTGTTTCGTAGGGCATTACAAAATATTAGATAATGTACCAAATTTTCTAGCATAGAATATATTATGAAAAAGAGATTCCACTGAATTTTTTTCCACATATTTATAATCTTAAACTGATTCAACTGCTAATTTAATTCATTTTAAATTTAATTTTTTATGTATTAACTATTTATTTGTTTGATAAAATTTCTTTGAAAAATCCCATGTTATTATATATATAATTAATAAATTGTGTAATTTGTTAACCATAAAGTGGTTGTATCTTTCGTTCCAGTTGAGATAATGATTACGTCACTTTATTACAATTCTCATTGGTTTAAAGTATAAATGACGTCAGACAACGTTTCATCAACTTCACATCCTATTGAGACGGCTTCAGAAATACGACTTGTCGACAAATTTGCTGCCTGCTTTCAAATCACATTTTTCGAGCGGCAGCAAACAAGGTGAAGTTTACCATCAAATGTTTGAGTGTCGTCGGCGATAAGAAAAAATCCTTCCATGATTTTAACCAGTAATAAAGAAGTATTTTCTAATTGTAATTTTTTCCGTTAGTAAAAGTTTTTGAAATTATGAAAATTACTTGGTACTCTAAATAATTATTTAGCTTTAAATTCCTTAGCGATATTGCTTCCGAAATTGAACACGTTGAAAACAGAACAGAAGAAAAACCAAAAGGAAAAAGACAAAACATCCATTTTATTGTTAGTTTAAATCGGCAAGAAAGATTTAAAAAATTTTTAAGTTTTTTATTTTGGATTTCTCCAAAAATATCATAATGATTCTCCCCATTCATTGCTGTTTTTAATTGTAATTATTTATAGTTTATAATTTAATTAAAATATTATTTTTTTCCTTCTTGATTGCGTGAAGAATTGCATGTTTTAACTCACTGATTCTTTTATATTTGGGAAGTTAAATTCATTTAATAAAACTACATCAGGGATTGCAGAGTTTATTGAAGTCGATAATTTCTTTCATACAAAAGAGCAATCATACCATAAAAATACTTATTTCAGAGAAACTCAAATAAGTAATTCGTGAACAAAAATACTTATGAATGAAATGTTATGACAACTCTCTGTTGTCAATTAAATAGAACCGAAGAATAAATACTCTTTATGAAGTATGCTATCCAATTATATTCATATCTATGAATAAAATTGGATAGCATACTTCTTGAACATTGAACTTTCCTGCATATTTTTGCTGCATCATCATCCATTTATTTGTCCATGAAATTGTTTCATAACTACTGACCGTAAATTCAAGAATAAACTTTCTCGTATAGACACTTCTTAGATATCGATAAAACTGTCTTGTTTAACTCTTCCGCATCAGATTACTCTATATAAATAGATCTCGGTAACAGATAAATAGGGTATTACAAATGTCAGCTAATTTGCCTGCGTAGTATGAAGCAAGGAATCTGTAATAATTTTAATATTTTGTACATTTCATTTCCACTAAAAGGCGACACGTAATATAATAAGCACTAATTTAGGAAAGTCGACTGTACATCTGATATTGTAAATAATTTACACATGTCCGCTACTTTGATTTTCATACAAAAGGGAGTTCAATTCTGAGCTATTATAAATGTAAATATTCTTAACTATTCAAATGCTATTTTTTTTTCAATTCAAATGATTTGTACTTCTAGTATGATCTCTGAAAACAATGTCTGATCTAGAAAACATTTTATTAAGGGTTCATTTTTTTCTAGAAATACTAGTCTATGATTTACTGTTTATTTTGATATTTGCTAATTTTAACATTATATATAGTAAGAAAGATTATTCAATTTTTAAGAAAATGTATAAAAATTTTGGTCTTCTAACACCTTACAGAATCAATACACAGCATTTTATAGAATCGATATTGTTATTTCTTTTAGAATACTATTTATCAAAAATTACAACTTTGCCTTTTTTTTTAAGTTGGGTCAAAAGTTTGAAAAGAAAATACTATATGCTCTGCAAAACTGGAAATAAGTGTAACGGTAAATATATCCATGAAATTATATGGATTTTTATCATGTGATCCTGGTTTAAGAATTAAAGTTAATGAAAGTTTTAATCCCGGAAAAAATAACTCTTAAGAAAAATTTTTGAGAAAGCTTAAATTTAATGAGGAAGCTATTTTTCACCTCTAATTATTATGATTTTACTGTTAAATCTTTAACGAAAATATATATTTTTAACAGATACAATTAATATAAATTTAAATCACCGCTATAACAATGCTTTGGCATAAGAATTTAGTATACTTTTAAAAACATCGAGCACGATTTCAGTCAAATGGAAAGAATTTCCAATCTTTTACTAAAATTAAACCAATCATAAAATATTAAAATTAATTTACATAAAAAATATAACAATGAATACATTCTAATCGGAATTAAATTGTTTTCTTCTCATTTAACAACAAATAAAATTTATTTAAGCCCTTTTAGAAAGATATACCAAAAATATATATTAAAAATATTTAAATCTTTTTTGATATTTAATTGTGTGTAAAAGATAGCAAAAGAGTTCAGGTCATCAATTAGTTAGTCAAACAAGACGCTGATCGAGTGCTAAAAACCACTCGAATTTTTAAGAATGTTGGTAAACAATCCATATTTTAGAAATGGATAAAGTTTTACATAAGCCCTCCTTATAATAAATACAAAAATTACAAAATAGTGAGTGTGTGTGTGTGTGTGTGTGTGTGTGTGTGTGTGTGTGTGTGTGTGTGTGTGTGTGTGTGTGTGTGTGTGTGTGTGTGTGTGTGTGTGTGTGTGTGTGTGTGTGTGTGTGTGTGTGTGTGTGTGTGTGTGTGTGTGTGTCAGGTTTCATTGTTATTATCACATGTTATTATCACATTAGCCAATAATCTCTACAACATTATGCTTCAGTCTTCTCCACAAATACTATATGAAAAATTCTTTCCTTCTAACGCTCGGACACCCGATAATTGCACTTTTCAGCAAAGCAACAGGTGGAATTGAGAGCAACTAATGCAGTGGGGCACCTTGTGGGTGTGCTCCAAAAGTGGTTGAGCCTTTATAATTTAAAAGCAGAGTCCAAGCAGAACCTTAGATGTGGCCGAGAAAGTAATATTTTAAGTATTATTAGTAATATTTAAAAAAAAATTTGTCCAAACCAAATGCAAAGCTGAAAAAGATATTTAATAACATAATGTGATGATTAACATTTGAATGTATGTCAAATAAGGTATCACGTAGTTATTCCCCATTTGATAAGCTTATCAACTCACTAATTTTTCAACGTGTGATAAATTTCAATGAAAAAAAAAAGCCGTACCATTTATATTTCCGATATCAGATTGTTGTTCAAATAAGTCGAACGGTTTGTTTACATTTTAATAATATAAAAGAAATTTCATATCTATCTATCTATCTATATATATATATATATATATATATATTATATATATATATATATATATATATATATATATATATATATATATATATACTTCATTACTCCATGTTCTTTCTTTTTAAGTTATAAAACTCACTGAATTTACTCTGTTTAAATGAATTAGATTGTATGTTTACTATAAAATGATATTCTTTTTGAATATATTTTGAAGATTAAGCATTTTTGATTGATATCAAGATATAAAAAAACTGCACGGAATGAAGAATATATATATATATATATATATATATATATATATATATATATATATATATATATTCGAAATTAAAACTCTAACGAAAGCATTGATTCAAAAGGCATATATCTTATCTATATATTTTTATATACTATAAAATCAGAAGATAATTTTGCGCACGCACTATGGCGATGAAAACAGGAAACTAAATTCCAGAAATAACTGTCATTGAAGACTAGCATTGTTAGTAAATTTTTTTTTATTATCAGAGTGATGATAACACAGTAAATGCTCTCAAACACTTGGGACATTTAAGAATTTGATAGGGTGTCAATGACAACAGAGAGCTTGCGGAAGAGGATTTTGAAATTTGAACAGGCTGGGTTTATTGAAGTTAAAAGGCAATAAAGGAGAAAACCAATTGATGCCACTGTTGTGGCAGTTATAATTACTGGTTTATAAGAAGGATCTATAAAGTATTTACAAAAGAACCAAAACTGCTTTGGATTTGATTCAATGCTGCACCAGGCATTTTAGTATGTTGGTTAGCATGGTACATAGTTTTAAAAAAGATAATGCAAATTTATCCGCACATAACCTAGGAATTGCTTGCTACATACCTTCAATATCACAAAAAATTTGCTTTATAATTCTTTGCAATTATAGAAGGTGAGAATCCTGTGGCATTGCAACATTTTGTGGACAAATGAAGATCACTTTCACCAGCAAAACTTTGTCACGATATAGAACTATTGAATATGGATGTAAAAAATAAATCTGAGCTTTTCTCAACTTTTACTTCCTTATTTCCCAAAAGTGACTGTGTTGTACGGACTTATGGCAGTTATTCGCTGCCCCCCTATTTTTAGAAAGAAATTAATCTTGAATGTCCTGTTCCTTGCTATGTCAATGACATAAATCTTTGTTGTTCATTCAGAAAGTTCAATGCCAAATTATCATCAAATTTGTGCAAGATTTGCCCTCACAAATTATCATCAAATTTAGGATTTGCCGCGGAAAGCATTCGAAAATGTTCGAATTATAAAATTCATTTTTTCAACAAACTCGATGGCTTGATCTGTTTCTATGATTTCTAATTCTAAATTTACCTAAAGAAAAAATCTAAATTTACCTAATTATACATATATTGCGCTAGTATTACAAATATAACAAACCTGAATGCACGCGTTCTTCACAAGATCCGAATCCAAACAGATACTCTTCGCTTTGTTGTCAGGTGGTTTCACGCTTCCAGTTCGTATAGTTGAACATGGCGGACAACAAACTGAAAAACTTATGCATTAGTTGCGCAGTTCCGAAGAAGGGATTTACTGCGTATGTATATTTCGTTACATTTTTCTAAAGGTGTTCGATGCTCATTTTCTCAATACTTTATTTATATGTTTTTAATATGCGTAATAAAATTTTCTTTTTCCCAAAACATCCCATCAACTGTTTACCCCCTACTGATAATCTTTGTTTCTGTTAACGTACAATGTCCTTCGTCAGATTGTAACGAATGTTTTACTCTAAAAAAGTTCTTAATAAAGTTAGAAAAAAACATGAAAGCAATACTTATATAGTGCGGGTAGTAATCACCACACAAATCTATAATATTTTGCCAACGTTTTGGTAGTTTTTTAAAGCCTTCGGCCAAAAAACTTGGTGGCTGTGAGTTCAAAAACAGATCAATATCATTGCACGCTCTGTATGGAATCGAAGGTAGCACAAACAAGATGTAACTGCACATTGTTGTTGCACCCTGTACTTGACCTGTATTCCTAGTACTTGACTTGCCATCACCAGAGGTATCAATAGGCAGGTGGTGGCCTGATTGGTTAGGGCGTCGTTCTCATTATCGGAAGTTCGAATCCTGAATGAACCGAAGATCCATCGTGTTCACTAAAGGCGGCTGTGGCACGTTAAATATGTAGTGGTCGCAACCTTCCAAGTGAAATGATATCTCTGAAGGTGGTAGGCCAAATATTGGAGGTCTTCCACTTGGCCCTTACTTCAAAATCACGAAGACTCCACCCGGCTGCTTCTATCTGACTGATAGATCCCAACTCAGAGCTAAGTACAAAGAAGCATGTTGGTGAATCAGTAGCAATCAAAGGTATCATTTCACTTAGAGGACATCGCGACCCCGCCCGATTCAATGTGTTTCGGCCATTTTTAATGAACACAGTAAATTTTTGATTAAACTGGGATTCAAACTCATTACCTTCCTATAAATTTCAAGAATACAAAATTAAGCTGAGGAATAAGAACTCATTCTTTCAGGCAGAGGTCATAGCCATTTTCGAAGTTGTTAACATCATTGACGCACAAGGCATCACTGCAACCATTTTGTCTGACAGCTCATCAACTTTGCATACGTTACTTAACCCACTACACACATCACCAATTATACATGCCATACAGGAAAAACTAGCAGCTGTAACTTCACACATCAGCATGGATTAAAGCGAATTGAGTTGATGTTGGATATGAGTGCGCACACATCGCTACAAAGGAAGCCATGAAAACTGATGAATCGGAAGCATTAGTGATTCCTTTACCAAGATCTTCCCTTATCAAACAACTGGAGCACTTCACACTTCAGAAATGGCAGACTCTGTGGGACAATGCAATAAAGGCCGAATAACCAAACATTTACTCGCAGAAGTCTCCAGCAAGCTGACGTATAATAATCCATACCTCAACCAGCTGCTAACGTTTCACTGCTTATATCCACAATATTTCCTCAGATTCGGAAAGATAGCTTCATCCACCTGTATTTATGGAGCCCAAGGGGATCCTTTCCACTATGTCCTAGAGTGCCCAGAGACTGAAAAATACCACCTAAAAAAGAACTCCCAACAGACCAATTGAGATTTTGCATGAATGATCGTCACCGTAGATTACTCCTCACAAAACTGATGATTCATCTCAATAAACGAGGAATGGAACTTTGTCGGGATACAGGCCACGCTCCCGTAGACGACCGAGAATTTTTCACACACGAGTCAGAAAACTATTCTTAAAGTTAACTCTTTTCCACAACTAGAAATGGTGTTTAAATTTCTTATGAACTTATTGAAATTTATGAGCTATATGTTTCGAATTGTAGGAATTTCTCGAACATAATGAACCCGCTTTTGAACTTGAAAAACTTTTTGAATCCTATACACTTTTAGAATCTTGGAAACCTTTTAAAATTTTTGAACCTAAAATGCTTTTAAAAACTAAGGTGTTTATTAAACTTATGTTAATTCCTCGCCTGTATATAGTTATCTTTCTTATCATGCCACATTTTTTCCATTTCATAATCAAGAGTTCATATTATCTGTAAAAATGCCTTCAATGTATATAAAATGTATTTAATGCCCTAATTACTCTACAAATTGTTAAATGTCTTTCCATTGATAGCAAATTGTTTTATCATTGATTGTTATGTGTTATCATATCAAATTTTGTTTTTAATTCAGAGAAAATATTTAATGCTATTGCCTGATGTTTAACAGGGTTTAAAGCCCCTTAAAATGTATTGTAACTTCTTGCTATCAATCTGTAAGCACAATTTGATTGTCTTTATAAATGCCACGATGGTGGCGCTCTCAAGTACTTCGTGGAGATGTGGAGCACGCTAAGTGTTGGGGAGACGGCACCCGTTAATCTTAAGGTACAGTCCGGGGTCTCCCCACACAGTTATGTATGCATGCATGTATGTACCTTTCTATAATGAAAACGCCGCGCTAATCAATTAGACCATAGCGGTCAAATGTAACTGCAGGTATGAAAATGTAGGAATCCAAAAGTGCGATGTCGGAATTATACAGTTGGTGAAGCAAAAGAACTCATTCAAATCCATACAGAGTCCAGCAGGTGAATGCAGACATATATGGTCCTGCACTATCTTGATGGAACCATACTGTTTTGTGCGGAACTCAGTTTTATTTGATAGCGTCAACACGGATTAGCGTCTTCCTCTTCCCATTATTATCGATGATTTTACCTTTTCCCTGATACTCTTTGTGAATAATACCACGGCAATCTCACCAGATTCAAAGCACGATCTTTTTATTAATTAAATTGCGTCTTGTGATTCTACCTATGAGGTTATCGGGCACAGAATAAGTCCCTTTTCGGCTTGTGTTGTTGAAATAAATTCACTTTGAATCACAAGAGACGATCTGGTCCAGAATTTTGTCCTTGAGTTGATATTCGAGAAGATAAGTATAAGCCTGAACACGTCTGTCCTCATCTGCTAGAGTCAGCTCATGCAGCACCAACAATCTTGTACGATAAGTTTATGCGATACATAACGCGACTAATGGACATAGCACAAAAATTTAACTCCTTAGTAACATTTAATTCTCGAATGGTCGAATATTGATTTTCTTCCACAAGTTTCATAGGTGAGTCTCATCGATCAATAGGCCAGCCAGCAGGCCACTTTGCTTTTTGAATGCCATAGTTCTTGTTTCTTTCCTTGATACTCTTTGGAATAGCACCAAACTTTCAGAATCACGATAAAACAATAGTACCTAAAGCTATAAACATAATTTAGTGACATTCTGTAGCTGATTTTTTTGCAAGAGAATTGGAAATAAATGATGGTTCTGATGTGGAAGCATAGTAATTCTATTTCCGACACCTTGTACTTCATGATAACAATGTTCTAAAACAAATCTTTTTTCAAGTACCAAAAATCGTCTGACAAAATATAAACGAACACATCACCGTAAAATGTTTGCCCAGACGATATTAGCCACAGCGGAAAGCTTTCGATAGTTGAGCGATTTTTTTTAACCACCCAAAAAATTTCCTATAGCTTTGGAAGAATATAGGTGAAATTTCAAGTGCTTTGTATGACATTCTTTTGTGTTATAGGGTTTTAATTTCATAAGTTTAAAAAAAATCATCCAGTATAATAGAAATATACACGAACCCCTGTATACTACAATGAAATCGTGATTATTCTTTAGTAATAGTTTTTAAATTTAAATATTTACTTAGAATTTTTTTTGCGAATAATTAAATATTCTTTTAACGAACTATCTCGTGAATTTAAACGAATTTCTTATAGTTTAACATTGATGGATATAAGATCTGCATACAGAAAAAAGATAGTGATAATAGAAATATTATTATTAATACTTGTAATCATCACACACACACACAAACACATACTACAAATTTATATATTTATTAATATGAATAAATGAAACATAAAATGTCCACTCTGTAACAACTTTAAGAAATACAAATTTTTTGAAATATAATCATCACAAAACAAGCTACAAATTCTAAACAAATATAAACGATTCTATGGATTATAAAAACGCTTAAATCTATATCTTATGAGAAGTAGATTTACTTTTGAGAGCTAGGCTCCATGCTTATCCTCTCTAAAAACTAATTTGATACCAGCTTTGGTGTTTCACGTAAAGAAACAAGCATACACTCGTCGAAATGCTATTCACTCACTAAGAAATGTAACTATGCTTCAAGAATTAATCATAACCAAACTCACTTTCAACACCTTCTTTTCCACATTCTTGCAGTTTTTTCTGACACTTTGAAAAAAAGAGAAACAAATGCAAAACGTCCATTTTTATAGATAACTGTCCATTACTAAAGAAAGCATCACTTTTCCATGTTGTTGATCTGAGTTAAAATCATAAAGTGTAGTCATGAGCTCTTGATTCCATTTAAAAATTGTCTCTGGTATAATATAATAAAAAGGTTTATCATGCTATACCAGAGCACTTTGTTAACATCTGAAAGCAGACTGTGCGTGTGTTTTGAGTTCATACGAGCATGTGCAATTAAATTTACCACCTGTAAAGATACATTTATAAATATTAATTGCTTTAAATTTGATGCTTTAGGAAAATAGGATATTGATAGGGAATAACTTAATTTTCTCTTAAAATCTATTATAATTAGTTAATCAAAATTTATTAACTTATTTGGATTCATGCTTCTAAGTATAAAACCTAGAAAAGTTTTTATGTATGAAAAGCTATAAATTGAGAATACCAATCTACTTATACATTAACAACTTGAAAACAATAGAATTTAACTTTGGAAATTAAAATTATGTACAATAATTTTATGTAAAGGTTCAGAAATTAGTGTCAGGACACATAAATATAGCTCTTGCCAAACTATTCAATAAACTCTTTACGTGAAGATATAAATCTCTTACTAAAAAACTTTATGCATTATAATCAAATTAATTTTGTTATAAAAGTGATTAGCTAAACGTATGTTGTTAAAATCAATTAATTCTTTGACTATAATATTTATTTTTTGTCAACCAAATGTTTTATCTTAATAACTAACTCTACACTCCCAGCAAACACAAGCCTATCGGTATTCTTACCGGCCGATATCGGCAGTGTCGGATAAGAGTCGGCATTGGCATGAAGATTTCGTAACAATGTCGGTTCCGTATCAGAGCAAGCGACATTAAAAATGTGCTTTTTAATAGGGTCGGAAACAAGTATCGGTCCTTATACGGCTAACTGCCGGCAAATCGTGAATGTCGTCTGCCGATTCAGGTCTGATACTTGCATTCCGATTCTGAGTCGAATATTATATGCGATATCGGTCCTGTTAAAAAATTATTAAAGACCGTGGCACCATTAAATTTTCTCTGGATTCAAGATCATCATTGTTAGAAAAACTGCAGTGGTAACAAATCAAAGCTCAAAAAATCATATAATTTAAAATCAAGATTAATTATTTTTAATTTTTATTGTAATTGATAACTTTTCAGAAAATCACTCTATTTAAAACACAGCATTAATTAAATAACATGAAAAGGCCTCTGGATGCTGTAATGTCTCATCGTCAGCACTTGAGATTTGAAGAGCCTCTTATGGAGAGGGTGAGTAACGAGATGGTTGGCGCCAGAAGTGGTCTGAAGAAGCTGCGATTTTCTCTTTGTTTTGGAGTGGCTTTCCATCGGCACTTCGATTTCGAGATCCTATTTTTAATTTTAATTTCAGAGAGACTCTGATTGTACGCGAAGCAGGCGAGTGAGATGGTCGCGAACCCAAACATGGCTCCTTGTAAATTTTGTTCAATTTTTTAATTAAATGTGTATGTTTCAAAATTGGAGTCATTTATTTGTTTGTTTGTTTCATAACAAACTTACGTTTTTGGTGGCAGCGGTTTGATGCTTTTTTAATGCTTTGCATTAGCATCCACTATGGAAATTAATTATGTGCACTATAATGGATTACGTGCCGCAATGTTGGAATACAGGTAGGCCATTTTGATCAATCTTTCTCTGGCTACTATTGAAAATAAATAGTTTGGAATGTTATATAAATTGATAGAATATTTAGTTCCAATGTTATTTACGTGGTTTTCATGTTATATCAATTAATTTTGCTTATAAGTTTGTAAATGGTGTATTCCATATTACAAAGCTAATTTCTGTATTTCGTGTATTCGAATTTACAGTGTTCATGCTATATCAATTAATTTTGCTTATAAGTTTGTAAATGGTGTATTCCATGTTACAAAGCTAATTTCTGTATTTCGTGTATTCGAATTTACAGTGTAATATTTTTTATAAGAAAAGTGTATCTTATTATAAATTTGCATTTCATAATTTTTATGTGGTTGATGTATTTCAATTCACGTAGGAATATGTTAAAATAACTATGTTGTTATAGATTAATGTGTAAAATCGAAAGTACACTTATATTCATAATTTTTTGAATGTTTCACTGAAAGTAGATTTTATGAAAGTAATATATACTTTAGAAAGGTTTTGATTTCGTTATGTGAAAACGAAAGTACATGATTACAAATAGGTTTGAATTTAAAGTAATGTGAGATTTATTGATGTGTTTTTGATTTTGTTTGCAAAGTATCAAACTGGTTTATTACATATTTAGAAACGCATATGTTTATTTTCATTGATAAAGATTTGAAAAGATATTTTCTTACTGTTTAAAATATCGTACGTTATTATCATTTTTATGTCGTGTATGATTAATTAATTAAGTTTATTGATTTGAAATCGAAAGCTGATTTCTGGTTTAGATTAGTTAAAGCTTTTAATTTATATTGTTGTTAAGAATTGTAGTGTTTTATATTTTGAATTAAATAAGGATTCAAAAATATGTATAATTTCATTTCTGATTTAATATAGTAGTATTTGTATAAGAATCTGATTTTATAAAATTTATACATTTTGATTAATAATTCAATTTATCTGAGTATCAAGTATTAGCTTGGTGATAAAAAAAAAAAAACTTGAAATCGAGAGTAGAAGATTTAATTTTAAACTTGTTCTTCTTTTCAAAATATATGATTTGCTGTTTATACACTATTTGTTGTATTACAATATAGTTTGTTTTCGTTTAAAATTTTAAATGTTATTGATATGTTTATATTAGTAGAGTGTGTTAAATAATTTCTATAGTTATTTACGAAATTTTACATATAGGTGGGTGTAGTCTGTGGTTTCTCTCATTATTGCATCTCTTCTGAGATAAAGCGTGAATAAATAAAATGGCTTTTTTAGCACGGGGGAAAAAGGGAGATTTAGTAGAAGTAGCTGAAGAGTTAGGGGAAATGGTTCCAGATTCTTTTAAAATCCCAGATATTAAAAAATTAATTTTAACTAGTAAAAACTTTAACGAGGAAGAAGTAAAATGTATATTAGATAGGGTAATCGAGGAAAGAGTTAAAAAGGAACAGGAAGAAAAAGAGGAAAGAGTTAGGCGAGAAATACTAGAAAAAGAGGAAAGAATTAGGCGAGAAGAATTAGAAAAAGAGGAAAGAATTAGGCGAGAAGAAAAAGAAGAAAGAATTAGGCGAGAAGAAATAGAAAAAGAAGAAAGAATTAGACGTGAAGAAAGAGAACATATTTTAGAAATGAAACGTCTAGAAATCTCTTCAAATGCTGCAATTTCGAACACAGAATCAGTTACAAATAGGACTGAACATGCTCAAAAAATTCAATTAATGCAAATAACGCCAAAATTCGATGAAAGGAAAGATGAGATGAGTTTATACTTAATAAATTTTGAGCGTAGAGCAGAAATGGCTCATATTCCAAAAAACGAATGGGTAGTTTATCTTGTAAGTGCTTTACCTTCAGAGATATCTAACATGTTAGCTAGAGAACCTCCAGAAAGGGCTGATGATTACGATTACGTGAAGGAAATTATTCTTAAACGATTCAAGTTAAATAGCGAAAAATTAAGACAATTGTTTCTTAGACACCAGAAAACGTCAGACAAATCATGGAGAAATTATGCACAAGAATTGAATAGTTACTTTACGGAATGGCTTACGGAATTAGAAATAACGACATTTGAACAGCTTAAGGAACTAATGGTAACAGATCAATTGAAACGTCGTGTGCCAATTGAAATTAAGGAACATTTTTTGGCGGAATGGCTTAAAATAAATTCGCCGTATGATCTGGCAGAGAAAATAGATGAATATGAAAGTTTAAGAGATAGTTTTAAGACGAAAGATTTTACAAAACTCCCTCGAAATAATTTTGGTTTTCGTCAACAAAATGAAAACCGTGCCTTTAAGTTTAATGAAGTAGTTCGGAATCATAAATCTCATGTTCCTAAAAGAGTCGAGAATAAAAATTCTAATTATTCACATGAAAAGGAATTCGAAAAAGAAAACAACTCCGATGTTATGAATGTGGTTCTTATAGTCATTTGCGGCCTCAGTGTGACAAAATAAAAAAGAACTTAGAATCGGTAGCATCCAACGAAATTGCTAGAAGTACATTTAATGAGTTGATGGCTCCTTACACTAGTATCGGCACTGTTAATGGAATTCAAATGCCAATCTTAAGAGACACTGGAGCAACTCTTGATTTGATTTGTGGAAAATACGTGAAACCTGATATGTTCACGAAGGAAAAGGTTTGGCTAAGAACACCTCTTGATGAAACTTTAGTATGCTTACCTATTGCCGAGGTTGAAATAAATTGTGAATTAGGTCACATTTTGACAAAGGCAGCAGTTCTTCGAGATTCTTTGGATCAAGGAAGATATTTACTGGGAAACAAAACAGCCGCTTTATTTGAGGAAATTAAAAAGCATGAGGAGGTGAAAATACATATGATAAATGCTATAGAAACTCGAGCTCAAAGAAGACGGAAGGAAAATAGCAAGAATAAAGAGATTATTGATTCTGAAATAGAATCTTCTAGGTCTTGCTTCCAAACTAAACAAAATGAAGAATTAGAGCAAAATACAATTTTGCCACCATTAGAAACCGAAGTTGAAGGGATGGATTTGATAAAAACATCTCCAGAAGAATTTGCTCGGGAACAAAAGGTGTGCGAAGATTTGAAACCTCTCTTTGAGCAAGCTAAACGACAATCTTCAAAAGACAATAAATATATTATAATAAATCAATTGTTGTTTTATAATAAAATGGACAATGATGGAACTGTAAGAAGATTATTAGTTGTGCCCAAGAAGTTTCGCAACCAACTAAAAGGGATCTGCCATGAGATAACTGCAGCTCATTTAGGTATAACTAAAACAAAAGATATGCTGTGCAAAACTTTCTACTGGCCTAACTGCTTTAAAGAAATTGAAAATTTTGTTAAATCTTGTGACAAATGTCAACGAGTAGGAAAGCCTCAAGATAAGAAAAGGGCTCCTTTGAAACTGGTTCCAGTAATTCCGGAAATATTTACAAAAATTAACGTTGATGCATGTGGTCCTTTACCTATAACTTCCTGTGGTAACCGGTATATTATAACAGCCATTTGCATGTCATCCAAGTATCCAGATGCCATCCCAGTACCAGATATACGTTCTACTACTGTGATTGATGCTTTTCTTCAGATATTTAGCCGCATGGGTTTTCCTAGGGAGTTGCAAAGTGATCAAGGAACATCTTTCATGAGTGTCCTAACATCAGAATTTTTAGAAAAATTTGGTATTAAAGTTGTGCATAGTTCCGTTCAGCATCCCCAAAGCAATCCTGTTGAGAGATTGCATAGAACTTTAAAGAGAATACTGAAAGTCCTTTGCTTAGAAAAAGGTACAGATTGGGAGAAGATTTTACCTCAGGCACTTTTTGCTCTTAGAACTTGCATTCATGATAGCACTGGATATTCTCCTGCAGAATTAGTCCATGGTCGGAACTTAAGAACACCCATAACACTATTATATGAAAATCTAACTGGTAAAACCATTGAAGAAGATAGTGTGATTGCTTACGTTTTTAATCTTTTAAATAGAATGAAAAGATGCCAAGAATTAGCTGTGAAAAATATGACAGAGGCTAAAGAAAAACAGAAACTTTGGTATGACCGTAAGGCTACGAAAGAGAATTTAAAGAAAATGATCTTGTGTTAGTTGTTGCACCTTCTAGATCAAACAAATTTTCTGTTCATTGGATAGGTCCAGGAAAAGTAGTAAAACGACTATCGGACACAAATTACGTAATACAATTTCCCGATAAGGAAAAATTACATGTATACCATGTAAATATGTTAAAACCTTATTTTCAGCGTCCAGAAGATGTTAATTTAATTTTTACCTCTAATTCTGATAATGAAGATATTGATTCTGAGAAAGAAGATATCCCAAGTTTTGAAATTAATTCATCTACCCTTTTAGAGACTTTTCCTGAAAGCTGTTTTAATGAAAAGTTAGAGGACGATCAGAAGAAACAATTGAGTAGACTTTTGATTCAATTTATTGATATTTTTCAAATGAACCGGGTTGTACAGAACTGGCTGAACTGGACATCGAGTTAGAATCTAATAAATCTATTATAGCTAAACCATATCGAATGTCCCCACGACAGACAGAAATTCTGAAATCGGAAGTAGACAAGATGTTGAAAATGAAGGTGGTGGAACCAGGTGAATCCGATTACACATCACCTTTAATATTAGTTGAAGCTCCTGGAAAAGAACCTCGTCCGTGCATTGATTATCGCAGGTTAAATGAAGTTACCAGGACGCAATATTATCCATTACCAAATATTGAAGAGCGTGTTGAATCCGTTTCGAAAGCGAAGTTCATATCTTTATTAGACTTAACACGAGGTTATTGGCAGATACCTTTGAGTCCTAAGGCTCAAAGATATGCTGCATTTACGACGACATTTGGTGTTTATAAACCTTTGAGAATGGCATTCGGTTTGAAGAATGCTCCTTACTATTTCAGTAAGTTAATGGCTGATTTATTAAAAAATTGCGAACATTTTGCTGTGCCTTATTTAGATGACATAGCTATATATTCACTTACCTGGTCTGATCACATCCAACATCTTAAATGTGTTCTGGAGAAGATTCGATTTGCAAAATTGACTGTAAAACCCCTTAAGTGCAAATTCGCTCAACTTCGTGTAAAATATTTGGGACACTTTGTAGGACAAGGTCAAAGAACACCAGGTGATATTAAAGTGAAAGCCATTACCGATTTCGAACGTCCCTCAAGCAAAACCGAAGTACGAGCTTTCCTAGGTCTTGTTGGGTACTATCGCAAGTATATACCAGAATTTTCGGTAGTTGCTGCGCCTTTATCCGACCTGTTAAAAGGGAAGTCCAAGAAAGGAACTGTAATATGGAATAATAACTGCGAAAAGGCATTCATAGAATTAAAGAACACTTTAATAAAGAAGCCTGTACTTTACAGTCCAGACTTTCAAAAACAATTTATCATTCAATGTGATGCCTCAAACTTAGGAATAGGTGTAGTTTTATCTCAGAGAGATCAAAATGAAAATGAACACCCTATCCTATTTCTGAGTAAAAAATTTTCGAAATCTGAGAAAAATTATAGCACTATAGAAAAGGAATGTGCAGCAATAATTTTTGCTGTTACTAAATTAAAATATTATTTAGATGGTCAGTATAAATTTATTATCGAAACTGATCATAACCCTTTAGTTTGGTTAAAACATCATACAGGATCTAATCCCAGACTTTTAAGGTGGGCCTTGGTGCTTCAAAGCCTAAATTTTGATATTGTTCACAGAAAGGGCAAATTACATCAGAATGCCGATAGTCTCAGTAGACTGCTGAATAACCAAACTTAATTATTTTCTTTTTTTCTCAGATATTAAATTAAATTTTTTTTTAATACAAATTTCAATTGTTGTTACATGTGTACATAATAAAAAAAAAAATGTTTTTTATAGTAAAATGTGTCTATTTGTAAGTTTAGTTAAGATTGAAAATTCTGTTGTGTTAGATAATTATTTTGTGCTATTTTGATATAATTTTATTTTATATTTAATATTATATAATTCCATATAATTTTGTGTTTCAGCCAGAGTCCGATTGATCAGGGCTATCTGTAATACTAAATTTTGCTCTTTGTTGTTTGTGTGTGTTTTTTTTCTTTTTTATTTGCAGGTTGATTTCCTTAGAATGAGAAAAAGAAAAAGAAAAAAAACCCGGGGAAGGAAGGAATAATTTAGTCTGTAATGTCTCATCGTCAGCACTTGAGATTTGAAGAGCCTCTTATGGAGAGGGTGAGTAACGAGATGGTTGGCGCCAGAAGTGGTCTGAAGAAGCTGCGATTTTCTCTTTGTTTTGGAGTGGCTTTCCATCGGCACTTCGATTTCGAGATCCTATTTTTAATTTTAATTTCAGAGAGACTCTGATTGTACGCGAAGCAGGCGAGTGAGATGGTCGCGAACCCAAACATGGCTCCTTGTAAATTTTGTTCAATTTTTTAATTAAATGTGTATGTTTCAAAATTGGAGTCATTTATTTGTTTGTTTGTTTCATAACAATGCTGATCATTTTAAAATGGTCTTTATCTGAATCGCAATAAAATGATGTTTAATTATCCAAAATTGGATAGAGAAGTTGCTCTTGTTTTTTCCTGCATTACTTTTAAGATTTTTTCTGTGAAAGCTGTGTGTGGATAGTTATTTTAAACTTTGAAGCCGTCTACATAAAGCAGTTTAATATTAAAAACAAATAAGATCTCTCTGTAAGTATATTAATATTTTAATTACGTTATGATAAAACTTTTTAAAAGTGTTTGCTTGGAATAAAAATAAATATTTTTAATGAAGTTGATTTCGATTTACTAAATTGATACATTAAATGCCCTCTATTTTTATTATGAAACCTTTGTATCTTTTGACGAACGTGTATGTCATTTTTAGCAGCAGTTGCGAAGGTCTTATTAAGAAGCTTATGTGCTCATAATAGAAAATCATTATCCGCTGTGGCTTTTTGGGAAAGGCGCCATTCTCGTGACCAACATGTAATGTGCTCAATACCTGACCCGACCGAAGATTCATTGGCTTTATTAACGGAGACTGTGGCTTTCAAGATAGGTGTAATTTCATTGTTCTTTCACTTTTGTGTTATGGCATGGAGAGATGCTCCTCAAGCGTAGACATTGTCAATAAGTCATGTTCAAAATTGCGACGCGACTGAATGTATTTAGCGACGTTTCAAAAGGAGCTATAGGTAGCCATAAATGTTGTGTATACAAGTTGAAAATCCAAGAATCTTCTCATGTGAAAAGTTTCCTATTTAATTTACTTAATAAAATCATTAAACGTTTTCCAGTTTTATTGAAGTGAATAACAGTTACACGAGCACCAAACATTACCTTTTGTTGTTGTTACTAATGACACTAGGAGAAACCAAGCTCGCTATGCGTAATTTAAGTCAATTGGGGGCGTCTTTCGTTTAATCAGAGCACCATAAAAGTGAAAGTACGACTTTTGCTCTTCAAATCCTCCGATAGATGGCAGCACCAGATGATCTACTCCCTCTATTTTGGCATTGATCTGAAGGGGGAGTAAATTTCTCCTGACCATTGCACACATGGTAACTGCTCAACAACCGACCACAGGACTTTCGATTCCAGATTTAACGAGCACGTATCTCGCATGTACTCGGTGAGTCATTGGCGGCAATGGGAATCGAACCCCACCCTTCCGGATGGAAGGCCGATTCCCTAACCACTAGGGCTACCACGGCCTTACCTTTTTTTTCTTTGGAAAATTTATTTCATAACAATCCATTGTATTTATGAAACACTTTCTAAATAATAGATGAAACGTATAAGTATGAAACAACAAGAACATGTAAACGAAATTTTGAATATTGTGTTATTTTCAGATTAGAATGGAAATGCACGTATGACTCTAAATATTTCATAATATCAGTTATATGCTACCAATAAATAATTTTTTAAATAATAATTTTCTTTTGAAAAATGCATTTGCCAACTTCAAATTCTAAAGCCTTATTATGTAAAGGAAATATTTATATGAAAAATGAGACCGAATAAAGGATATTTTAACAATCAATGTGATGGTAATATATGAAACCTTTTCCTTTCTGAAAATAATAATTCTGATTAATTTAAATCTTTGCTGAATTGAATTCCATTTTATACAAAATAACATACGAAAACAGCAACATTTTTTTATTATTGTGATTAATTAAGTCCATAAACCATAACTGTATTAATGTATATTGTCAAAATGATTTAATATTACTCCATAAAATTGAACAACCTTTATTAAGTAGGTGCTGAAGGGCGTACTATAGGAATACCAGCATACGTTATAAGATTATATATATTGTGACAATGCAGTTACAATTACAGTTTTAGTTTTTCCCTGTCTCCAGGTTGGCGAGCATGGTCGGTTTGTTGCGGTGTGCATGGCATGACCACCGCAAGCATTTGGAAAACATGGTACGTTAGTAGCATAAATCTTTTTTGTTATTTTAAAAAACTGATAATTACATTAACTACTAATAATTATAATGGCAATTACTGATAATTATAAAGGCAATCACTACAGGCTACTACTGATATATATATATATATATATATATATATATATATATATATATATATATATATATATATATATATATAATTATAAAGGCAATCAAACGTAATTGCTGATTTCAGAATAAAATATTTCACTTTAATAATGCTGGAAAACGCTTAATGATCTTATTAAGTTAATTCAAAATGAAATTTTTCGCAAGAGAAGATTCTTGGATTTTCAACTTTCATACACATTTATGCCTACCTGTTGTTCCTTTTGAAACGTCGCTAAAGACAGCCAGTCGATGCAATTTTGAACACGACTAATTGACAATGTCGACACCCGAGGAGTAACTCTGCAAACCACGCCACAAAAATGAAAGAACCATGAAATTACACCTATATTGGAATCCACAGTCTCCGTTAATAAAGCCAATGAATCTTCGGTCGGGTCAGGTACTGAGCACATTACCTGTTGGTCACGAGAATGGCGCCTTTCCCAAAAAGCCACAGCGGATAATGATTTTCTATTATGAGCACATAAGCTTCTTAATAAGTCCTTCGCAACTGCCACTAAAAATGACCTACACGTTCGTCAAACGATACAAAAGGTTTCATAATACAAATAAAGGGTATTTAATGTATCAATTTAGTAAATCGAAATCAACGTCATTAAAAATATTTTTATTCCAAGCAAACACTTATAAAAAGTTTTATCATAACGTAATTAAAATATTAATATACTTAGAGAGAGAACTTATTTGTTTTTAATATTAAACTGCTTTATGTAGACGGCTTCAAAGTTTAAAATAACTATCCACACACAGCTTTCACAGAAAAAATCTTAAAAGTAATGCAGGAAAAAACAAGTGCACCTTCTCTATCCAATTTTGGATAATTAAACATTTTATTGCGATTCAAATAAAGACCACTTTAAAATTATCTCAGCATCCAGAGACCTTTTCATGTTATTTAATTAATGCTGTGTTTTAAATAGAGTGATTTTCTGAAAAGTTACCAATTACAATAAAAATTAAAAATAATTATACTTGATTTTAAATTATATATGATTTTTTGAGCTTTGAAATGTTACCGCTGCAGCTTTTCTGACAATGATGATTTGAATCCAGAGAAAATTTAATGGTGCCATGACTTTAATAATTTTTCAACAAGACCGATATCGCATATAATATTCGGCTCAGAATCGGAAGGCAAGTATCGGCAGACGACATTAACTATTTGCCGGCAGTAAGCCATATAAGGACCGATACTTGTTTCCGACACCATTAAAGAGCACATTTTTAAATTTTTAAAGAGCTTGACGATACGGAACAGATATCGTTACGAAATCTTCATGCCAATGCCAACTCTTATCCGACACTGCCGATATCGGCCCGTCAGGATGCCGATAGGCTTGTGTTTGCTGGGATATTCAGCAACTTGATGCAGCAGAAGACCCCAATTTGTAATTGAAAAAGCAAACACCGAACGAACTCCTTCGACATGTCCATTTCTCTTCCCTACTGTATGAGTTACAAGTTAGCTGGTCAAGATTTTTGTCGTTGGGTGTCTGACATATTTTGTCATTTATCCATTTTCTAAATAAATTTGTAGATGGCCTAAACCTGAGAATCGTAAGAGCAGTTGAAGAAAATAAACATTCTGTGGAGCCAATTCTGTTTGGATCACTAAATTAGCAGTACTGCATTTGATTGGTAAGTCACATCAACTCGATCATATCCACTTTTAGAAGAACAAGAAATTTCTCAATTGTTCTTAACGCAAAATGGTTACAGTATAATTAATTAGAATCAAAACACAATGGTTGCCAAACTATATATCTATAACATTCAAATAAATACTTTTATTTCAGGATAATACTTTGTCCAAAATAAGGTTAACACCAGAATACTTAATATTCAGTAAAATATATATATATATATATGTATATATATATATATATATATATATATATATATATTTGACAAAAGAAACAAGTCTAATGAGCTGAAAACAACTATTTCTCTGTTAAATTGTGCAAATATTTCTTAAATAAACTATAATTCCTAATTGATTAGAGAGGATCCATCCCAGTACAAGTCTTGGATAACTATAAGTTAACCTCACATTCATTTGATCATATTCTAGGGATTGTAACCACTATTTTTATGCAATGCCCTTTATTTCCTCAGATGAGTACTTTCATAAATGGTTCTAAGACATAGAAATAGAACATGACATAGACACAGAACATTCTGTTTAACTCCCTCAGTCCATATTTCATGGTCGATTTCTGCAATCAACCCACACTTTGGAATAAGAATAAGCTTCTGTTGGAATAATATAGTTTCAAATTTTTTTAAACATGACCAGAAAATATCAGTAGGATAACAAAAATATAAAGTTTAATCAAAGAGCAACACAATTACCCTTAACCTTTCTCCTTTCTTATTATTTTTCCATGTATATGTAAGACAACTTAAAAATGTAAAATATCTTTATTAACAGCAGTTTCCATTTTATAAGGATTTTTTGCACACACTTGTAACAAAGTTTCAGGATAGAGTATCCAGAAATCATAGAGTAAACTACAGTAGAAAGATTTAATATTTATTATACAAATAAAAACTAACTATTTACATAAAACGTGTTATTTTAAAGTACACCAATCTTCCAGAAGAGATATATTACAGACAACCTGCCAAACTGGCAATTTAGATTTTTTAAGGCTATAGTGTTGAATAAGTGAGGCAAAAGCGCCACAGTGAGCATAATCCGTAACACATGTGTATTGTTTTCCAATTTCTTCCACATCAGTTTTTTACAACTACCTTTATTACATACATCTTTATATTGCTTGTTTGTTAATTGAATTTTTATTCTGGTCAGACACAAAAAGAAAATGATACAAGTCGTTCAAAAGGCAATGCAATTAAACTTGAAAAATTGAGAAAATTTGTTTTTATATACTAATTTTTAAATTTTTTCTTCAATTAACTTTATCTGAAAAGAATAAAATATTTTTCTGAGAGTCAACACTGAAACAAAAACATCATCGAATAAACAAGAAAATATTTTTTTCTGTTAAAATTTGCAAAGCACAGAAAATATTTTTAAAAGAAAAATGGGTTTAACCATTTTGAGGTCTGAGCCACTCATAAATTTAATACTTGTACAGAGTAAGATTCTACTTTTATGTGTTATAATTGATATTCTACGAAAACTAGAAAAACTGATAGAAAAGTTTTTATAGAATTTGCATTGATTTAAAAGCGATTTAACAAATATTAAAATGTGAATGATTTTGGGAACATGAGAATTCAGTTGCACACCTTCCCAATCATTAGACTTAAATATAAAGCCCCTATGGTTTATTTTGAAGAAATCTCATCAGTTTCCTGCAAATGTCTAGGATATGGACCAATTTTTGTATAAGGAACGGTATAACATCCTACTTACTGCCAAACAGAACTTGTATGTCTATTTTAAGGAGGCTTCAATTGGATCTCTTTTACACTGTATTAGGTTTAAAACTTAGGTTTTTTGCACAGGTTTCAATCATTTTGGAGAACATTTGTATATTATAGTATTACTGAATATTACCTTTTTATAAATAAAATTTTCATAGATGAAAACATTTTTCTTAAAATTATTTTTACTAATTAAAAAACAAAGAAAAAGCAATTTTTTGTAGAAAAAACTTTTTAAAAAAAGTAAAGTTACTTTGGAATTCACAAACACATTACATACATAATACATGCTGCATAATTATATTACACATCAATTTTAAAGTAAACACAAGGAATATATTTAATTACATTTTAATAACCAATTCTGGTGAATATCAATAAAGATGTTATTTTTCAAGTTAAAATATTAATGCTTTTTAAAGTTAAAATTGGAAAATTATATTGCAATTACTCATAGTTTAGTCTATTTAAATATTTTTTAAATTAAAAAGTGCTATATTTATAATACAAAAATAAAAAAATTCTTATTTTAAAAACATAATTGAAACAAATATAACACAATTGCTGAAAAGTTAGCAACCATACAAGATTATTATTTTCATCATATTTCTGTAGACAAATTTTGTAATATTAAGATGAATCTATTAACCAGAAAGCTGAGCAGTTTTGATTTGGAATTACCAAAATCAAAATATGCAAGCCATCTAGTTTTTATGTTGGCAAATCATAATTAATACACAAAACATTCAAACTTTATTGTATTAATAAAGTAAAAAAATAAATTCTTACTATCCAACTTATTATTAAAATATACAACACTGATCATACAAATATATATACATTAGCATTAAAAATAATAAATAAACATAACTTTATTAAACAAGGCGAAATTTCAAAGGAATGTTTTTATGATATTTAATGTGATCTTGAATGGTAGAATTGTTTTGTTTGTTTAATTACCAAAATTAAATCCAACTATAAGCTTTCAAAGTTATTAAAGAACTAGAGGGCCGTTTTCAAAAATATCTTTGAATTTTCAGATATTTAAATGGAAAGTAAAAAGATGATTAATTCTGAGGGCTATAGACTCAACTGAGACTTAGAACTCTTTTTAAAGTTTTGTACCTATAGCAATAAAACCTGTGATGTAGATATAAAATTTCTTTTAAATGATAACAAATCTCTTCAAAATTTTGATTTTTCCTCCTCAATTAATTTCATTTTTATTCTCAAGAAAGAAAAAAAAGTTATTTTCTATAAGTTTCATCTTACAATATAATTTTTTTAACAGAATAATTGTAATTAAAATACTTAAACATATATATATATATATATATGTATATATTTAAAGAGGAATACCTTACAAAAAATAATTGTGTAAGCAACTTTATGATTAATTTTGTGCTTAATTCGAAATACATGAGCTGCTACCAAAGAAAAGAGTTTTTACTCCAAAAGAGAAACAATAATATAGCACATTTTCAATTATTTTTGGAATTAAATTTTTTTGAAACCACAAAATTAGTGAATTCCAATAAAGAAATTTTATATTAAGAAACATAAAAATTTAAGAAGTTTAAAGAAATTATTAGGTTGGTGCGTATGAAATGTCGGATTCTCTTTACATGCGGACGTTTTCCTCCCTGTTTTCGTTATACTTTTGTATTTGGCATAACCTCATTCATACTCGTATTGTCCATTGCCAGAGACTCATTTCAGCAAAATAGGTTTTCTCGAAGGTCTTCCCTTTTTTATTTCTTTTGAGTTTATTGCCGATATGAATTCTGCCGACATTCGCGTCATTTTCTTATATGAGTACAAACTTGGTAATAGTGCTGCAAAAGCTGCACGCAACATAAACCAAGCGTTTGGGGAGAATACGGTTAACGATCGGAAAGTGCAGCGTTGGTTCGAAAAATTTCGGACTGGCGATTTTTCACTGCAAAATGAGCCACGCGGAAGACCCAAAACGTCTGTGAAGAATGATGACCTGAAGGCTCTAGTGGAAGCGGATCCAGCCGTATCCACGAGGGAACTTGCTATCAGGATGAAAGTTGACCATACAACGATATTGAGACACCTTTCTGAGATTGGCAAGGTTAAGAAGATGGACAAGTGGGTACCGCACGCACTGACAGAGCGAAATAAGCTGGATCGGTTAAACGTATGCTCATCATTGCAGCATTCACCATATTCACCGGATCTCTTGCTGACCGATTTTCATTTTTTCAAGCATTTAGAGCTGTTTTTAAGGGGCAAACACTATGAAAATGAAGACAGTCTAAAAAACTCGATATCAGAGTTTATTAATTCTAAAGACCAAAATTTTTTAAGACAGGCATCTACGCTTTAAAATCTCGTTGGGAGAAGTGTATTGAAGCGAATGGAGCATACTTTGATTGAATAAACAGCTTTTGAAGAAAGATATGCAGTTTTATACAATCACTTAAGAATCCGACATTTCATACGCACCAACCTAATATAAAAAATATACATTGTATAATATTGTACTTACATTTATATTAATTCTATAAAATTCAATATATATGCAAAAATATTGTTTTTATTATATTCAATTATACTAAAAGATTTATGTAACTTATAAATTTCTTAAAATGAAATATTAATATATCCTTTTTACCATTTTAAATAATAAAATTAATCATCTTTCCTAGGTTTCATTTAATTATTGAACTTTTACCTCAAATAAATATGGGTGGAAATTACAACAATTGAAATATTTTATACTTAAAAATGTGAAAAGAAATTTATAAAAAAATATTCAGAATACTTTTTTTCAATTACAACAAACTTAAATTGTACATGACATAAAATCATTTTACAATGAAACTAAATAGCAACTTGAAAATTTACATATTTGCAAACCAATGCAATGACCAAAAAGTATAAACATATGAAATTTTTAGATTAAATACTAGAGGGATGATAAAAATTCAATTTGCAAAATTTCATGTGGCCACTTTTAAATCACTTATGGCACATTAGAAATAATTTGACCGGGATCAAGGATCCAATTTTAAAATAAAAAACATTCCAAAATTTTGAGAAAGATTATTCAGAATCTGAAACTAATTTGTCCATTCTTTTCTACGCACACAATTCATGGTATCTCACCAATTAAATAGATATTTTCAAACACCTAGGAGTGCTATGAATACAAAAACACTTTTTAAAATTATCTATGAAAAATATCTTCAGGAAGGAAATACATGGAAGATATTAAAATTTAACATTTATTAGGAAAATATTTAATGTTTTCCTAATAAAAGGAAATAATTAGGAAAACGTTTAATGTTTCCCTAAGAATTGCTTTCACATTCCTGCCAACCTTGGAGAAAAAAAATCAGTAGACACTTACTAGCGACATTTTTGCGTGAAAGCTTAAAACGGTAGTACCGCAAAAAGACAATTTTACTCTTTAGATAACACATTCTGAGAATGATTTATGCTAAACATATTTTGTGTTAATCTAAATATTTGAATAATATATTCATTAACCTCATGAAAGAACTATGAAAAATAAAATATATTACACATAAAAAAATAACATCAATGTTTATGTCCCAAAATTTATTTTACAGGGCAACTTTTACTACTCTAGTGCAATTAATAAATATTAAACTTACAAAATTATATAAAAACATAAAATACATTACTAAATAAATTTAAATCAGTGCAAATATTTTCCTGATTAAATTACTATAATAATTAGTAATATTCGTCCTAACTGTAACAGGCACTGAGTGTCTTCTCTGAATGTTAATTATAGGACTGCCAACTCGTGGGATTTTGTGGCACTCAAGTGGTTAAAGCGTTATTTTACCACGACCAACAGATGGGGTTCAAAACTCAGAGAAACACAATTTCATGATATTATAAAATCATAACATTATAATAATTATATTAGTGCACCACCTGTTGACTATTTAAGCTACTAAAACAACTCAATTGACTTTTTTTCCCGAAAAATTTTGACTGTTTTAAAATTTTTCACAGAAATTGCTAAAAATCAGTAGATTTTCACACATTTTCGGGAGAAATGATAAAAAAAATCAGTACTTCCCGATAAAATCAGTAGAGTTGGCAGCTATGCTTTCAGGTATTTAGCAATCAGCTACTAAAAAACTTATTGTGGGAGACATTTGATTAAATTTATATAATAGAGCAAATTATTTAGTGAGAACATACAACTTGTTTTATTATGTATGCTACATACAACTTATTTTATTATGTATGCTACATACAACTTGTTTTATTATGTATGCTATATACAACTTGTTTTATTATGTATTATTATATGTATGCATATGAGAACATACATTATGTATGTTTGATTAACAAAAATAAAGTTTTAAAAATGCGTTTTGACATTTTTTGCACACGAGAGCTTATTTAACCAATTGTAAAAAATAAATAAATAAATCATTTGATTTGAAATTTATGCTTCACATAAGATAACAGTAGCAACAAATACAGCAATTACAAATTAATCACATTTATAAAGTTAATGCATTTAACTATTGAATTGCTGTGTAGATTCCGTAATCATTTATCAATAAAAACGAAATTTATGGATAATTTTTAATGATGATCATGATGTTCATAACATGTCAATCTATCAACAAGTAAAGCTTAATTTTAGCTAAGTATAAAAAGGCTTGCTAGTATATATACACATGTTAGAATTAAAAAGCAAAAAAATCCTAAAAAATAGCAGAAATAAAAAAACACAAGAGAGTAGAAAAAAAGTGAAAAATAAACATTTGAAAATTTTAGTTTAAAGAAAATTTTGTATAAATGAATCTTTTGAATTACTAATTACAAAAATACTACGAGATTTTTTAACATAGTTTATAAGGATATTTGACATAATAGAAGATTAGCAATACACTAACTAAAAATATTTTAAAATGTTATTCAAAAAAGAAAATAAAATATGAATATGTAAAAAATACCATTAGAAATCACAACAATAGTTTACATAAGAATTCAAGTCAATTTGTTTTTTATAATCAGTGTAAAACAATTTCAAATAACAAAACTTTAGTGCAAAAAAGACACTTTAACATGTTAAAAAATCGTAACTAAACACAAAAGTAAAAAAATATGGGTGTGTACACACACAGTTTGGTTTGTTTGTCGCTCAACGGCAATTTTTTGCACACGAGGGCTAATTAGACTGGGACTTACGGTTTAAAGTGGATTCCAAACCACTACAAACATCCATCCCAAGGTGGGATTCGAACCTACGAACTGTTCAACCGAAGGCAAGAGCGCTAACCAGTCAGCTGCCAGCTCGGCACACACACACACAGAGATATCTCACTATGAAATCAGTTTTTAAAATGAAAATGAATAGAAAGATTTTCTGCTATAAATTGTTTACAAACAAAATCCTAATAGCAAAAACTGCTTGTAGGTTACTTAATTTGTGCAGATATATAGTATCAAAGTATAAAAAGTTTTTTGATCAGCAGTCAATTTCAAAGGGGGGAAAAACTAATACTGATAACAATTTTTGTTCATATTTGTTCAAATTTCTTAGAGGAGGATCAAGAACTTTCAATAATATGCCTACCAAATAAGGTAACTGCAAGGATACTCAATAAAACAAAAAACTGCTAAAAATATGGAAACGCAATATTATTTAATAATAATCACGAATAACTGATCAAAGTGGCAAGGGGTGACACTGGACAGAATGAGTGAAGTAGGTCAGAAGCTTTCTTCTGGTTGGGTCATTCCTGGTATGAAGGTTTTGTTTATTTGTCACTCAATTTTCATTTTTTGCAAACTAAGTAATTAGTAAAGTTTAAAGTGCACTTGGAGCCCTTACAAAAATCTATGCCCTATGTGGGATTCAAACTTATCAGCCCCTGGCATGAAGGCTATTCCATAATGTCCAGTCAAAACCAGTAGTTGAAATTGGAGCAAAGTCAGTCCTCTGCCTTTGGGTGTTCCACATCTCCTGACATTCAGAGGTTGTAACATTCCCCATTATCCATGAAACCTGGAGGTTATGCCATTTTTAAGGATAGTCATATACAGCAGACTGCATTTTCAAGACTGATAAGTAGCACTTGAGATTTATTAAAATTGACCAGGAAAATTCTTCCCCAAATGCAGCATTATGCAGTTTACCAATCGTCATCTACTTTCTTACTAAGGATTCCAAAAATAGGACTTTGAAACAAGTCTTCTTGTTTTGGACTTTTTGTTTGTTCAAAGGTCTCATGGATCTGGTTAATCCTATTGACTAACCAAACAGGATAAGCAATAATTACATGAATAACTTGCAAGAAACTGCTTTACATAGTGAATACTCTCTGATTAAGCTTAAAACTTTTCCATAGAAAACATCTACATCAGTTAACCAAATCTCTTATCATTGTAATCAAAAAAAAAAAAACATTTTCATAATTATAATTAATATAAAATCATTAAAATATTTTTTCTCTTCACACTGGCAAGTACAAAATGAATGTGAATATGCAAAGCAAATCTAGACTCACTTATAAAATGAATCTTTCATATTGCTCAAGGTCCTTCCTATCCTTTTTTCCAAACTAAATTATTGTTCTCATCTTCAACTGAATAAAGGAGATTTGTTAATAAAAACTTTTCTAAGCTTAAAATACTCATATTCTTATATTAACAAAATAGTTAAAAAAAATTTCACCATTTGTATGTCAAAATAATCAAATGACAATCAGGTACTAATGTAACATTTTGTCAGTTAACTAGACTAACTTTTTATTCTAGGTTGATACCAGAATCTGAACAACGATATGCTAAAAATTAAGATGCATAGTAAATTTCGCTTTTTTTCTTGACTGTTCTTGTTTAAGATGATTGCATCTCAAGCTTTGTGATTTAATTGTTAGAAGTATTTTTAATTTTTGGAATGTTCTTTATTGCAATTTGAGTTTTTAGAGCAGTAAATGAATTCAATTACACCAGCTACAAGAATTTTCAGCTTAAATGTAGATATGCTAATTGCAATTAAGGAAATATAAAATGAGTGACCTGTCAGAGTTCCAAAAAGGGCAGATAATGAAGCTAGACTGGTCTTGCATTAGGAGTATTAATAAGCATTGTGTTAAAGGTCATGAATTTATACAACAATCGTCAGTGTACCTTAACCTTAATAGAAAGTTAAGGTGTGATTATATTTTCTCAAACAAACAGCTGTCTTTTCAATACCTTCAAATAATTTTCCTTCTCTATATATAATATACTTTCAATAGTATGGCTACAAAATTATAAATGACCTAAATTTTATTATTGAACTTAAAAAATGGCAGCATTTTAGTACAATTTATTGTTTGCGTGCAAACAAAATGGTTTAGAGGTTTTATATACATATTTTGGCATTAATAATTAAGGATTAAAAATAAAAGAAAAAATTACAAGTACATAAATTTAGCATTTCAACTTATATATATATGCACACACACACTTATATGGCACTAATAATAAGTTAATTTGCAAAGAAGATGTATACAAATTATAAAATATTGTGCAAATTTACTTTTTTTAAAAATAAATATGCCTCATATTGGCACTAACAGCTCCTGAACAAAGTTTGTTTTGTTTATCACTCAATGGTCATTTTTTGTACACAAGAGCATACTGGACCCACAGTTTAAAGTAGATTTCAAACCCCTATAAACATCCAAGCTCCTGAACTGTGGAACTGAAGGCCAGAACACCAACTGTTTGACTACAAATCTTGCTCTCTGATCTTGAAAGGGGGAGGGAATACAATTTTGAAATTGTTCATAGCTTAAAGTATTCAAGCACTGACATGAACAAATAAAAAGACAATATTACAGGTTTGCAAAAGAGTCAACTGCTAACAGATGTTCCTAAAGAAAAGAAAAGAAATTTAAATCTAATTTCATCAACAGAAGAACCAAACTGTTGATTTACAGGAATTTGAATCATCAAGTATATTTGGTGGGCAGAACAAGAGAAGGCAATTTATTTTGCATTTGAATCGCTATAGCTTGGGGGAAATAAAAGTTACATAATTTAAATTAAGTATCTACACAAATTAACTTACTATTGAACATTTATTTTATGACTATTATAAATAACCATATTACAAAATAGTATACATTATTATTGCTTACATAAAACTTTAAAAAACTTCACATAAACAGTAATTACATACTATTTTTTACACTATACTAAAAATAATTATTCCATTTAAATAGTAAAGTTTAATTAGCTGAAGCTTGCAATAAAAAGATGTGACATTAGACATTAAAAAATATACATGAATTATTAATTTTATGCTGTCAACAAAGGAAAATTATAACCCACTATTATCAATGGGCTTAGGAAAAATTATAAAGGGAACTTAACTAGAAGATTTAAACGGTTTTATGCAATTCATAACATATGAATCATTACACAATAAATTTTCTAACAGCATTAACTTATGTTTATTTAAAATATTTGTAGGAAACTTAACGCAATAATTTTAATAGAATTAGCAAAAGATTTTTGAATTTAAAAATGGTCAGAAAAATCTATGAATGTAGGGATGAAAATAAATATTTCATTAAAATACCTGAACAAATTTATTACGAAGAAGAAAACTTAAAGTTACTGATTTGGCTTAGTTTAGTTTTACAATGAAGAATTTGTATCAGTGAAAAAAATGGTAAAATGACTGTCTTAATGAATGAATAATCATTTTACCATTAGAAACAAAGAAAATCATTTTATATTTTAATAAATAAATAAATAAATAAATAAATATATATATATATATATATTACAATTAACACTTGCATAAATTTTCAACATATTACAATATAAAAAAAATTAGTAAACAGTGTAAATAGTTTTCCAAAAAGCAAAAATTATTCAAAGAAGCATGCATTTAAATACACATAATTGGCTATATGAAAATTATAATTACAAATTAATCGTGTATTTTACGATTAATACACATTTAAAACTTGATGCTTCACTACAAAACATAAAACCGCTACTATCAGAAAATACTTTATTGTAAGCTTATTATTGATCTAAATATCAGATTAGAGAACTACGACAAAAGTAATTAAATATTATAATTATTGTACACTTCTATAAACTTATCAGAAATACTTTATAATGCTTGTAATTTAGGGACATGAAAAGAAATGGTGCAAAATGATCAGAAATTGAAACCATTCTCATGAGCAATTGCTAAAAATCATCAGTGACTATTCAAACAATCTTATACACAACTTACTTAAATTACCAAAAATTTTAATGTGTGCTCCATTGTTTTAAATATATATTTTACCAAGTACATGCAATTTACTTATGCATTAAATCTATGGAATTGAAAGTGCTGTCGTTGATCATTGAGCAGTTACCATGGGTGTAATGGTCTGGAAAAAATTTCCTCCTCCTCCAGAACAAAGCCAAAATTTAGGGAGTGGATCCTTTGGTAGTGCCATCTTATGCCATGCCAAAGGAATCTTAGAGCAAAGACATAATTTCACCAAGGTGGTGCTCAGATTAAACGAAAGATATACCCTTCTGATTTGATATCACATAGCCGTAGGGTATCAAGCTTGTCCAAGTGTTATAATTGTAATAATGTCATAATGTAACAAAAACATATTTAAAAAAAACTAATACTGGGGAGTGTTATTAACAATAATTTAAAGTTTACCATTCTTCTCATAGAAATATTAGAATCACATGCAAAAATATGTAATAAAATTAAATATGTTAAAATTCACTTAAACTGTTTAAAGATTTTTTCATATAAATTTTAAGTTACTTTTAAAATTAGGTTTGGCATGACATTTTATACTCAGTTTTAGTAAAATAGAACTAATTTTGTTCAGCATACAATAAAATAGAAATCATAGCCAATCATTCTCAAAGAAAAATTTTAAAAACCAAATGTAAAACTGAAAGTTAAAAATTAACAATACTGTTGAGCTACTCTGAAATTAGAAATTTGAAGTTTTTAAAAGCTGTATACTGTGACTTTTTGCATGTGTAAAATAAGAATTTATTAACATATTGCAATAACTTTTTAATGCAGTCTCAGTCTCAATATAAAACAGTTAAATTAATAAAGTTCCTCAATATAAAAATCTCCAATTCTATTTAAAAGTTTTATATAAATGTAAATATAAATTTCCACAAAAAACTGAGCATCAACATTTACCATCACATAGGATCAGTATTTCTACATGCTTGTTGGGAGTGACCATAACTGGCATTTGAAACACCCAAGAGGGTCAGGAATGTATAGACGAAGTTTGCAGTTCATATAACTTGCTTTTATGGATTTTGGCAATACTCGTATCTGAAAAGTTAAGACATCATATTGGGTGGGGATAAATATAAAGTCACGTCGAATGTTTATATGGCGGGCAACCCAAACTCCTTGATCTCATAGTTCTTCTAAGAATTCTGTTTCTGTAACATGTATGAAATCGGAGTATGAAAAGACACCGCAAGACTCATTTAGTTTTATGAAATGTTTCAACTGGATATAAAATCAATTTTTTTTTAAATAACTGATTATTGAAGCTTGTTTTATATCAACATGAACAAGATTTCCTGACCGTTATTTTTTAACATTTTCTATGTTACCAATAATTGATGTCAGAAGTTTTTGTATCAGAAAAGGCAACACCGCATGAAAATTACTAGGTGTGTATCAACATCTAACCAGTAGATAAATTGGCTTCAATAACACAAGAATTAAAACCCATAGAATATTTGTAAAGGTTCTGGTTCAACAGCACTGCCACTACCAAGCCCTACAAGGGATGGCAGCCACTGATTCTGGATATTTCCAGCCGAGCTGGCAGCAGAATGGTTAGCGCTCTTGCCTTCGGTTCCACAGTTCGCGAGTTCGAATCCCACCTAGGGCATGGATGTTCGTAGTGGTTCAGAATCCACTTTAAACTACAAGTCCCGGTCTAATTAGCCCTAGTGTGCAAAAAATTACTGTTGAGTGACAAGCAAACTGGATATTTCCAGCCTCTTTGCTTACCATAGTGCTAGTCCACACCTATACACTGGGAGTCAGTCAAGGAGGCAGTGACCAACCTTAATGTCAAAACCAAGAATGTGACCTTTCATTTGATCCCTAGCAGACTAGCAGCGACTGTAGCTAGTTACCAGCCGATTGATACACTGAGGACCAGTGTACCACCATCCAAACGGTTGCAACGCATGGTTAAAAAACAGGGATCTTGATTGTCCATAAGAAGCAAACAGAGCAGCTACAGGTACTCGTGGAGAGCTCCCTCGCTTGCTGTCGAGGGATGTAAATAAGAAAAAAGATTAGAATGAAAAGAGAAAAAATAGACAGAACATAGCTCCCTGGATACCTCAGGGACACATGTATTCACGTGAAGGTGAGCTCTCCATGATGGAAAAAATTGTAGAGTATATATCTTTTGTTATTTTTCATTATATTATATGATTTAAAAAATGTATGCAATTTATAATTATCAATTTTTTTAATAGTCTTTTTCCGTCATGAATTAAAAAAAATTTAATTGGTATAAAAATATAAACAGTTTTATTTAAACTATTTTAGAAATAAAATAAATTTCCTGTTACAGAAGCTTAAATGACAGTCTTAAAATGATTATATTCATGATAAATTTAAGGAAATTTTCCTTAAGCAATCATTTTTATTGTTCTGAAGTGTATTCTAAGTAATTTAATTTTCAATTTTTTTCTATTTTTGCAGTATTTCTACAAGAAAGTAATACTATTTCAATTTTCTTTCAAAAATCCTCACAAGTACCTCAAGCATTTTTTAATTAAGTTTTTTTAAATAACATTTTTTTTCTCTTTAAAAAACTGCTCTTACTTCTTTCAAATATCATTAATTTACTTTCTTGACTGCTTGAACTTTATGAACAGTTGTATCTTTCATTTGAATGACAAATAAGAAAAACATACCAGAAAACACATTATTAAAGAAATAAGTCTCAGTTGTACAGAATTTTATTTTTGATACCACACAATTTTAAATTATTCCTATTGATTTTTTTACCCAGGATCCAGAATTAAAGTTTTTAAAATATTATCTTTCTTTTTAGCAATCAAGTCAAACTTAATAACCCAAACTAGAATTTTATTCTAACATTTCTTAACTAATGTTACATACAATCTGAATATAAAATTTGCATAATGATCTTGAAAAATAATTTTTTGAATGCTTTTAAAACTGATTTAGTAATTTCATAGAAACATAGCACGAATTAATAAACATTTATTTCAAATAGTTAAAGAAAAACTTAATAGATATATTCAAATTTGAATTAAACTTCTTACGAATGCTTATTTAGGAATACTCTTAATATATTATGATAGATTTTATAGTTATATTTGGAAAAATATTAAAAATAAGAGTAATTTTCCTTTTTCTTTAAATGCAAAGAAATTTTTAAAAAATACATAACTATTTTTTGATAAAATTGAAAAATCTGATAATAAATTCAATGTTTATAACCTATGTAATGCAATTGCTATTTTCATACTAACATAAATTATAGTTTAATTTTAATAAATGTTGTCTAATATCAGTGTCATGAACATTTGCTTTCAACAGGTGTTACATTCACTTATTATCAATTTTCTATGTTCTTTAAACAAAATTAATTCAATAAGTATTAAACTATAATGATGTTTAAGAACAAAGCACTAAATAACATTGAATTAGGTTTCTAGAGAAAGCTTGTAGTAAAGTTGTGAAAAATATCTTATTAGCAAATTAATAACTTATCACTAAATTATAAAACCAAAATTTTTAATATAACTATATTCTTAAAGTAAGTTTATATCAGTGTTTCAAAGTTTTCAACTTAAAAGTTCATATTTTCTAAAGTTTAGAAAAATATTCAAAAATGAATTATTGTATTCAAATTTTAAATCATGCTGAATTTTTCATAAATTTAAATTATTTGTTTCCATACCACAATTATTATGACAATAACAACATCTTATTAGACCAACTTTATTATATTAGTTCATCGATTTAAATTTACTGTGAATTAATTCTCCAATTATAAACAGAAATGTATCACCAGAAAGAAGTTATTTTGACAGATAACCACTTATTTTAAGTAGAAAATATATTCATTAAATAATTATAAAATAATTCAAATAAAACTTGTAAAATTAATAACTTTTAGTAGCTTATTATAAACAAAAGTAATACTGCAATGTTTTAAAAAGCATATATTTCAATGAAAAACTTAAAAAGTTCAGAAATTTCTTTACTAATCAAACACTTAAATAATTATATAAGGTTTGGTTGACTTATTAACTAGATCTTGAGTCTAAAAAAATAACAATGAATTATTTATAACACCTTTGTGATTTGAAATAAAAGTATTTAATTTTTTGTATTAGATAGAAATTAATATTTTGTGTGAAATCCACTATAATATATGAAACAATTATAAATAACAAAAAAAAATTAAACAAAAACAGTTTAGGATTTATTAAATCAACAGAAACATATTTTGCTTAAATTAACCAAATAAACAATAACTACATTAAATAACAGAGTAAAATAATAAAGTTTTTAACACAATAAATGATAAAGTAACTTGAAATGTGCAAATATGGAAAAAAACTGAAAGTTACAAAAATAATTAAATAAGTTAGATTTATTTCCAATTACTATGTGCTAAAGCAACAATAGTAACAGGGTTGTAAAAAATAATCAAAAGTAGAAAAAACAAAATATATAAAAGCTAAAAATATTATGATAATTTATATCCAAAGCAACAATCAAAATAATGGCAATACTTATGGATAAAAACGATCTTTTTTTAATGCACTTCTTATGGATAAAAACAATCTTTTTTTAATGCTTAAGCATTAAAATAACTACCAGTTTTTTTATAAATAGAAATATATATATTCTGGTATTATGTGGTAGCTTTAATGAATCTCTTATATTTGAATTTTTTTTAGAACATAAAAGAGTGAACCTGGTTTTCAGATGGTAAATTGTAGCATGTCTAGCAGGAGTAAATATGAAAAAAAAAAAAAAAACATTTTTTAAGCATTTCAAGATATACAAAGTACAATCATGATAGCATATATACAGCACAGAAAGACTAGCTCAGCAAAGCAAAATAGACAGAAAGAGAAGCTCAATGAAAGTGTAATGTTGAAGTAGATTGTAATGTCTAAAAATCGAAATGAGGCATAAGAGACTTTCTTCTTAATGGGCTTGCACGGTACAGGGGCCCTCTGCTCAATAGCATTTTGTGCCTAACATAAGGGACTTTAGAGCTCAACCAATATTTTGATTCTTCTGTGTTAAGTAGTTAGGAAACATCTTCATAAACAGAAGATTTATGGCAAGTAGTAATTCCCAAGCCACTTGTCAGTCATGAATTTTTACTGGCAAACATTGCCTGCAGTGGTTTCATACTCATAAGACCTGGTCGATTGAAAAGTGGAAGCAACTAACATGGTCTGACAATTCTTACACACTTTCCTCTGGAACAGGATAGCACATTTGGAAGACACCTGCACAAACACGTGATCATGATTGTCACTTCCACCTGTCAAACATGGAAGTGGATCTTTAATGATATAGTCAGTTGTATCATATATTTCTGCTGAACTAATCATCCCTGAAAGAGTCACTGGGGTGGAATGGATAAGAAAGTGTAGGAGAAATTTTAGGCGTTTAGTCCATCTTATGATGCAGATACTGTTTACAACAGGAGATGGAATTTTTCAAGATAATGCACCTAAACATAAAGCGAAACTTGCCCAATCATGGTTTAGTGAACAAGAGGATGAAATGAAAAACTTGGGATTTGACCAGTTAACCAACCTTAATATAGTAGAATCATCATGTTTTATTTTATAGCATTCATATTTCAGAACATATTTTCTTATCCAGCATCTCTCCCAGAACTTTCACAATATCACCATGAAGAATGGTGCAATATTCCTCTAAGCACTATTCCTCACTCGTATGAAAAAATTAATTACTAAGCAAATCCAAGTTCACTTACACATGCGAAAGGTGATCCTACACTATATTAGTAAAGATTCTTTAGAAATCTTAAGTGCTTTCATTACTTTAATATTCATTGGTACATTACAAAGACACATATTATAAGCACTACTCATATTTTTAATTTTTGAATACCATAAATTCATTTAATGTTCTTTAAAACATTATCATATTTAAAAAAGAAACAGATAATAAATCTAACTATTTTCAAGAATATATATCTATAGTATAAACAAATATCATACTTAAATATTTTTTGCAAGTCTTCAGCAGCACAGTTGCTTTTGTTATTTCTTGAACTCTCTGAAGACTATAGAAAAATGTATTAGAAAGAGTTGAAAAAAAATCAGAATAACTAGAACTGGCATATTAGCCTCCATGTTGATTTGGCCCTGCAAGAAATTTTGATGTTAACCAGCAATGACACAGCTGATGAATCTTCCAATTATGACTAGAATTTAAAATATGATAGATTTACTACAAAAAATTTTTAGGTAATCAAGGAAAAAAATTAATAAGTTACTATAGCCTTAAACATTAGAGACAATTGTATGAAAAGAAACTGGGTTATTTTGCCTACTTAATGAAAGCAACATTGTAAAAAATTTAATTAAAGAATCATTAATTTTGTGTCTTGATTCAAAGTCAATTTAAGAAATAAGAATATCAAATGCATTTTATAAAAATTTTCATACATTGTTTTATGGTCTGCTACTGTGTAGTACATGGAGAATTGACCAAGCATTAGAAATGCCCATGAGCACTGTACATTAAATTGTACAAAGCATCCTGCATACGCATTCGTAGATATGTACTGGGATTCTATAAATAACACTAAGTTTAATCTCTTGTAGGATAAAGTGTACATAATTTTCAGTAGTAGGTATGAAACCAATATACTAGTTTTGAATAATATAATAGATGATATCTGCCAATTGGCCAGCAAAAGATTTTTGCTTAGGAATTTCTATCCCACATGGACAATAAATTGCATTTTGCAATTGAAACCAGAGGAATTTTATGAACAAATAAAACTCACTTCCACCTAAAGAATATGTCAATAGACAAAACTACTAAATATGGACAGCAGAGAATCCTGTTGCAAATAAACCAATACCACATATGCAAAAGTCGCTAAAGTGAAGAGATCCGTACAGAGGGTAAAATGCGCCAAGCAGGCGATAAAGTGGTGCGATTAGTTCGTCAAACTGGTTTAACGGTTTGGATTACGTATGTATGACGTGTTTTCGTTTATTGGGTAACATGATCGCGTGACAAGCGCGTTTTGTATGTAACCCTTGAAACTATTATAGAATAATATTTAATAATTGAGTTTCGATATTCGAATTTTGGAGTTTGTGTTGCTAGCAAAAATTAACTATGGATGAGAATGTATTGAACTTACGTTTTTTTTTTATTTAGAGCGTTATGGTAATAAGAAAGTAAGTATTTGAATTTTTAAGTTGTGTGCATTGCATGTTAGTGTTAGAATGTGCCGCGTACTGAAATTTCTTTAATGTGGGTGCCATTGCTCGGTATATTAAAATTCGAGTTTAAACAAAAAGTGAAATTTGTTAACGTTCGAAATTTAGTTTTATTGCCCGGTTGGCACTGCAGTAAGTAGCGCTACACTGATGTTTTTTTAAGGTGGGCGCCATTCTCGGTATATTAAAATTCGAGTTTAAGCAGAAAGCGAAATTTGTTAACGTTCGAAATTTAGTTTTATTGCCTGGTTGGCACTGTAGTAGGTAACGCTACACTGATGTTTTTAGGTGGGTGCCATTGCTTGGTATATTTAAAATCAACTTTTAAAAATTTCATACCTATTTATTATAATTTTAAAACTTCTACAGTATTTAATTATAATGAAATATTCAACTTTTTAATATTTGGTATTCTAAAAAACGTGCGATTTCAAATCTGAAGTTCGAACGCGATCGTTATTGGTTAACATCTATTGCGCGTAGTGACATAATTTACGTTGGCGACAGAGCTGTAGAGCGCTTGGTGCCAAAAGTTGAAATCGCGCCAATCGCGTACGGGTCTGGTAACTTTTACCGCAAAAGTCATTGTGTGATATAGGTTCTCAGTATATCATGTCATAAAGCCATATTTTCCAATGAAACTTATGCTTTTAGTCTAATTAATTGTATTATCAATAGTAAGCACCGAGTACCTTATGCACATTTGCAACATTTCAGCTCTTTAACAATATGCATGGGAATATTTTTATGCAAGACAGTTCTCCATACACTGCAAATCTAGTAAAGTGGTTGCTGAAGTAGTATTTTAGAAATGCTAGATTTATAGGCCATAATTTCCCCAGTTTGGCAATCCTGATCATCGGATCTTAACACAATTTTTCATTGTGGGCCAATCTTAAAAGTGTGTTTAATGTTTACACTGGAAATTTAGAAGAATTGAAGGCCCACATTGCACAATATTTTAATCCTCATCCCAGAGACCCTTTGATTAGAAGTAGATTGTTGGTTAGGTTTTCTGGTGCAAGGTCCTTGATCAGAAGCAGAATATACAACAATGAACAGAACGAACATGTTTTATGCCAGCTTCACTAAATTTAGAAACAGATTCGAATAATACCTTTTGTGTAGTTTTTTGCCTCAAGACAATTAAAAATCAACTTTTCCCCCATTTGATGTGATAACTTAGCCGAGTTGGATGGACTTGAGTAATTAACATCACATCTCTGCAAAATATATATTAACAAGTTTATTTGTTTTAACATGTAATTTACAGTTTAGTTGTTTAATATTTCAAGTCGTTTGCACTTAAACCCTTTTAATATATCTAAAGTATAGTCTGTAGAGATTTTTTATGTTAAACGGAATTACAATTACCTTATTTAATGTTTAAATTTTATATAATTCTGATGACAGATTTTTATTTTTCCTAAAGTTTTGAGACTAATCATCCTGTATAACATCAAAAAAGTTTCTTTTCTTTTTAAGAAAAAATCAGTATTTATTATTACTATTTTGAATATTAATTTTACACTTTCAGATTCACAGGATTTTATAAGAGAATTACTTTTCAAAACACGAATAATAAAACAAAGATTTCATTAAGACTAACAACTATACAATATATAAAATACTCAAAAAGTGCTTCCTTAAAAATAAATTAATTATTTTCAAATATTTTTAAATTAATTAAATGAAAATCAATTTTTTGCAGAAATATATTTTCTTAAATTTAAGATTTCTCTAATTTTTCCTTATAATATAAATTGAGAACAATACATGAACTACATAGACATACAAACTGTATAATCTATAGTTTACCTATTTTATAAACTTTAAGAAAAATTAATGCTTTGTTCATTAAAATGATGCAAAATTCCTCATAGTGTGAATCTATAATTACTTTAAAATATAAGTTTAAAATAGAATATATTCTTTATATAATTATATAATTATATATATATATATATTTCACATTTTTAAATTAATATAATTGAACTGATAAATTATATAGCTCTTCACATTAATACACAAGTCTTTCATAAAACAGTTTAAAAGTTTTTTTCATATCCAATATGCATTCATTATTTTATGACATAAGAATAGGGACATATGAAGAAATAGTTGAAACTGTGCAAGAAAAATCATAGTTTTAAGTTAATAAATTTTAACTTAAGTATAAGTTTCCATAGAAAATAACATAAGACGTCAAATAAAAATCACACCGATTGTTTCATGTTACACTTTGTTAAAAGCAAGATATATGAATATTTTCATAATATGCTATTTTTCTATAAAATGTTTATTAAATATAAGTACATACAAGTTATAAGGATAAAAAATTATAATGAATTTAAAAAATTGAAGAATAAAAAAGTCAAGATAATCAGTAATAAACCTAGAATACTTTTAAAATTCAGATTAGTAATGAAATATGCCCAAAATATAAATAATAAATTAAAATGCCAAAATAAAATTGTGTACTGTTATTATTATTATACATTAATCACTCAACCAGACTAATTTCAATGAAGTAAACGACACAGAATTGTATTCTTTTATGAAGCTATTTCACATTGATCATCGCATAACGATACTTCTAAAATTGAAAAGATATATTAGTACAATATGAATAATTTCAAAAACATAACATTTGTCAAAAATACTATATTAGCAAATAATTTAACAACTGACAGAAATAATTGCAGTTTTGTAAGTTAAAAAATATGAACTTGAATTTTAAGCAATATTTCAATAAGGAAAAAATTAAAAATTATTTAAATGTAAAAAAAAATTTAAAGTTATGATACATAAAGTTAAGCTTAGTTATTTCGATGCATTAAATATATGTGTCATCAATTTAAGTATAGAATAATAAATAGAAATTTTATAGTTAAGCATGTTTTAAAAAATATGAAGACAAGTATTACTGGTAAAAAACAAGAAAACAAATGCTTTTCTGGAATCATTTTTGCACAATAATGCAATTAATTTCTCATTTAAAAGTAATTTGATAATAGTGTCAGAATTTTTTCCCTTAATAAGTTTGCTTAAATATATTTTTAGATACAAACTGCTCATGAAATGGAAAAAAACAACAGAAGACTCACATTTCACTATCTGGATAAGGTGGACATTCACAGCATTAACTGGATATTTACAGAAAGCATCAATTTAAAATGTTTCAAACAACAGAAATAAAAGAATTCATAATATAATATTGCAAATTAAAAATAGTATAATGTTAAATTATAAATTCTTTTAATTCTAATAATTGAAAAACATTAAATATGTATCAATATAATAAATCAAAATAATAAATCAATTTTTTGATTTTAAATTTCTTGCCTTCATTCGTTCCATTACTTTTAATATATTTTTCAAACAATTATTACTTAAGTAAAAATTATAAGATTTTCTTCAGCGAACTATTTGCATTTTCTTTAAATTGACCCAACTGCTATTACCACAGCTCATTTTGAATTAAATCAGTACATTTTAAGATCTCAGTCTACATAATACCGACTTCAGAACAAATTATCAATTGAATTTAAAAAGAAATCGAAATTCAATTTGACAAGTTATATTTGCAAACTGATATCGATAAAAATGCACTACAACATAAGAAAAAATCTAAAAAAAAGGTACAAGGAAAATCATAAATAAAAATAGGATTTCTATCGACAAAATAAATTTCCCAATAATTTACAATCCAAAATTAAGTTTATGGACTCATTCACTAAAATTATATTACTGGAAAAACAAAATTTTAAGTTAAAACTCGAACTAATCATGCATAAATTAATAAAGAAAATTTACTTCAGGTATAAGGTTTTACTAATAAAAAAATCAATACTTTTTCCTTAATTTTTTTATTATTTATTAATATGAATGACACTTGCAGTAAGATTTAGGCTATAGATTACTCAATGATTATTAATAATGTTAACAAACTCTATAATTGAAATGTTAACATCCAGGCAGCAAAACAATTAAAAAGAATATCAATTATAAACATAACAAAATATTTTTACATTTAACATGAAAAACCATATCATTCATAAATTCAAAATCCATAGCAATTTAAAGAAACCGTACATTTAAAAACTATGAGAGTTAAGTATTACTTTCTTGCTAACATATACACAAAATCTTAAATTACTATTAAATTTTCATTTTGAATGGCAAAATGAACAAGAGTATAAATAATAAATTAATAATAATAAAAATTAATAAGCAAAGTTTTATATAATCAAATTAAGACAACGTATTTAATATTTTAAAAAAAATACTTTGAAATGAGGTGACGTGATATTTTTTAAGTAATCATTCAATTTACTTTTTCATTTTCATAGAAAAGAAATAAACCATGACATGAATAAAAAACAAAAAATAAATTATATTTAAAAATACACAATCCTAACACTCTAATTTTACCATAAAATTACTTAATTAATTACCATTACAGTAGTAGAATCACTACTGGCTTCCATTGTTGACCTAGTTATCAAGGAGAAAACTTGTGGCCGCCATTTTATTCTTATCCAATATATTTTAAAAAGCTAAAGTTTAAAACGAATTCTTAACCGAACTGGAGTAATTTTTATTTTTTTTTAAATTAAAATTCTAATTTTAATATTGTATACCATGAGTTTAATAGCTTCCTTTATTTTTACATAATAATTTTTACTATTAATCAACCAATCAGCGATTGAGGAGCAGTATTCTACATCCGCTGAGTGTCTATATGACGTCACAGGCGTTATTCGATGGACCGCCATTGCAGGAGAAAGACGCTTAGTTTATTGCTTGTGAAATTCGAAATCGTGTTAGAAGAATTTGGATCACTTGTGACATATGGTTTAAGATTTTATATTTAACTATAAATATTCCTAGTTAGCTAATTTCACCAAATTACTACAAGGGGAATGGCGCTACAGAGCGAGGTTTCCCCACCCATGGTTGGGGATCCTAACAAAGACACAAAGAATGACGGAGATACAAAAAGGTCGAGTATCAAACAAAAAGCAACAGTTTTTATCCATATTTCCACTTTGGTAATGTTTTCATTTTGGGTGGGTTCCGAATATCATTTACATTTCAAAAGTTAAATCGGAATAAGCTACTCGCTAATTCCACTAATTACAGTTAATATTAAATTAAAATTTTTTATTCCAAATATATTCTAAATTATGTAAGATGCATGTTAATGGCAGAGTTCAGGAACTTATTTTAATTATGGTTTATAATACTTGCATATATGAGAAATTGTAAATAAGGTCTAAGGTTGTAAATAATTATAGAAGGTAGAATATATAGAAGTAGAGTCAACATGGCCGACTTAATAACTAGTTGTCGTCTGCCATAAAGGAGGATTCTTTTTGCACAAAGCGACTAAAAAATATGTTAGTCGCTGGAGTAAGTACAAAATGATTTTGAAAAGTTTAAATTATTAATTAGCGAACTTCAAGTCGCGAATTATTTCTTAAAATATTTTTGGTTGTATAATTTCTTTTCCATAAATTTAGTAAAAAAATATTTATTATTTTATATGTAATTAATTTTTGCTTATTGTATGTTTTTTGTTATTGGTCACTTATCTGATATTGACGATGTGTGTCGTCAGTAACCTTCTTCGTACTTATGTGAACCCCGTAGGAAAGCGTACGTGTAATATTTAATTAAAAATATTTCTAAATTTTTTGTTTATTATAAGTAAAAATTATTATTTATAATTTCTTTAGAAATATAATTATTAAAAAATTTAACATTTCTGGAAAATTTAAAATTTTTGTTTGCAGTAGGTCAGTACACCCTTTCCCACCTCTACTTTTTCTTATTTTAGTTCTTGCAGAACATTTTCCGACCTTGGCGCCGATGCCCAGTATGTTTCCTGTAAAAATTTATCGGCCCCATTTTTGAAATTTAATATTGTTCACGAAGTGATTTTTTGTTATAAAATGTACCTAATGAAATTAATTAATTTGCTTAATGTTAACATTTTTTAAATAAAATTTTTCTTTCTCCATTAAGATAGCTAGCTAGCTCGGCAAACATTCAATCATGATTTTTATTAAAACAAATTATTCTGCCAGCCTTTAATAAATTTTTATTTGTAATTCTAAGTTAGAAAATAAATTATTTGATAAAAAGTTTTTATCAAGTAATTTTTAAATTTTCTAATTCAATTTTAAGATACTATAATTTTTTGAATAAGATTTTTTTTGTTTTTATAAGTTTGTTAAAGAAATAAAAATAGTGTTTTAATCTGAACAAAATGAAATCAGTTTTAAATTATTTGTACAATAGTTCCACTTTTTGTGTTTAATTTGTCAATAAGCTTAGATTTTAATGAATTGTTTTTGTTACTACAATATTATAATTGCAAGAATAAGCTGAAGTATTAATTAATTTTTTATTTCTAATTTTTATTAGCTTTTATTTTTGTTGCAAATAAATTTGTTAATTTACAGTCAGTTTAAAAGCTTTAAGGTAGAATTTAAAATCTCTATATTTAAGAATTTTGTATAATGCATGACATTTTAAGTTGATAAAGAATTTTAACCTTTCCTTTTTTATTTTATTAGAGAAATACTTTGCAGTTTTAAAGAAAAAATTCTGTTTAGCTTTTTTTTAATAAAAAAATCTGTTAATTATGATGTAGTAATTATGAGATCAGGATAGTTATCTCAATTTTCATTCTCTTTCAGTATTTACAATCCAAATTTTCTAAATTTTTAATGAGTCAGTTTTTGAAATAAATTTACATATAAAACTTGAAATTTTGTGTAATTTTGACAGAATCTTTCTGTTTAATTTTGTACTAGCCATTATTTAAAATAATGATAGCTTCATTTCTAAATTTTACATTTATGAAATCAAAACATCACTGAAAATTTTTACTCATCTTTTTAATTAAATGACTTTCTATTTTGTTTCAGACAATTTTAAATCATTTCACTGAGCTACTTTGATTTATTGAAATGGCAAATTAATTCATTTTTGTTTTAAATTGCAGAAAATGAAATTAAGCTTACTTTTTAATGTAAATAAATTGCAACTCAACTGTTTCCATACCTCAGTCAGGCAAACAAAAACATTTTATAAGACTTATCACTTAACTTATGTATTAAAATATTTCAAGAGAAATATTCTATTGATAGGAGACACTTGATAAAAATAGCTAATATTTCAGTTGCAAAATTTTGAGTTTCTTTCATAATCAGCTGATTTCTTGAAATGTTGCCATTTTTAATTATAAAATATAATGCTTTAACATTAAATTTAAATTAAAAATTCTTCCTAAAATTATGCAATATTTAAACTTTTAATAATTCATTCATGTTATTTGCAAATTTGATTCTTATATACATTTTCAAGAAAATTAACAAAGTCTGAAAATGGCGTCAAAACACCTGTTCTTATTGCATTTTTTCCTTTGAATCACGAAGTGAATAATTCGCTTTGATTTTGATTGATATGTATCTTATGTTCTCGAGATAGTATATCTGTTGAAATTTCTTTAATAATTTTTTGATCTGTTGCCAAAAAAAGCATCTAAAATATTCGTTTGAACTTTTCCTAATGAAAAAAGATCGTTTACTAATTTCTCTTAGTTATTCAGTGTTAGAGTATTATTAACAGTTCTTCTTGGATTACTAATTTAAATAATAGTTTTTATTTCAAATTTTAAAAAAAAATCGTAAGACATTTTTACCCTTAAACATTGTGCAAGTTATGATCAGCGCGTTATTTTTGACTTGATTTTCTGAAGGGATATAATATCCTATCCTAAATATTGATAAAAAAAAAGTGATTATCTGAAGGGTATTAAACACTGGTTTTTATATTTTAAGATTTTTGTACAGATAGCCTTTTTTCCTATCCAATTCTATATAACCTTATAATTAAAATATGTCTTCTTCTGAAAACGCTATTTTATTATCTTTATAATGTAACTAAAAATTCAACTATCTGAAGTCTTAATAGAAAAAATACGACAGTTTAAAAAAGAATTAATGATAAATTTTAATCCAGTTTTTCTTAATAAAATATTTTAACGTAATTGTATTTGACCGGAACTTTAATGCACATAATTACAATGCTTTTTAACAGTTTTAAATAATTTTTCGTTCTCTGTGACATTAAAATTAATTAACGTTACTGCATTGCATATTCAATTTTAAACAAATACCTTTGAAAAAACAATGTACTCACAAATGAATTTTCTTTAAAAAAAATTCTGCAAATAGGCTATTAGTTTTCTGCTTTTTTTTGTGTGTGTGTGCGCGCTAGAGAGAAATATATCTTGTGTGGCACGCTCAAGTTATAAGAAATACAGCCGTGTGTGTTGCATTGCCGATATTTTTCTCTTTAGATGTTTTTTTAGAAAATTAGATGTTTTTCTTTAACATCAATAACATCCCAGATTACGTCAAATTTAAGTTTTGATCTTATCTTTACATCATACATATATTATCTATACATCATTGGTGTTTAAAGTATATATTTTTAACTATTTGTTTTATTCTTTGATTCTGAGCTGAATGTTTGGGTTTCTCATTTTTCTTTGCGCCACTTTATGAATTATAATTTTAAACTAAATCAATTGAAATGAAAGAAGCTTAGTTTTGATAGTGTGGAAAAACTTGCTTTTATTATCTATATGAAAATTAAGTTATTTATATCTGAATATATTCTCATGTTAAATATTATCCTCTGAGAGCTGAGAAAATTTTACTATATTGTCATAATTGAATCGTTTGTTTCTGTAGAACGTACAATTTTCATTGCGCCAGTTCTTTCCTATTACTAATTGTAGCTGATTATATTCTTTACTATTCAAAAACATTTTGTTGCCGACTTATAACAGTGCGCCTTTTTTTTTTTTTTTTTTTTTTTTTACTAAAATTCTTAATGTTTGTAAATTTGTTTATAATGGCCCTGTGAACTCTTACGATTATTTTTAAATATATAGAATTTCACACATTATTTTCTCTAATTTTTTTGATCTATCGATTTTGAACAATATTTTTTTCAAAATCGAAAATTTTGCTTTATTAACAGCTAATTACTATGAATGTAATTAATATGAATATTTTTTGATAGTATATATATATATATTAGAGTGTTAAAACTTTCTAACTAAGAGTATTTTGTGTTAAGTTTCAAAGTATTTTGTGAGATAAGCATTTAAGAAATTTTAAGCAACAAATTTAAAATAATTTTTTTAGAAAAAAAACTGATGGAAACAAAAAATTAGAAAGTTATTTCAGAACTGATTATTTATTATTGCAATGTAAATATTACTAACTGAAGAACATTTTTCAAAATTCTTTTAAAATATTCCACTGAATTGGATTTTAGTATTTTCTGCATATATATATGTACCATAAAATAATGTTAAATCCCAAAATTAAATTTAAAATAATTTTTGAGGGTTATAAAAAATAAAAATAGAATTAATTTAAATCGAATTTAGATGCATATGTTTTTTTATATTAATTAGGGCGAGCGTTTTTGGACTATAGTCATATTTTGTCATAAGGCTGCATTTATAACTGTCATGGGAAATTTTGAATTATTTTTTCCTGGGAAGCTATATATACCGTTTTATAATGTTTTTTAAGTATTTTACTTTTTTTTACAATAATTCATGATGAAATTAGTTTTTTTTATTCGCTTTAGTATTTTAACGTAATTTTCTTAAATTCGAATATAACTTACTTTTATAATCATGTAAATTTTATCACCGAATAAATATTTGATTAATCTATATGTAGGTTTCCATGAACCAAATTAAGCTTTCGAATCAGTGTTTTTATCAGTGCATACTACCAGCACTTTTTTAGTTATTTCAATAATTCAAAAGCGGTCGAGGAAATATAATGGGGTTGTCTCTCACTTTTTTTTATTTATAATGCACATGCACTTACTGATTAACTGTATTTCAATATTGAAAAATATTTAATACCTCTTAAACTAAGCATTTGTGAGTCCTGCTCAAATTATCGGAGACTAAACAATTTTTCCTCTTCAATCTACTGTTAAAATTAGAGATGGCATTGCGTAACTAGATTGCGATTTGAGAAGACACCTTGAATATTTCTTTAAGGGGTCGTTCAAAAAATATGTATGTGAATTTTACATTACCATTTAACTTGTAAAATTTTCTCGACAATGTTCGAGCATAAAAAATTGAATATACGTAATTTATAAATTACGTATATTATTTCCTTGGGGCTGTGTAAAAAATGAATTTTTCACTTATGTTATTGTCGTGTACGATTTTCATACTTAATGTGGAGAAAAACTTTTGATAAATTATAAAGCCAAGTTAAAGATCTTGAATTCTTAATGCGATTATGATTACATTTTTTTAATTTTTTCTATGGACTTATGGCCTAGTAATAGCTTTGCGAATTTGATCTCGCTGTTCTTGAAAAAATGCAGGAGTTTTGTGCGTTTGCTTTCCGCATGCGCGCTTGTCACGTTAGTATTAGGGATTTTTAAAGAGTTTTCTTCATTGCTATTCTTAGATATAGTTTATTATCTATGGAAAGCTCTCATGAAAAAAATATGATATAAAGATTTAACGAAGCCTTATTATAGCTTTTTATTAAGCTCTCCACTATGCGTTGTCAAAATAAGCCTTTTTTCTGAATCAATATCAAACATGCTCTTTAATTTTAATAAGTCAAGTATTTAAATCTCTTTCTAATTTTGTACGGATATACGAAGAAAGTAATATTTCATTTTGAAAAAGTTTTATTTTTATTAAATTGTGATAAAACATCTGATTTCAAAATCTCAGATTTCTGTTAAATTATCTTATTTATTATATTTTTTATTTATTATCTTAATTGAGAGATAAATATATGGAAAAAACTTTTTAACTTTTGTAGTTGCATATAAGTATTTTAGTAATTGTCTATAAACAATTAAAAATTAGTCCTATTGTTCTGGCATATTGTTTTCCAATAATCGTTTAAATTTGAAAGAATTGAAAACTCGTAAAGTAAGGATTAGAAATCGGAAAGATAGTTCTTTTTTGTGTTAATAAACTGATTAAATAAGTTTTTGATTAGAACATTAATGTTTGAAAATAATTAATTTTAATTTTCTATGGCTGTATTTATAAGTTCATGTAATTTGCATCAGTGCGCTGTGTATTCACATTTCCAAATTTTATTAATAAAAATGTGAATGCACTTCAAGAATGACTAATTGAAGAATGCCAATAACAGAAACTCGTATTTCGTGATTCCCGTAGATAAGATCCTGCCCATTCTACAGCTGCCTCCAAGAGGGGCCGAAACAATTAAGGTGAGCAAACCTGCCAGAGAGGGCGATAATTTATACTAAGCAATTTTGGAATGTGCCCTTAAGTCATTCTTTATCTGATATACAATAATTCATACACTTCCAGCTGGGAAAATGTTAGCTGCGATCGTATTTGCTGTTGCCAGATGCAGTTTAAAAACATCTGTAATTTCTATTTTTAAAAAAAATCTTTTAACAAAGGACGCTATTGCTGATGGTGTTTCAAAAACTTTTATTAATGGTTGTATTATCGTCCACATTTTCAAATATTAGTTAAATGGAATATTAAATACATCGAAAAATCAATACATGTTACGAGTACTACTAATTTTATTTGAATTTTAACTTTTGTTGCAATATTTTTTCAATGAAAATTTACTTTTGATTGTCTTTAAAGTAAATTTTGTATTCATTAAAAATTATTTTAAACACAATCATAAAGTAACACTATATCAAATGACAAGGATCCTAGTAAATTCTTGATCGGCGGATTTTTATGACATAATTTTTATTTCCATTTGTATTACATATTTGAAAATATATGGCAAATTGAAATTTTAAAATTCTTTATATCGTATCAAGTTTTTATTAAACAATTATTGATATAACTGTTTTTGATCATTTATTGATTTTTTCAAAGAGAAACGAAGGTAAAAACTGGATTTAAGTAAAATATCTATTAATTTTTTGAAATTCATTACTTTAGAATTTGGAAGCGTTTTGTTTAAGTATTGCGAATGAAAAATTTTATTTTAAAGATACTGAAAAATTATTCAACTCTGCAATCTAAGAGATTGCACATATAATAATGTAATACCTATCGATGTGAATAGACGTATCCAGTATATGGTACGTATTATATACGTCCATTCACATCAGTATAAAATAGAAGTTAACAATATAAAAAAGATATTAAGATATCGCTGTTCAATCTATATATATATATATATATATATATATATATATATATATATATATATATATATATATATATATATATATATAGCCGTAAAAAAGGCTACTTCCTTAGATACTGCCCAATATGAAACAGTCAACAACTTTGAAGTCATTTAGAAATAAATCAGTGGTAATGTAATTGAGAGAGAGAGACTTAATCATCAAATTGAGAGCGATAAAATGTTCTAATTTATAAAAAAATGCAACTTAAGAATCAATTTTATATATAACTACAAGTTTTTATCGTTTAGATTACAATTTCTTAATTTAATGTCCCTTTTAGTATGACAAAAGGTTTTACAACATATTGTCCCGGCTTGGCCTTTTTAATCATTGCATTACAAATCCCAGCCTACCAACATATTTGAGATACATTTCGCATATCTCCCGAATTTCACTGGCCAAGTTGAGTGGTGGTTAACTGTCTTGGTTTCGGTTCAAACGTTCGTAGGTTCGATTCCCACTCCGGGCCTTTATGTTTGTTCTGCTTTGGAATCCGCGTTAAACGGAAAATCCCGGTTTGGTTTATCCTCTTGAGCAAAAAATGATCGTTGAGCAATAAAACTAAACCTCAGTTTTCATTGTTCAAAAAATTTTAATTCCTTTATGGATTAATTGGAGTAGCCTGCATTATCGTATTTTTATTTTTAGTTTATAAATACCTTTACTTAGAGAAATTGCAATTGCTGTTAAACAGTTCTAATTTGTCTGATGTATCTTGTTTGTTTCGAATCCTATAAATAAAAACAAAATTTTTCGAGTTTTAGTAGCTGAATGTATTAGTGTTCCTAGATAATTTTCTTCGAAAAGCATTTTCGTTAAGTCCCATATTCTTAGTAAAAAGTGTGGCTGTTGATCACATCGCACTTTTTCCAATCGCGCTATCCAAGAATTACATTTTAGTGATTCACCATTGTCACGTTATATTGAATTTTAAGAGGCTATTTCTATTCACATCACAAAATTTTTGTAATTAGTTAAACTTTTTTTCTTGTGATAATTTTACATGCAGTATGTTAAGATTATAAAAATAATTCTATCAATGATACCAGCTTTGAATATTTTTTTATTCTATTTTACTGGAATATCAGTGTACGATCACGTTACGTCAGCTATAGTGTAATTTTCTGCAAAGTTATTTAACTTGTGTTTCACTAAAAATGCTTTTATTAAAACTAGATCCACGAGATCTGCCATTTTAATATTGATTTTTAAAAAAATTCTAAACTTGTATGTTTTAATTCGTTTGTGTAGGAAATTGTATTGGCTTTTTTATAAACTTTATCTGGTTATACTTATTATCAAACTACTTCTAATATTATGTCCCGAAATGATGTAAAATGTTTAATATTTTCTTAACAAATCGTCTGATATTTATAATCCAAATCTCCAAAATGTTTAAAATAAAATTCTGTTGTATAAAAAAAATAAACGACAGCCCAAGTGGACCAAGTTCTACCGTGCTTATGTTTTTCTAACTGAGAGCCCTGGAGTGCGAAGCGTATGTCCCGGTTAGGCAGTCAGCCTAACGCGAAACTTCGTGTTTAGCTCCCAAGCACGTTTGGTATTAAATTTATCGGCCCAATGAAGTGATGAAAGGCTGAGTCGACCTTGTCCCAATCCGAAGTTCGAACTTGTGCTCACCACTGAGCCTCCGGGCATCAATTTTATTAAATGATGTTAAAACGAACATATTTTGTTTAAAAAAATTACGAAGTTTAGCTTACCATATTTAGGTTCTAAAAATTATGTTTAGAAAAAATTTCTTCTCACGTCTGATGAACCAAAAAATTCGTACAGCAAATTGTAAAGTTTACATTTTATATAAGTAAAATCATTTTAATAACAAATATTTCAAAGTTTTCATAAATCAATTTATCTCCTGAAATTACACTAAAAATAATAATTTTAAATATCTGAGAAAATTAAAATATACCTTTTTTCTCTATAAATTTTGAAATATCGTTATAACTAAATGAAGTTAATTCATGTGCTTTCAACTTAACATAATAAATTATTTAGCATTTATTATGAATAATGCGTTTTCATGTATCACAATTAAAAAAATTTTCCATGTTGATAATGAAATGGAACATTTTAACTAACGATAACTTGTAGAATTAAGATTGTTCGAAAGTTACTGAACGTGAATTTTTCATTGTCATTTTTAACCTGGCCAGATTTATTGACACTTGAAAACATTAGGTTTCGCTAGTTAAACACTATTTCATTTGTGAAATGCATTTCTATCATTAACGAATGAAAAACTCTCTACTGAGCATCCTTTATATTCTCAACTTTATTTAATGTTTTATGTTTATTTTCAATTTTAATCCACATTTTCCGTTTTATATTTCTATACGTTTATCAAATTAATGGAGTTCTCTCTGTTTTTTTTAATCGTTTCCAATTGTTAAATGATACAACTGAAAATGAGTTGTAAGTATATGAACAAGGGGCTCTTACAAGAAAAAATCTTATCTAAAAGACGGAAAAAAACAAACATTAAAATATATTTCATAACTCTTCAACAATGTTTCTTTTCTTTTATCTATAAATTTAGTAAGACTTAACAAAAGTTCAGGGATATATATTTTCATTTTATACATTCGAAAAGAAATTAAAAAATTAAGGTAATTTTTGTTTATTTTTCTATGCATATATTTGAAATTATATTTAATGGAACAATGGCTGCAAACGATTAAGAAGAAAATTTTGCTGACACGAGTAAGGTTCTTTAAAATTTATAGTTTAAATTCAATTCCTGCGGACACCATTGTTCTTTAATCTTATGAAGATAATATTTAAAATGAAAGTAATTTTTTATTCTTTTGAAATTATTAATAACAATCTTAGTAAATTTAAATCAAACATTTTGATGTAATATTTTGAATTAATGTATGAAACTACATATAGTAATGCGAATTCCATCAAAGTATTATTCTAGTCATTATATTTCTCATACAAGAAAAGTTATTTCCTGCATTATTTCAACAATTTTCTTTTGATGATAATTGTAAAAATGATGTCACCAGTGCTTGTTTTAAAGTAAAGACAATTTAATGAAATGCCGTTAAACTTTATTTGTGAATATGTTAAAAATTTTTATAATAATTTATAGATTAAAATTTATCGGAATTTTTCTCTCCTACAAAAAATATTTTTGCATAATTGCATGGAAAACTACTTGCTATTGATGTAAACATCCTACGCATGTGAAATTGTTTACGAATATTAAACAACTGATTATTGGAGCACCTTGACAACATGTGCTTTTACATACATTCAATGAAAATTGATGAATCAACTGTCTGGGACTCTCTAAATACATGTTGAAAAAAATGGCCTTGACTAAAAGTAGCTATTTTGACTTGATGAAAACTTGCATTTGTATTCTGAAAAAAATTAACGCTGTTTAAAAATCATTTTTTAATTTCTTGTGAAATAATTTTTATATTTAACTAATAACGTGTTGAATTAATGGAAATTAAATATGAGAATTTTTTTTCTAGGTGACCGTAAAAATTATAGCTGAAAGTTTTCGTTCAAATAACATACCGCATTCTTTACAGTTAACATTTTGACTATCAATGTAAATTTCTTGACTCGAAATTTATTTAAGCTCTAATCCAATTAACCTTTGTGCGCAAATAAATTATTATAAAACGACATAGCCATTGATATTAAAAATAACCACAAATCCATTGATATTAAAAATGTCTTTTTTTCCTTTTGAAATAACTCGGGCTTAATGCGCTATTCGCATTGTGGCTGCGTTTCTTTCTGCCGAGAAAGAGGGCAATAGTTTGGAAAGTATCCAAGTCTTTTGTGAGGCGTGAATACAATGGGTTATCAGTTAACAAACAATTTGGAGTGCGAAGAAATTTGACAACGAACACTTCACGAAAGATTTTTTGTGTTCGGTCAACGAACACATTTTCGGATAACGAACCAAAACAAATTCTAATGAACACTTCTTGGAGCCTAATGTTCAAGGTTGGGTTGCTATACCCAATGGACAAAAATTGTCATTCCTCTCTTGAATTTTGTTCCTTGCTTATATTCAAAGCTCTATATTGGGGGAAAAAATTTTTTTCCAATAGAATATTTGTAGCCAACTTGGACCATTAGTTTCGATTTTTATTTCATTCAAAACCAAATTTGGACTAATACTGACATTGGCCATCGAAAATTTTATGAAGTTGGAGGATATCAGAGCAATGATCTTAGAATAGCACTCAAACAAAGCAGATGTCAGTGAGGTTGGTGATCTTTACAATCATAATCCTTTTAATCACTTTCGGGAAATCCTGGAAAAGAGAAAAGCAATTGATATTGGACTTATTTTTAAGGCACTATAAACAAAAACTGAAAGACTGATTAATAGGCAAAACCGTATTATTTTTTAATAAACTTACCAAGAAATTATACACCCTTTTATAATTTTATTTTTAGGATCTTCAGAACGAATTAATCGGTTTCACAAAAACAAATATGGTAAATCGATAATCGGTTAACGAACAATTCTGATAGTGACTTAGACTTGTTACAAATTATGTTCGCTAACCAATTACACTCTGTATATCCTACGAAAAATTATCTTGATAGGCATATCACATGGTATACTCAAATACCTTCCAACACAATGTTAAATTTTTGAGTATCTGTTATTAAGTGTCAATGCCTCTGAAAAAAATAAGGTGAAAATTAGGAATAGAAATTACTGTATTCCGACAATTAACCAAATGAATTCTGATAATAAGTATATATGTATAAAATATTGCATTTATATAAATGTAAATATAAATTTCGTTCAAACAATAAATAATCACTATTAGAAATTACAATAAATTCTGCGCCATGAAAATGTGTTATTTAACCCTTCCAAACTTGTATCTGAAATTTTTCTGGTATTTTATTAATAAAATATATCTATTAATATCACTTATAAAAAAAATTAAATGCATACTTGTATGTGCAAAATATTACTCATATATAATTTTACTTATAAAAAGTAACTTCATGTTTTTGAAGTATGCATGGTTAAGAACTTTTTATTTGTTAGGTAAGTCATAATACCTCCTTTAAGTATAATAAAAAATTGCAATTGCAAAAAAAAAGAACCCTGAAAATGTCGTTTTTATTAAAGTCATCGTATTGACTTTAATAAAAACAAGGTCGAGATTGTAAAAAATCTTGTTCCTTATGTAAGTTGTTTTGTACATTTTTAAAATTGCATTAATCAAAAGGAAAGGTAATTAGAAAAGTGTATTCCAAGAAGAATACACCGTATTTGAGACATATTTGAATGAGTAACTCAAACAATTTACTTATCAATCTTTATAAATGTATAAATATTTTTTTTAAATAGCCTGGAGGGAAAAGTAGTCTGCTAGTTATCCATAATACATAACCAAATATTAAAATCTTCATGATTATATAAGAAAGTTGCAAGATGGAAAAAAAATTCACTTTTGCTAAGATAGTCATTTAGATATCTATAAAAATATTTTTATTTATTTATTTTTGCTAAAGTATTCCGGTATTTCTTTCAAAAAGTTGTTCAGTGGAGAGTTCTGAATCCACTAGCTACTTTTAATATTTTATTTGCCTCGTTATTACCTTCAGTGACGATCGAGGCTTAAACTAGTATATTGTTAGGTATGTGAATCACAAAAATTAGCCTCGGCGATCACCCTAAAATGTCTTGGTAACCATCGGTTGATTACGTTCCCAACTTAATGCCTAACCCATGTCATACGGGAGTAGGTGTTAAGATACATTTTGTATGTATGTTTCTTATCGCGAAGTAATGCGATAATTTTTGCTATCCGTTAAAAACTGCTAAACTTTTTCTTATAAATGTTCATTTATCCTATAAGTTTTTACATTTAATGAATGTATTCCATTTACGAATTTCCTTATGTTAGCTATTAAGCAACAAAAAAAATAGATTTTTATTTCAAAAACTGTTATCGTGACAGAATTTTAATTGATCATACTTCTGTAGTTTATTTAAATTTTAAATGTGATGAAATTAAAGTAATGTTAAATATATTTTGCAAAATTTTTGATTTACCTGAAAAATCGTAACTTAATATTTTGGAAAAATGATGAATTGATGTTTATGAATTAATTCATTGTAAATAAAACTTTACTCATTGTTAATACAATGAGTAAAGTTTTATTTACATTGTTAATACAATGAGTAATATCGATCGTTATCTATTTAACTCGGGATTGTACTTTAAGGAAATAACTGGTGGACCGCAGGGCTACTGTCGATGTTACTTTTTATGATTAACATTCCTAAAAGTATACTTATTCTATCGCCATTGAAATTGATCCCGAGATAAATAAAAATTAAGAATAGCTCGTAACCTAATAAAGTCTGCCTGTCTCTGATTTAACTGACTTAGCTATTGTAATCAAATAATATTTGTGTTTGAAATATAGAAAATCGAGGAGTACCGTAAAATATTTTAATTACAAGATCGATTTCTACTTTAAAATTTGTACTCATTTCTTTTACGTTTTTAACTATTTCATTGAACAGTATTTGATTATGACTATAAACACAATTTCTTTTAAAGATTACTACGATGTGTACATCAAATATTATTCTGCGAGAACTATAGACTTTTATACTATGTAAAGTGTAATTAAAGTTTTATAAGAAATATTTTTTACAATGTAATTTTTTTATACATTTCATTGTGAAATGCTTTATTTGGATTAAATCTTAAGTGTTTTTAAAAAGATCTTAGTCAACAATTATATACACAGTCAGTCACTAAAGTCTACGTACATACCCTGATTTTCATATATTTTGCACATAACTCATAATTTCAAAAATTCAATTTTATTTTTACAATTATTTCTCATAATAAAGGTTTCAAATTATGTGGTCACGAAATTCTACATACAGAGAAAGGAAACTCAAATTTTTGGAAATAAACAAAAATAAAAATACCATTAAAACTTGGTAGACCTTCCTTTTGAAGCAATGACTGCACGCATTCGGTTTGGCATCGAATTCACCAGGTTCTTTGTTGTTTCTGGTGAAATTTGGGACCAAGCTAGCTGCATAGCCTTCTTTAAGGTTTTGACGCTGGTAATGGGTTGTTGTCCCGTTTTGACCTATGCCTCGGAAACTTGGACTTTGACTGTAAAAGAGGAGAGGCTGTTGGGCCTATTTGAACGCAAGATTTTAAGAAGTATCTTTGGAGGTACGAAGGAAAACGGTGTCTGGCACAGAAGATACAATACAGAAATCTATCGAATGTACAAGGAGCCAGACGTTGTACATCACATTAAAGTAAGCTGTCTCAATTGGGTTGGACATATTATTAGAATGAAGGACAATAAAACATTAAGGGAATTTTTTTTTTTTTTTTTTTTTTTTTGCAAAACCCATCAGCGTAAGAAGAAGAGGAAAACCAAAGCTGAGATGAGTGGATGCAATCGAAGAAGACTGTAGGGTCCTTGGAACAAAAAATTGGAGGAGTTTGGCTGCCAGTAGAGGTGGCTGGAAGAAACTTGTTCAGAAGGCCTTGGCCCATCCGGGGCTGGCGTGCCATGAATGATGAATGGGTTGTTGTCGTATTTTTCTGTCCACTTCCTCCCAAATGTGTTAAATTGGGTTAAGGTCTGGAGACTGTGGAGGTGAATTCACCTGTATGGGCGTCTTGTCAGTCATTCCTTCACAATCTTTGCCGTGTGCTTAGAATTATTGTCGTGCTGGAAGACAAAGCTGCTTCCAAGTCCCAATTTTCTGACTAATTCATGTAGGTTGCCTTGCAAAATCTTCATGTATCCAAAACGATTCATAGTAACCTTGATGAAAACCAGATCTCCAGCTGCTACCATGGCACCTTAAACCATCATACTGCCTCCACCGTGTTTTACGGTGGAAGTCAAATTCTCAGGGTTCATTTCTGTGTTTTTTTCCTCCAAACTTTTCCACGGCCATCACTTCCAAAAGCATGAACTTGCTCTCGTCGGTGAACAAAACTGTTTTCCAAAACTCAAAATCCTTGTCAATATGTGCAGAAGCAAAGGCAAGTCTTTTCTTTCGGTTTACAGATGATACGAATGGTTTCCTTCTGGGAACTCTGCCATTGTAGCCGCCCGATCGAAGAATTCTACGAACATTTTCTGGGTGTACCTGCTTTCCAATTTCTGTTGCAATTTGATTCGCTAACTCAACCAATCGCAGACTTTTGTGGCGCGCTAATTTTTACATATTCACAAAAATTTCCAGTAGATGATAGTTTGAAACTTTTTTAATTGTGTAAATCACAGTTTTTAGTGAAGAAGGAAATATTTATTGGATTTTGCAAATTGAAATATAACTCGGTTTTGAAATGTACCCTTTTTTAAGGTTGTATGTAGACTTTTGTGACTGACTGTATATATATAATCTTGCATGTGTTTACATATAAACTTAACCTTGCGCCGTAAAACCCAACCTATAAACTTAAATTTCTTATACATATGAAATCAAGTTTAACTATACGGCATATAATGAAAAGAAAATGAAAGTATGAATCATATATGAAAAATAACTGAAATGTAATTAGTAATCAACAACAAATAAAATAAGATTATTTTAATTTTGTAAGTAGTGTCTGTTATTTGTGAATGTAGTTATCCATAAACTCATCAATGAGTCTGCCTATACTTATTTTTAGTAAAAACTTCGTATTCGAAAAAGAAATTTCTCACTTTGATATAAATTTAGACTAAAAATGTAAATTTTACTTCAGAAAAAACAGGCCCAAATTATTGGCTGGCGATGACGGTTTGGCGATCACTATTTTGTTTCCGTGAAGATTGACTGGGAGACTATGTGCCCCAAACACTGATTCTCAAATAAAATAATTTTTCACACTCAGTGTCTTGAAGCCTAAGTGTGCGAGCGAAATAGTTATTGTCTCAGTTTAGCAGATTGTGGATTCGAATCCTACTTCAAGTGTGAATGTTTTCAAAATTTTAATGTACATTTTAAACTATAAATTTTTCAGTCGAGTTAGCCTTCGCATGCACAAAGTAACCATAGACCGTAAAACTAAACCGAGTCCTGAAATAAGTTTTACACTGCAGGTTCCTGAATATTTCTACCCTCCCCAACCATATATCAACAAAAATTTTTAGAAATGAAAATTAAGTTTGTTGGTATTATAAGCTACTTTAATCGCAAAGAATGTTTTTTGCAGTTTCTTATTTTAAAAATTATTCGATAACTTTATTAAAATCTTGAAATTTCGAAGGATTACAATTGTAACACATTTTCCTAATAGGAAAAAGTTGTATTTGGATTTAGAAATTGTTATTAAAAAAATTAACTTCGTGCCCTTCATCGAAAGATATCTATCTGTTCTACATTTTGAATTGGATAATATATATTTTTATGTTTATGTATTGTATATATACATGATACACACTTGTATGTAATTTTGATGAAAATATTTGAGTTGTATTTGAGCCACTAAAAGGATTTAAGTCAGTACTATGTTATTGTTAATTTGAATAATTTTTGCTTCGAAAAAAAAAACTCGCGAGTGAGTTTTAAAAATACATCAAAATATGTGCGATCTTCGTCACGAACTATTTCTCCCAGACGAAAACCGGTATCAACAATAAATTGTTTATTTTCCCCTGCTACTCGAAATCTTTACGCATGCGTGTTTAAAGAAACTACGACTACTTCGCTCTTCCTGGAATAAAAATGAGCATACGTGAGCAAATGAGGTGGGAAAAAATTTCGCCACATTTTTTATATTTTGAGGTTCAATTTGTTGTTCTTTTTTTATTTATTTTTCTGAACGTTAGTGTTGTGTTTGGGTGGAAATTTTAAAGCGATGAGATCGTCGTTTCAGATTTCTTTATTATATAATTCATTTTACTCGAATGAAAATGTTAGATAATATGAATTTTAAACATTAAATTAAAACTAAAAATTGACATAAAGATAAAACTGCTGAAAATTTGATTAAGCCTTATTCAAAAACAAAGGAACATTATAAATTCTAAATGTTGTAAATTATTTAAATTATTATGGCTTCTACATTGACTGATTTATATTATATACTTAAAAGGAGCGTATATTTATTATTATTTATTCTATGGCTGTCTAAATCTATTTATATTAGAAACGAGCATTTCTGTTTCCTATTATCTAGGGAGATATTTTCCATTTTATAAATATGTATATTTTTATAATGTAACTAATTAATTTCTAAATAAATTGTCCACTCAATATTCATAGGCAATATATGTAGAGAATTCGAGTTCGCTTTGAATTTTTCTTAGGACACTGATAATTTCAAATCATTTCTGTCAATGTTTGATAAACTGACATTAAAAGCGGTATTCTTTCCACAATTCAATTCAACCTTCTAATTTTTTATCTTCGAGTTTATGGAATATAAAAGAGTAAATTTTTTCCCTTTAACACTGGAAAATTTTAGAGTGCCAGAAATTTTTAAATCTTTCAACAAAGATACCAAACTTTTTTGTTTAGTGAGTGTTTCTGATACGGTATGGCAATACTGTGTTCAATGTAAATATTTGTCATGTGATTTGTGAATTTTAAATTGTTGCTTTTTAAATTTATAAAATTTCACTTGTGCAATTTCAAAAACTAGAAATAAAAGAATGTTTAAAAATAATATATTTTTAGTAGATATGGTTTTCATTCGAAACATTTTTAAAATCTGAAAAAATTTGGAAATAGTTTAAAGTTGGAGATTAATATTTTTTGATTTAATAAAATAATCGAGATATTTATTATAATTATTAAGTAACAATATTTTTAATTACTTAGAAATTATTGAAAATCTTTAAAAGATATTGTGTTACTAAAACTTTCTTTAATGATGTCTCGAATTTGAATATTTTGTTTCTATTTTATTTTCCATAATAGGTAATTTAATTACATTATTGCGTTATTCTGATTATACTGAAAAATATTTCAAGATTTTTCTAAAGTTTACCTTGCCGAGAAATTTTTAATTAAAATATAAAATATTCATAGGCCAAGCATTTTATTTAAACAATTTTTCATCATTTATCAAATTTGATTTTAAATATTGATTTTAAAATTTTATTTTTGGTTGGATTTAAATAATTTTTTGAACATTAAACTAGCCATTCCAAACCTTAGTTCAAATTCTTACTCAGAGAAGTGATTCATTGTCTTGCTATGTCTCATATCGATTCATCTGAGCAATGAAAAGATAAGCGTCCAATTGGAGAAATCGCGAACTTGCTTGTCCTAAACCTCAATTCGGATTTTAAATACCGTGTGTTGAATAAGGCTTAAGTACCATGTGTGTGAAGAAAGTTTTCTAATGTCTAGAAATTAAGAATAGGAAATATTGTGCTTAAATTAGAAAAGTTGTCTCTTTTGCAAACATAATATTTATTTGCAATTTCTTTTCTGCTCTACTAAAAAATGATAAGTGATAGGACAAAAAGGTATTAATATCTCTTATACATGATGTTCATAAAAGAATGTACAAATTTTCTTACTATTATCCAAGATTTAAATGATTTTTTAAAATTTACATTTGCAAGCTAAAAGTATAAATTATTCATTTATAATGGATTGTGATTTTCTTTAGTTTTTATGAAAACTTAAGCAAAATCTCTTTTCATTAGATTATCTTTATGAAAAGAATTGGAGCATTTCCGCGCATTATCAGTCTTTTAAGAATGTAATTTATTTCGGTTTATATATACCTACTTACACGTGTGTATATATATATATATACATACACGTATGTGTATATATATATATATATATATATATATATATATATATATACATACACGTATGTGTATATATATATACACACACTCTGTTGAAGTTGAGTTAAATGTGCATTGAGATAAGATTATTTAGATTTCATTTATTATTTTTATTAAGCAAATAAAAAACGTGCTGAATAGCGCCCTTTTCTTTAGAATAAGCACTAGATGGCGCCAGTTGCTATGAAATTCGCACAAATTTATAAATTGTCCGATATTTATTTTTTCCTTTATAAAAGTAAAAATATCTTACAAAGCTTAAATGCATGTATTAGAACTAGTATATTTAAATTTCATGCATTGTTTACATTATTAGTCTCATATTTATCTTTATAAAATTATATATTTATTCTTTCTTTTTATGAGTTTGGGGAATTTTAATTTGATAATTTGAAATCAATTGGTAAATAAATTTAAGGCCTAATGATAACCTAAATATGCATTATTTTATTTTTTAAATACAATTTTTTAGTTAATTTTTTTCTAAATATTTTATGTATTTTCATTTATATTATTTCCTTTTTTTACAATCTTTGTCAGTTCATCATGTATTCAAGTTTTACATGAAAATATGCTTAATAAGAAATATATTATTAATATAAAATTGCATTAATCAAAGCTTTTCTATTACAACTCTCAAATACTTACATTAATACGATATCTGTTTTGTTGGTATTTTGGTATATGTTATTTTAACTATTCTCTTCAGATAAAGACTGGTTACATGTGTGTATTGATAGATAGCCAGGGCTTCCTTTAGTGTCGCTGGTGTTTACTTTAACTTCTTTGGTCATAAGGAACTTTTAATTACTGGTCTATCAATTTTGATGGTAAATGTTGAACAATCAGAACTTAAATACAAGCAAATTATTGACACATTCTTTGGCAATCAGAAAGTTTGCTGTTTAGTGGATCTCCACTTACTGCTGTAAGCTTGGCAATGAGCAAGCAAACAAGTTGAACAAAGAGGATTGGCACTCCATCCACCTTTTCTCCCAATTCCTCTTTGAAATGGCAAGTGACTTTTCAGGAACAAAATTCGATAAATAAATAAATGAATAAAAAAAATTCATACATTTATAGGATTAACATTTATAACATTACATTTATAGGATTAACATTTATAACATTTATAGGATATAGATTGCGAGTTTAAGGCCAGGGGCATACAAGGAAGAATTCACTGTAAAACTGACTACAGTAAAACTTCAGCAAACAAGTGACGTCACAAAAGCTCCAAGAGAACTTTAAAGTTTTCCTGAAAGTTAGAAATATCTGCCATGGCACCAGTGACAAACCAAATTATTTACCTTTTTCTTTTGTTTTTTCTCCCTTCGAAATAATGTTTGCAATTAACTTTTATTAATATTTTTATGAAGATTAATTCATGAAAAGTTTTCCCAAAAGTTATTAATTTTTTAATATTAAATATTACCTTTTTATTAAATTATTTACTAAAAATTCAATTATTTATTAATGATGATAAAATAAAGAAATTTTATTTTATTAAAATTAACATTTCTGTAAAATTTTAGAAAGATTATTTTTAAGAAATTATATAGATTGAAGATATTTGTGAGATTCAAAAGATAGAACTTATTTTGACAAACATAAAAAATGTTCTGTTCTAGGAAATAAGTCATATGTTTTACAAAGCATTTGAAAAATCTGATGTGCGTTATAATTTGTATTAATACTAAACCTGGATTTTTTATGAGCAGGAAATAAATTGAAATTCAGAATCTTATTATTTTTATATTTGAATATATCTTTAAATTAATTTAGATAAAATACGCAAAACATATTTTACATTTAAATATACTGTATTTTATGTTATTGAAAACATTGATTCTTGTGTTAAATATGTATAACTGTGAAACAGTAATTTTGCTACATATTTTATGTTGCTTAGGTGTGATAGATTTTTAATAAAATAAATACAATATTAAATTTTATAAAAAATTAGGAATTGAAGTAATATTTGTTAACAATTCATGTAAATATTGCTGAGCCAAATTAAGTTAAAATATAAAGATACAATAATGTAAACATGTTTTGATTGAGAATTAAGGTTATGGAAGTCTGTATGTGTAACTACCATTTATTTTTGATTACACTGCGTGGTAGCCTAGTGATTTGGGCATCGGACTTCTATCTGGAAGCCTAGGGTTTGATTCCCAATGCTGCCAAAGACCCACTGAGTACATGTGATATACGTGCTCATTAAATATATGGAGAATCATAAGTCCTGTGGTCAGTCATTGAGCAGTTGCCATGGGTGCAATGGTCTGGAGAAAATTTCCTCCCTCTTCAGATCAATTTCAAAATTGAGGGAGTGGATCCTCTGGTGGTGCCATCTACCGGAGAAATTAAAAAAGATCAAAGACGTACTTTCACCTTCGTGGTGCTCTGATTAATATAAAAGACATTCCCCTATTGACTTAAATTCGCATAGCCAAGGCATAGCGAGCTTGGCTTGTCCAAGTGTCATAAGCAACAACAGCATATATATTATATATCTGCAATGATAAAATCAATTATCATTGCAGAATTAGTTTAGATTTTTAAAGATTCAGGAATGCATTATTATATTTTTTGTTTTTCATAAAATAATTTACATGAAAAATATTTTAAGACTATTTTAATTACATTGGTAATTTTCTTGCCATTTATTAAAAGACTTATAATTATTTTTATTTTAAGATTTATAGTTATTATAAAAAAATTATCTCAATTTTTTATTTTAAAAATATATTTGAGATATAATATAATTATATTATATTCAAAGAGTAATGATGCAATTCAGTGAGTTTGATTAAATTTAAATTATGAAACATGCACTAGTTTTATTGAATAATGATAGTTTTTAATATTTTTGAACAAATTATCAAAATGTAAAAATATGTCAAGAAATTACACATTTTAATTTTTAATATAAATAAATTAACATTTTTTTCTGAATTCTCGATGAATAAACATTCATAATTTCACAAAACTGATATTGCCCATCAGTCAAAATGTAAATAATAATTCAATATGATGTAAACAGTTTCATTGGTTCAACAGAACAATGACGTCACATGATATGACATCATTATTTCTTCTTTGTGAATTCAGGAAGAATTCTCCTGGTTTGCGCCTGGCCTAAGAGTAATCATCAGACATTTTTATCAAAATTGGCTGTCTCACTCCTTTTTGTGATACTATGTATATGAGGGGAGAACATTATTTTAGTTACTATTCCCTTTTAAATTCACTCTCAAGCTGACTTCGTAGTTCTTTCATCAACTTTTACTTGTTTTACTTCTGAATTATTTTGGGCAATAAGTTGCTTTATTAGCAGTATATATGTATGTATATATATATAATATAATTGTATAATACTATATGTCAGAAATTATTCTTTAATAGAAAATTTTCTTTATTTATAAATAATAATTTCATTCAAAGATAAGAGATTAAAGGATGATTATATTTAGTTGAAAGAGTTGGACTTCATCCATCTCTGTATAATATCCAAAATAGCTTAGATTGTTTCTTAACAAATTCTTTTAAAAAACTTATATAATACTATTTTACATTAGTTTATTTCATTTTCTAATTGTATCAATTCTGTTTTGAATTTAGAAGTAAGTGTATTATTCAGTAAATTTTTTAGACATGTACTAAACATTAAGTATGTTCTTATTTATTGAAGTCGCACATAACAGAAAATCTGTGAGAAAACAGAACATTAAGCCAAACTCATAAATAATTAATTTGTGTTTCTGCAATAATATTGAATTGACTGCTAGAATTATTTCTATAATATTTTAAGGATGTTTGTTTTTTTTTTCTATTTTTGTGATATTTATGTTAATTTTATTTTTACAGTGATGAAAATGATACGTCACAAAGTAGTGATGAAGACGATGTTGATTTGGAAGAAGGAGAAATATTGGATTCTGGAGCTGAAGAAGAGAAGGAAAAAGATTTCTCAAACAGTATGTTTTAGTTATGCAATTTATAAAAATAAAAAATGTTACTTTAGAAAATAAGGACAATTACTATTTTTGTCTTTCTACTAAATTAGTTTTTGTGAGAAACAATTTTGCAATATATACACAGTCTCCAAATCATAGTAATCAAAAAAGATTTTTTGATGTTAGAAACTAACATAGTGATGTATAAAAATTTTCATTTTAAAAATAAAGTTTTTTTGTAAATAATCTAAACTATGTTTTTACAGATTATATATTAAATCATTTATATTTCATTATCATAATTCATTCATTCATAAATCATTATCATTAAAATGTGACATGCTTATGAAATTTTAGCAATGACTGGTAAAATTTTAGGTAAAAGTTTTGCTACTTTTCCATTTTGCCTGAACAGGTTGTTACAGGTTGAACTCTTGGTTGTTACCACTTGAAATCAACTATTTCAAATTGTTAATTTTTTCATTATCATTATTAACTTTTTACCTGTTACATTTTAAATATTGAAAAATATTTATGCAAACAAAATAAATTTTTTTCAACTGACTCATTCTTTATTTTTCTGACTTATCACTGAAAATGTTAACGTGGCAAGATTTATGCTCGTGCAAAAGAAATTTTACCAAACTCTTTTCACTTAAACATATCTTGGTAGGTATACATTTTTAAAAAATTACATCCGCTAAGATGTATTATAATTACTTCATTAAAATGACCCTCAATATCCTCATATGAGGAAGTGTCTATCGTGTGTCTTTTTAAGCTGAACAAAAATAAGAAATTTTTTTCCTATAATTAGAAAATTTCTTTTCAGAATTATAAGTCAATTTTTCAAAAGTAGGTAAAAAAAAAGAACGTTTAAATTATAGGTTGCGCGCTTATTCAACTTATGTTTTGGAACAAAATTAGTTGTGGCGATGCTAATACGTAAGTACCAAAATAACTTTTAAAAATAAAGAAATTAAAATTTCACAAGTAAAGGAAAGAAACAATATCAACACAAGTTTTGAAAAAAAATGCATGAAAAGTTAAATTTTCCAGTGTGAGTTTATAGATAATTTAGTAGGCAAAATGTTTTTAAAAAATGTGTAATTAATATTCATTTTTTAGAAAAGTCAAATATGTATAGAAATTTTTCTGCTACATATTGAGCTTATTCCAGCTGCAGAACAAAACTACTGGTATTTTGTACTAAAAATGAATTTCTTTTGTTTCTTTACCAGTAATTTTTGAGGGAAAAAGTTTTCTTCATACTGCCTTGTAGAATAACTTTCCTTTATCATAAAATATTGTGTTTATGATTGCAAAATTAATTTTCTCTAATTTTAGGCTCCCTGAAAGATGCCCTGGATAAAAATTGCCTTCAAAATATTGAACAGTTAATTAATCAAGCTAAGAATGTTGATAATAGTAGTCCAAACCATAGTAAAAACATCTCACCACGAAAAATGGTAAGATTATTTTATATGTAAATTAAATTTAATATGCAATTCTGTTCATTGATTCCTTAATTTAATTATTTCTTAAAATATCTACTGCTTTTAGAATAAAAGACCTGGAAATTATATTGATCATGATCATGATGACAGTAACACTGACCAGAATGATGCTTGGCTGTCTCGTTCTCCCAAGCATAAGAAATCTGAAAGAACAATTGACTATCGAAATGAACTTGAAGCTTATCGAGGAACCCCACCTAGTTCACCTGAACGAAAAAAACGGTAAGAAGCATTAAATTTTTGATAAAGATTCTAAATAGAAAATTTATTTCACTATATTTAAGATTAAAATAAAAATTTATCATTCAGTAATAAATTATTCTAGAATCAATTAGTCCTGATAAAACAAGTATTTTGAATAAGGTTTCTCTTATATATATAGAAATTTTTGATATTTAAATGGCTGTATTTTAAAGATTTAATAGTTAAATCTAGTCTTGCTTATTAAATATCCTAATTTTAAAAAAAATAATAAATTTATTCCAAGAATGCAATAAATTTTAATGTTTAGTTGCAACATTATAAACTTACAAAGTTAAAATCAAATTAACTTTTGGCATAAATCAATTATGGAGTGCTGACTTTTTTCCCACATAAATATTTTAGCCTTATTTGAAATTAAATCCTGATTATCTTGATATTTATACTTAATCTTGAAAATAATCCAATTTAATAATCCATAATATGCATTTACTAATGAGCAAATTTTACAATCCATCCTATGAGCTTATTTTGAAATTTTTTGTTATCTTAAATGACAATGTTTTATATTTAGAGATGGAAAGTCAAGGAGAAAAAAATCCTCCAAAAAATCAAAGAAATCAAGCCGTAAAACAATTACACGTAAAGATGCTAAAGGCCAGCGGGTTATGAGGTATAAAAAAGATGCAGCTAGAGGAAAACCCTGTAAATATTTTAAAGAAGGAAATTGTGCAAAGGTAATTCATTTTTGCTTTAATATTAAAACTTTTTTTTTCTTTTTATATTATCTGGTCTTTGTTTTCATTAAGAATATATTTGTTCAACTTATAATATTATAGTATAACAATTTAAAAATAAAGCTCACAATGTTTTATTGATTTTAAAATAATGTAGTTTAGTAAAACAAAAATATGTTTTCTTTTCTTTATTTAGGGTTCTGATTGTCCATTTTCACATTCTGTGCCAGAGCAAAAGTTTAGAAAGAAAGAATTATGCAAGTTTTACTTAAGTGGACACTGTAATAAGGGGAAAACTTGTATATACATGCATGATATCCTTTTTTATTAGATTATTGCTGTTATATTGTGTATTTTCAATATTGATTTTTGAAAATAATTAATGTATTTATTCAAAATTAATAATTTTTAATTTATTCATTTAAAATGGAACTTTGAGAAATTGTAAATATATTTACTTGAGTGAAAATCTGAATATTTTATATTCTATAGAAATCAGAAGACTAAATTTTTTCATTGAAAATAAAATTGTTTAGCTTAGAATTATAAAAACTTATATGTTATGTAGTACAATATATTTTGTGTGTAGTTACTATTTCTATGCTTAGTGCAAAGAAATATTTTGTCATTCAACAGTCATTTTTTTCCTCACAAGATTTAATTAAATTGTGATCAAAGTTTCTGTCATACAGAAAAAATCTTCAATGCAGATAATGATCTGTCAAATTTAGTACTTTATCTTCATACTTGAACTCTATGGAATTACTTACTTATTTTAAGAACATGTAATCATAATTATAATCCATGACATACTTTATTGCTTCAAAAAATTATCTGAACATATTTAAAGTTTTTTTTCACCCATTTGTGTTCATTCTCATTCTTAAATTGTCATTAAATGACTATTTTAAATATAATTATATATTTATCTACAAAACTTAAATATAGATTTGTAAGTACTTTTTTTCTAAATGTTTATGTAAGTTAATTTCCTTAATATTGAATACGTGAATTCCCGTGCAAGTTCTACCATACAGGCTCTGTATGCTATGCTAAAGAAGACTGCAGGTTTTCTCATGCTCCTCTGACAGAAGAAATGAAGAAAGTTTTATCTGATGTAGGTATTTTTTAATGTTTTGTAGCTAAAAAACTAAATATTTCATGTATCTTATGAAAAAATTTCTTAGTATTTAAGGCAAGTTCATGGTGACAGAGATCATCATCGAGATGATGACTTTCATCATCGGGAAGAGGATAACAGGGAACATGACAGAGGAAGAGCTAGAGAAAGAAAAAGGCATCACAGCAGAAGTCCTGAGCCTTCGAAAACTCAATCTCAAGCTCCTCCTCCGCCAAAACGAGTTTGTCTTCTAGGATCACCTCCCAGGCAAATAAGAGAATCTGAAGAGACAAAGCGATGGCAAGAAGAAATGAAATTATTACAGCATCAAAACCTTCCTGGATTTGAAATAAACTTAGCACCTGGCGAAGAAAACATGCCGCCAACAAATTTTCCTAGGTAAATAAATACTTGTTCCTCTTTTCCTATATGAATGTGATTTTTATAAAATCTCTAACTATAGCAAATCAGATATTTATGAAATGGTCATAGCAATTTTTTAATGCAGCTCATTTATGGAACAATGCAAATATGCATATGATGCTGTAACAAATGATTTTAGATGCACAAGATGATATTGTTTGTAGACAATTAAATGTGTGTCTATGTATATCATTATTTATCAAATAATGCCCATGGCAATTTTAAGAAAACACTTCAAATAGCAATTTCTAAATTTAATAATTCAAAGTTTACATATTTCATCTTTTGTATGAAAATGAAAAAAAATGTGTAAAATATATTAATATAATAGAGTGTTCCATTTAATCTATAAACAATTTTAAAGTTGTTTAATTTTATTCCATATTTTATTTAAAACATTTCATGATAAAAAATTTGTAGTTTAAGTTTTTTTTATTTATTTATTTATTTAGGATGATTAGTCAAAAATCTTATGTATCAATTTTAATAATTTATAAATTGACAAAATTATTTGGTGTTTAATATTTATCTTTGTGTTGAATCAAAAGCTAGGATTTTTTTTTTTACATTTTTTGTTCTAACTTATTCTGATAATAAAATATACAAGTGTTTTTATTTCAACTATTACTATTTTGCAGTTTTCTGAGCAATTTTAAGTATTTTATTTAATAAATAATATTTGGTGGGTGTGTGCATCAGCATTCATTCTGTGCTTGTATAACATTGGTTAAGCTTTTTAGGTTTTTATTTGAAATAATTTAAGTTTTTGAATAACTGAACTAATTTTGTATCTGTTGAATTCTTAGGTGATTTTAGTACCACTGTCTAATAACACAAAGTATAAATAATTAAAAAATATATACTTCCAAACAAATTCTTCTGATTCTAAGAGGAAATAATCTTTCCTTGCTTAAAAATTATCTTGCTAATCTAGTTTATAATTAGTGCTGTAAATCAAAGATATTCGTTAAATTGTAATGATGCTGTTAAATATAAAATTTTGAATCATTTCAATTATTTTGATTATTAATGATAAACTTTTAAAAGTTGTATATATTAGTGTTTTGTCACCCTGTGCCTTAATTAGTAATAGAAATTCTGTCAATAAAGAAACTAGTGATACAAGCGCAGCCCTAGTTTCTTTATTGAAAGCACATTTTGCAACTTACACTGAAAATTGTATTTTTAATATTTCAGTAATTTTCCTCTAACTCTTTTGTTTATTAATTTAGATATTTTTTATTCATCATATTGATTTTAACTGTTATTTTTATGTATGCTTTAGCATTTACTGTGCAATAATTGGATGTTTTTTATTTTGATTCATTAATTTTTACTTTAAAAGAATACCTATGATGTATATATTTCATTATTTTCTTTGCCATTTATTTATTCATTGAATATGGTGCCATAATAATTCAAAGATAAAATTTTTAATAAAATGAAAAATCCATATGTGGCTTTTATTGATCTCTATCTAAGAAACTTTCATTTCAAAAAATTACCCTACAACTTCAAAACTATCAAACCTCATTAATTATATGTATGTACATTACTAATACTGAAAAAAATTCAAAATTCCTTTGTAATAAAAAAAGATCAAAGCCTTACTTCAAATCTTTTTTAAACTTCTAAATAAACAATATAGTTTTATTGTTCTTATATGCATATAATGTGCTTCTAAAATTTTTAAAAGCTTATACTTTAAAAAATACAAGACATAATTTTTTTAAAAATTTTAAGCCTTTGTATTCTAAATAACAGTTTGCATTTAAAGTTATTTAAAGGTATTAATGTTGAATGTATGTATAAATTTAAAATTGAAATTTTTATATCCATGTAAATATATTAAATCTGTCTACTTATTATTAAATTTCTAAATCATATTGCTATTTATAGTAAAATTCCGTAAAAATTAGTAATTCAAAATTTAAAAAGCAATATAGCTGCTATTCTAATTTAAAACCGAGCTATGTGAATTGCATTTCCATAAATTGATGCAAACATGTATCATAAAATTATAAAGGAAATTAATCTATGTCTGATGATTTTATTATTTAAGTTCAAATTATTATAATCATAATATTAAATAATTTCTTGTTGTTAATCTTAAGAAATTATTGAATGTATACATATACAGAAAGTTTTTTATGTCTATGCATTTATAATATCATGTTAAATTATATTTAGTTAAAAAATGTTATCACTAACTATTTAATCTTGATGTTTTAGACCTAATTTTTACCAGGAGACTTTGCTTAATTCAAGCCCCAAAAAACATCCAATCCAAATAGAAGGACCTAATTCTATAAGGCCACCAATTTTATCCCACCACTTCCCACACAGAAATTTCCATGAGGATTCACCTATAGAAAACTATCCCTATGAAGAAGAATTTGCAGGAGCAGAACAAGCTTCAATGAAAGAAGAACCTAGTGATGATTTTGATTGGGGAGATTCCCAAAATACAAATGATGCAAAGCCTAATCGAAATTTGGTATTTAATGGTAAATATTTAATTTGTGTGCCTTGTAAACATGCTTATGTTTTGATACCTAGTTTTATTAAATTCATAGGTGCCTTGAAAAATAATTTATTCAATTGTTATAAAGAAATCTATATATTTGTTGTCATAAAAAAATTTTTAAATAAAGTTAAGGAAAATATTTAAAAAAAAATGCTACATGATTTTTGCTGTATCTTATCATTTATAAATTTCTAATTGTGTATTTTCCAAGTTATTAATTACTTTATTAAATTATATTGTTTGGTTTTATAGACTGTTACTTAGCTTGAAAAACTCCATTTCTTTTCTTTAAAAAAAACCCTTCAGAAAGGATTCTTAAAAATAAAGAAACTTTCAAATATTCACAGATCTTACTGTCATTTGGAAATTAAATGGTTAAATTTACTTGCTGATTTAAGAAGTTCATCAAATGCTTTTATGATTAATAAACTGAAACAAAAATTATTGATTATATAATATTAAATTTTAAAACTCGTTAAATATCACTTTTTGGTATTTTATAAAAAGAAAATGCTTGTCACTAGAAATGTTATTGATTTCAACTAATATGAATTTTTCTCTGTAGATAATTCTCAGTCGGATTTGGATTTTACAAGTGATGTGAAATTTGATGAAACAACTCAATTTAGTGAAATGGAATCTTCCACTGATGGGCCTCCAATTTTTTCTCTTAAAGTGGAAAAAGAAAGTGAATCCTCGAATCAAGATGCTTCCAAATCTTCTGATACAGCATCTGTAAACACTCAGAGTATAGAGCAACCATCTGCTCCTTCCATTGTCATTCCAAGCCACTTGCCGAGAAAACAACGTGAACTATTTATGCGTGTTCAACAACACAATCAGCAGAAACTAAATCTTTCTACTGTTGAAAATAACGAATGTCAAATAAAGAAGGAATCGGATGAAGAAGAGGAAAAAATTGAGGTCAAAGCAGAGGAATCAAAATGGTATAGTAGTGAAGATGATGATGATGATTCTGATGAGTTGCTAACTGATGTTTTGAAGAAAATTCAGCAAGGAGTAAGTTTGTTTAAATAGTAGGCTGTTTCATTTTTGTTTTGTTGCTTTTCTATATGTGGATTTTATGTATAATTTTTCTACGTATTTAAACTTTTATCTACTTTTTACATACAAAATTTAAATATAGTCCTGAACAACTGTCTTTACATTTCATGTATTTAAGTGTCAAAAAATATAATTAATGAATAAAGAAAAATTGTCATTATTTTGAAAAGTTTGGTAATTTATATTTAAAGGAAAATTGTTCAGCAAAGTTAATGAGATCATCAAAAAGAATGAAAACTGTTTTCTGATTGAAAGAAACATCAATAGACTTCTTTGACAATTTATTAAATCTCTTTTTTATTTCATTAATAGAAATTTAAATAAGAAAGTGTTATTGCATTTAAATATTTCATCAATTTTTATTTTATTTATTTTTTTTGTTTGAAATCATATTTATCTTCCATAGTTTATTTGATAAATTATTAAAAAAAAATTTTTTTTCCAGCCTCCTTTACCAAAACCTGCTGAAAAGAAACCAGCTGTAGATTTAATGGAAATGCTTAATAAAATCCAACAAAATACATTAGAAAAAAACAAAATAGCATCTAATACACAGCAACCAAATTTATTAGAGCCCTTTTTGAAAAACATACTTGGATCTGTTCCAACTCCTAGTCCTGTTACAAGTACCCAGACTTCTATAATACCCGAAACAAAAAGAAGAACTCTTTTACCTGACCCTGTCCTACCTGTTTCTACTCCTACTGACACTCTTCAAACAAAAGAAATAATTCCTAAGGATGTTCCTAAAGATCCTCGACTAAAAAACAGAGATCCCCGTACATTATCTTCTCTTACTAATTCTACCAATATTCCAAAGCAAATGTCTAATGATAGAAATAACATTGGAAATAATTCGCCTACATTAGATCTAAATTGCCTAGGAAATAAGCCTTTTCCCACTGTTACCAATGAAACTCAGAAAGAAAGTATACCTTATCGATTACATAACATCTATGCAAAACCTCCTAATTATACACCATATTTACATGCAAGTCAATCTAATCCAAAGCTACTTAATGATCCACGCCTTAGGAAACATCTTCAGCCATCTGCAAAAACGGAAACTCATATGGACAGTGGAAAGGATACTGAAATTAATAAGCCACCAGTACCAAAAGATGTCCCACCTATTCCAGAGCTTTTGCTCAAGTATGAAAAAGTTGATTCTTTTATAAATATATTTGAAAGTAATTCTTCCAGCAAAACTTCAAATACTATTCAAGATAACAAGCATCCTCTTCCTATGGCAGCACAAAGAGTTTGTGATCCAAGAACAATTAGACGTGATTCTCGTAGTAACTCTGGGTCTGACACACCACCTCACCTTACTATTGTTGATACTATTAAATCACCACCACATCAAGAATTTAAGTCAGCACCTGTTTTAGAAAATGCATTAATGGAACCTATATCAGAGAAGAAAAAATTCCCGCCTATTCTGGAGAAGAACTGGACTCCTCCTATTTTAGAAAAGCATCTTTCGCCAGAGGAAATCAAGAAAGAACTAGATTCAGATTCAGAGAGTAATCATGAGCCTCCAAAACTAGAATGCAGTGGAAAAACTTCCTTCGTAAAGTCTCCATCACCTGAGAGAGAGTTCATTGCTATTACTAAAGAATCGCCTCAACATGATAGTGATGCACCTCCAGTAGTTCCCCCTCTTATTATAAAAAAAATTAAGCCCACACTAGCAAGCCACTTGCCACGTGCAATTGCTGACCCGCGAATGGCAAAGCTTCATAATCCTGTGGACCCTAGGCGACTCAGATTAGCATCTTCTGAAAATAGGCTTGTAGAGCGTAAGAAGCAGCCTGTTCCTAATACTGTTAAATCTCCAAGTAATGAAATGACAAAAGAATCTGATACCTCTAGTCCCCCTGAGGCTTCGAAATCTCTATCAGGTGAAGTGGAGGAGACTATTGAAAAAGAAAGTAAATCCAAGTCTGCAAAAAGCATACCAAAGAAACGAAGACTTTCTGATAAAAGTGAAGATAAGAAAAAAACTGTGCATCGTAATAGAAAAAGTAGTATGGATTATGCCTCACCACTTAATTCTTGCGATGTTACAGTTCCACAAAAAAACTCTGGTTATAATAGCTATAATCAACGACCCAAACGAAATATTAATCCTCTCAGTGACAAAGTTTCTACATCATCGGTTTTATCTTCCACTGAACCTTCAGATTGTAGCTCAATTCCTAGCTTTCTTCCCAATAACAGTTCTGATATTGATTGTGATAATAACTGCGATGGTAGTTTGAAAGACAGGTTTAAAACAATCGATCCTACAGCCTCACCTTTCTGTTGATCATACATGCAAATAATATAGATTTAGATTTTATACATTCTTGAAGGTAATATGTATATAAAACTTGTTGAAGTTTAGGGATTGTTAATTTTTTACTGTTAACTTTATACTTTTGTGTCTTCAGAATTTAGATGTTATTCTAAACTCAATTTAAAGTCTTTAGGATTTCTTTACTGTATGATATGAAATATATTTATATGAAGTTTTTATCAGCTTTTTTTAGAAAAAGAATTATAAAATGTAATAATATTTCATTCCAAACTATGAGCACATTTCACAATGTATTATTTTTAATTTTTTGTGTTTGCTGTTATTTTTATATAGTGAGACAAACTGTGTGTGTATAGTTTTTGTATCACCTAAACAAAAAATTAAAATTGATAATTGTGAAATGCAATAGTTAATGTGATATAATTTTATGTTTGTGAATTTTTATATCATTGTTGAACTCTGTGTGCATTATTTATTTTGAGAATAATTTTTTCCTATAACTGTTACTTAAAATTATTTTGTCCTTTAATATTTATTTTCAAGTGCTCCGAGATATTCCTTTTTTTCCGAGATTTCCTAATTTGCTTCCTTTTTCATTTTAAGGCAGTGCTTGAATAACTTTAAAAATATTCTTCAATTTAAAATCAACTTACATTTTTTTAAAAATTGTCTGATGAAATTCATTTCTAAAATGCATTTTTAACAAATTACTGTTACATATTTAAAGCCCTATATAAATTTTAGCTTACAAGTAGTTTTTTCTGCAAACTGCTTTTCCAAAAATGTTAACATCATTATTGATTCTTAATTTTTATCCATTTAATGAATTCCGCAAAATTGTGTTAGAAGTGTGATATAAATTATTGCTAATACAAATATTATCCAAAATTTTTTACAGAAAATGAAGCATATTTTAATTTATTTGCATTGTTATGTATTTGAGTCATTTAATTATTTCACGTATATTATTTTTCTCATCAAATTATATCTATTAATTAATATCCAAAAATAGTATGAAAGATTTGACCTTTTCAAATGAATTAATTCATATTTTATCAATTTTGTTACTTATCTCTGAAATTAATATGGAAATCTTTGGAAGGGTAAAGTTAATTCTATACTCTAAATGATCTAGAAGATCAACGAATTGTATTATGTATGGAAATTTAATAAGGAATAAAAAAGAAACTTATAAAACTCTTTTTCTATAATTCTGTATTTTCATTTTTAGCATCTGTTAATTATTTATTTCTACTTTTATCATTTATTACGAATAAATGTTAATGTTTTTCCTCCAATTCAGAAATCGAATTTTTAACTGCATATTAATATAAAATTTTCACTAAATTCTTAATTTTAGTATTAATACAATAGATATTTATAAACCAATAATAGATTATGTTTTACATGAATTGGTTTATTTTTATCGGAAAAAAAAGGAAAAGCATTGTGTATACAATTTTTAATTACATGTATATTTGTTCTCTTTCATATAAACCGCCTCCCCCATACCTAGAAATTTTTCTTTCTTAATATAGTATTTTCCGTATTACGTTTTTTATTATAGAAATTCATATTTCATTCAATTTTCAATCACTTCTTATAAAATTCATATTTTATATGTGAATATATCAAAAGCAGTATTTTTAAAATGAATGTTGTGTGTGTGAAGATTTGCTGATTCTAATGTTTACCTGTAATTTCTTGCTTTATCTTAATGCAAAATTTGTCTTTTTTGCAACAATTATAAAAAAATTTTAATATTCTCTCATAAGTGTGGAACTTAAAAGTAAGTGAAAAGTGAAATCACAAAATTTTGTTTCATAATATAATACATTAAACAGCATTTATATAATTCTGTATTTGCTGTTTTTATATGATATACATAAATAGTTTTCTTTTTCTATCTCACCTTACCTTATTTCATGTATGCATGTATATTTGATTTTATTTTAGCAAATTCATTTTTTTCACATGTAGTCAACTCGAAAATTTCTTTGCTAAAAAATGAGCCTCAGTATTATTTATGACTTTAGGCCTCTTTATAGATCATAAAATTAAGAAAAACAATCTTTGTGTATTTCATATTATGTAAATTACTTAAAATGAATTATTTTAGAGTGTTTAACAATCAAAAGAAATTAGTTCAAGGGGTATTTAAGTAAAATAGCCACTTATTTGTCCAAAATATTCTATGATGTTTAATGTAAAAATTCAATTATTCCAAAACTTCTGATCTTAATTATTGAAAAACATTTAACTGAGTTAGCTTGGAATGGAGTTAATTAAAATTTTGCTTATAAAAAATCCAATGTGCTCTCAAAATAATGAACCTTTCAAGCATTCTAATCAAATAAATCATTTGAGAATATCTAATAATGATCTTTATTTTATGTTTTATTAGTGTTGTATATATACTTATGTATAATTTATTTGAATTCTAATCTAGAAAATTATGTGTATGTTATGAAATATGTATAAAACATATAACTAATCACCTTCAGAATAAATTTGCATTTAAATTTTCACTATTTTATATGTATGATCATGGGCATGGACTGAGGTAGTACAAAATGAAATAAAATCAATACAAAGTAATTACTATTTCGTTCTGAAATAAGTTTTTACTTTTTAATATGATTTATATTTTTCTGTATAAAGACTATTATTTTAAATCTCATAAATGTGGTATGATTTTTTACAATTTATATTTTTTATTGTTTAATGGTGTAATTTATTTGAAAAATAAATTGTATTAACACATGCTAATGTATAAAAACAATTTAACTAAAAATTGATCCTCTCAGAAATCAAAAATACAATCTTATGCAATGCTTTGTTTATGCTTTCGATAAAAGATGTAGTAAGTTTCAAAATCATAACTTTTGTGTTATCTTTGAAGTATATAAATTAATAAGTTTATTAATTTTCATTTGCAAATGTTTCTTCTCCTTCCTATAAGCTTAATAATTTTATTGCTTTATATTAGTTACTATTTTTAACTAATATTTTAATTTTATTTCAGTCTAATTTCTATGCTTAAAAACTAAGACTCTAAATTTGACTGTGAATTAGGTCCTGTTCCTTTAATTTATTGTCAAGAAAATTATCTGTAAACTATGTATTATTCTGATGAGCTCAAGTTTTGTAATTCAATTCAATCACGCTTCCTCTGTTGGTGGGCGTTTGTATATATGTATCAGTTTGTTAATTTTGTTTTATAAATACTTAATTATTAACTTTAATCCAAATTGATTTTTGGAATCTTGCTCAATAATCCGTTTCTGTATGTGTATAACTTATAAATAAAATGTGAACTTCTAAATAAAAATTTTATATATAACATTTTGCTAGTTTTTAATTCCTTCAAAACACTTTTATAAAAATTTCTGTACTTTTAATTTTCTTTAATTTTTGTTAATTTGCTTTGTCTAAATGTATTCTACAAAAATGCGCAAGTCATTAACGATCTGTTTATGCTGCCACCAAATTCTTCCATGATTTAAATTTGTAGTTTATAGTTCAAATAATGTCAAATTCCATATCTTTAAACAAATAAATGCAAAAATTTACTTATTAGGGAAGAGTATCGTCTACTTGAAAATAAATAGCTCAGACTTCATTTGCATCTTTTTTTATTATGATGACCACATCCAATAGTTTATTTTTTTATTCTAATAGAAAGTACTCACAAATGATATTCTTAATATTTTTATTAATGTATCATCAAACAACTAAATAAAACTGAATTCTTGATTTTTCTACATAATAAATCATACATATTAATTGTATATAAGTGTTAAATTTTAAATTGTTGAAACAAAAGTGTCAAAAAATTTAACTGATGAAATAACTGGAGTTTGGAGTAGCAAGTATAAAAATAGAACTTTGATTCCTTATAATGGGTGTTCTAACAGTTGTATTGTTACTGTTACTGATGACACTTAAGCAAGCCAATCTCCCTATACCGTTGGCTATGCGCATTTAAGTCAGTAAAGAGCGTCTTTCGTTTAACCAGAGCACCACAAAGGTGAAAGTATGACTGCTCTAAGCTCCGACAAATGGCACCACCAGAGGATCCATTCTCTCAATTTTGACATTGATCTGAAGGGGTAGGAAATATTCTCCAGATTATAACACCCATGGTAATTACTCAGCGACCGACCACATGATTTTCGATTCTACAGATATAACGAGCATGTACTCGGTGGATCTTTGGCGGCACTGGGAATCGAACCCCACCCTTCCAGACGGGACCCCGATACCCTAACCACGGCCTCTCTAACAGTTGTAAGCTGATGTACGGAATTTAAAAATTCAAAATGTGTAGTACTTTGAATTTTTCCAAATAGTTGGCGATAGATATTTACTCCTATTATTAAAACGGATATTTCACAAATAATGGGCAATATTTACATCTTAAAGGGTGGGAATTTAAAGCTCTTAGTTGTTCATTTCACTGTTGGTGGGCCGAAGACATGTTTATATGCGGTAAATAATAAAATTAAGACTTGAAAGAGAAAATTTTGAAAAGATGCATGTAATAAAATATCTTAAGAAAAACTTTTGCAATGAACACCTGACAATAAGTAAAATTTAACTATTCATACGATTAATGAAGCCAAAATCCTATTTAAAAACATAACACATTTGATTTTCTACAAAAATATAAAAAGTATTAAATACTTAATGAAAGCAAAAAAGATTATATTACATGTTAAAATTGAGAAAGTAAAAAAGAATATGTTGAAAAATAATTAATTTGTTTAAATTATTTTTATTACATTAAAACGTTTTACTGCCTTTTTTATTTTATGAGATATCATATAAAAATGAAGTATATAAAATTGGGAGATCAATTGAAAGAGAAAGAAAATTGTGCGTTGAAAAACTGCTTAAACTAAAGGAATATCATCAAATATCTGGATTCTAGTTGTGACAAATAAGGAAATTTAGTTTTGTTCATGAATCTTAAAGCACAAATACATTAGTATGATTTATGAAAATCTACTTTATATATTTGATAAGATCTCTTCTCCCTGTACAGAAACTTCAAATTATGGTCATTTTTGTTGTAATATATATAATTGAAAAAAAAAAGCTGGAATAAATAAAGTTAATTTATAATATAAAAGCTTCCTCTTCAAAAGTGCAATTCAAAATTTTAGTAATTCATGTATATACTTTTAATTTATAAATATTAAGAATTAGTATGTGTGTGAACAAATCGCGCGCGCTAATATATTTTGTATCCATACCGCTACTTCCCTGGTAGGAAAGCAACTTTCCCTCGTCAACGCTATTGCAATCCAATGCAGTCAAACTAATGTAAGGAAAGTTTAAAAAGGTGTTATCTGATTTATATGCGGATAAAATAAGCAACATCAATACAAAAAAGTGTACCCACCCAATAACTTAACAAATCGATTTGCATTTTAAAATCTTGAAATCTTACTAAACAGCTAATTTATTTTAAAAATTTAATTCATGAAATTTAAGAGCTTTAATATTTTATATTACTTAATCAAATCAAACTTAAGTCATTTGATTCTTATGTAAGCTCTGTTGATCATAATAAAAGGCAGTAAATGTATAAATTGGTGCGTAAATGTATAAATTGCTTTTCTAATTAGATTGGAGGTATACAACATAAAATCTATGGTCCACTTGTGACCTGCAAAAAGTGTTTGCCGAGTACATATCAAAATTTGGACCTCCTTGACTATCTAGATTAAGTATCAAAGACGGAAAAATCGCTCTTCTATTTTTGACTTCTATTCTTTTTTAATAATATTATCAATGTTTTTTTCTTGCAGCTTAGATGAATCTAGACTAGGGGGATCGAACCCTAATTGGTTGATGGGTTAAGTAAAAATTTACTAAACTGAAGTGGACCGCACATATCAAAATAAAACAATAAATCATTCAAAATATTTTATTGTCGTAAAAAATTTTATTACTTTATAATTAATGTAATATATGTTTTTGTATTTTTCTACAGATTTTTTAAAAAAATAAATGAATAATTTAGTGGACGCGCATTGTAGTTGATTGTTCATGTTTTTATCGAGCAACCTGCTCCTATACTTTGATTTTTCCAGATTTAATTTGGAAAAAATGTCTCACAATGGTAAGTAATTCCAAATGCTTGTATAATGCGCATAGCTTATTTTAAATTTGGAATTTATCTTCGAGGATATATTTTTGATAACATTCAATCTTATTCCCTTCTCACAAATTTTTAGCTCGATGCTTGATTGTAATTCTATTAGCTCCATTTGTAAATTTGGAGGTGCTGATTCTGCTGCAAATACTTTAATACAAGTAATCGCAAAGAAACACAAAGTCAATCTCTTTTCATCTGTAAAGCTGTAGTCTTCTAAGACGTCTGCAAATTTTACACCAATCATCTGCTGCACTGCCTTCTGATTGGTGGTTGTGTTCAAGCTGTCCAAAATCTATAAATACACCATGTTCTATTCTCTTAATTTAGTATATATATAGTTTCTTTCTTTATGTAATTTGCTTCATTAAATATTCTTTTTGGGAATCATGGACTCATCAGGAACTATTCGTCATCAAGAACTATTCGATGTGCATCCCGCTCCACTGCACTGGAAGTGAAAGATATTGGAAGCGTAAAAGCTAAAACATCTGATGGAATTGACATAACTTTAGAAAATGTACTTTTTGTTCCTGAACTCAATGGAGAATTAATTTCTGTAAAGAATATTGAATTAGTTGAATACAGTGTTACTTTTAGAAATAAAAAAGTGTTCATCGAAAATGAGAAAGAAAACATTTGTTTGGGCTATCGGGATGATAGCGGACAATATATCTGTGACTTTGTTCCAAATTGTGAAATTTCCTTTACTGCGAAAGAAAATGACTTTGATTTATGGCACAGGCGACTTGGACATTCTTCTAATAAACCCTTAAAAGAGCTTGGATTGCCTACCTTTGATAAATTTTGTGAAGTGTGTACTTTTGCCAAACAAGTGCTTCTCCTATAGGAAAAGGTCCTAGTCGAAAAGCATCCGAAACTATGACATTGATTCACACAGATGTTTGTGGCCCTATTGATCCGCCTATGGCTACAGGTGAGCGTTATTTTATGTCATTAATTGGTGATTATTCACGTTTTATAGAAGTTCGTTTGCTGAAAAGAAAAAGTAACGTTGTGATTGAATTAAATGCTTTTTAAAATCAAATCCTTCAGTACGGAAAATTAGGTGTGACAGTGCTAAAGAATATATTTGTGGTGAACTCATCAAATGTGCTACTAAATTTGGTGTTACAATTGATCCAGTTCCTCCCCTTACACCTTTAAATGCAGTTGCTGAGCGTGCCAATCTCACATTGTTGGAAAAAAGGTGAGCTTTAATATTCGAATCAAAACTTAGCTAGAAATTTTGGGGATTAAGTATGTAACAAATGAAAACAACAAAGGTCGATTGAAACATCTAGACATTAAATTAAAATTTATTCAACATTCCTTGAATTGTCATGATATATAAGTACACTATATTTCATCTAACCTACAAATTACTGATATATTTACAAAATCTTTAAATTAAAAGAACTTTTACCATTATGTGGATTAAAATTGTATTAGATTGTATCATGTTAATGTAAATATTGGATGGTGAACGTTTCTAATTTCTTAATGTATACTTATTTTTATTGATTTATATGATTTTATTATGAATGTTTCTTTGTGATTAAGGGCGAGTGTTATAAATACTATAACACAAGTAATCGCAAAGAAACGCAAAGTCAGTCTCTTTTCATCTGTAAAGCTGTAGTCTTCTAAGACGTCCGCAAATTTTACACCAATCATCTGCTGTGCTGCCTTCTTATTGGTGGTTGTGTTCAAGCTGTCCAAAATCTATAAATACATCATGTTCTGTCATCTTAATTTAGTATATGTATAGTTTCTTTCTTTATGTAACTTGCTTCATTAAATATTCTTTTTGCGATTCATGGGCTCTTGTTCGTTTAACGAATTTCAACAGATTCCATTTTTACATTAAATGAAACTAAAAATATTATAAACATTTCCTCAAACTTTTGTATGTAGGAGAATCTTTTGTTCAATTTCTCCAATCAATTCAATTTCTTTGTTCAATTTTCCAATTTCTGCAGAATATTTGAAGATTTTATGGTTACTTTTATAATCATCTAACAATGGCAAATGAATCCAATTGTTTGACAGCAATTAATTTTCATAAAGCTGAAGCTTTGCTACAAAGACTTTTATATTTTGATAACAATCGGTAATCAAGTTACATTCATATCCATAAATTAAGGATAACTCAGAATCACACAGAAATTGAACTCTAAAATAAAAATTTCACATGTAGAATTATCACACACATCTTGAAGAATAATATACAAATTACAAGAAACCACTAGATGGCACCGATAGTACGTCACAATGACGAGAGTGTGAGAGAGGGGTATATAAGGAATGGTTGCAAAGTAGTAAAATTGTTCACAAACTTTTTAATAGTCGTTCAGTGCAATAACCACATAGTTATGGCACAAAGGAGTCATTTGGATGATGTTTTACGTGGTAGAATTATCGGCCGACTGGAATGTGGACGTATCCAGCTGGAAGTATCCGAGTAACTTGGAATCACCCAGAGTGTCATCTCCAGCCTTTGGCAACGGTTCCAAGTTGAATACACGTTACAGCATAAGTCGCCTTCGAGTTACAACGCCAAATGAGGACCAGTATTTGGCAGTTACTGCCAAAAGAAAGAGACGGAGCACAGCATCAGACCTGTTTCGTCAGCTCTTTAGCGATCGGTACGACAATTTCAAAGCAGACCGTGTACAGACGCTTAGGACACATTGGTATACGCTCGTAGGTCTGCCAGATGTGTTCCACTTACTGCAACTCTTTGTCGCATGTGGTTAGCCTGGAGTAGAGAGCATGCATTGTGGACACCACTATAGTGGTCCTGTGTGATGTTTTTCGATGAGTCCAGGTTTAGCTTTCACTCTGTTTCTCGTTGGACTTTCATATGGAGAGGGCCAGGTACCCGTTACCACCAAGAGAACACCATTGAACGACACCGTTACGGTGGTACAGGATTGCTCGTTTTGGGGAGGAATTATTCTGAGTTCCAGAACTAACCTGCATACTTAGAATGTAACCATGACAGGCTATATCTATCGGGATGTCATTCTGGAACAACGTTCGTTTTGAAATGTACGTTTGTTTCTGGGCACCATGGGTGTAGAATTTCTGTTTATGGCTGACAACGCCAGTCCTCATCGTGTAAATATTGTAGACGAATACCTGCATGAACCAGTATGGACTGGCCAGCATACTCACCGGACTTGAATCCAATAGAGTATATGTAGAACATGCTTAGCCGACGAATTGCAGACCATCAACTTCCTCCCACATGTCTACCGGAACTCGGAGAGCATTGCTTGATGAATGGTGAAATATTCCCCAATATCAGATCGATAATTTGATATTCAGCATGCCTAAGCATTGTACGGCCTGTATTGCATCGTCTGGGGAGTATACAATGTATTAACCATCATACCAACCATGTTATATTGGTTTTTGTAAATAGGTTCTTTTTTGAAATTCGCTCCAGGGAGTAAAAATCGCAATTTTTATTAATGATGTCAAACATATGGCATCATATTTGCTCTTTACCTTTTGTTTAATAAATAGACTTTACAATTAAGTCACATTTGTTTGCTTGTCTCTTTCTTTGCCTGAACTTGCATTATTCTTAATTTATAGACGCGAGTATATTTTCACTTTGTAACTTTATTTAGCTTATTCAGGTTTATTGCTATATATGTTAGAAAACATAAATCTAGAAGCTATAGATTATCCGAAAATTCCCTTATATTATGACCATTATTGTTCATGAAAGTTTCAATTTCTTCTCTTAATTTCCAAAATCACAATAAGCAGTTTCTTCGGCTTAACCACCGAATTATGGTTTTACAAATGAGATCGCCGTATTCAGATTCCAGTTCCCTAAGATACTCTTAAAATTGACTATGCTTCAATGAATTTTTCTAAAATTGAATTATTACCTTGACAACAGCTTTCAATACATGAGACATATTTTACACTTGTGCACATAGATTCTTGAGCCACAAAAAAACAACGACAAACGAACATTTAAAAATCATTCGAACTGTTTCGCAAAGCTTTTTGCGATCGAAAGTTAATGTAACAGTACCAACATTTTTTCAAACCATTGAACCATCCCAACCATCTATTGCAGTGCCTAAAGTTTTTTCAAATGTATCCGACGGCTTTGCGAGTAATATATGACAGCATCCTTAATATCTCTTCTGATGGTTATACCTTTCAAACTCACAAGTTTGACTTGGCTATTTGATTTTTGACAGCTCTATCATTTTACTATTGACAGCTCTAATAAAAATAGCAAGTTGAACAGTATCATTTATCAATGACGTTTCATCCGAAACCAGTGAGAAATATACAAAGCTTGTGACGTGGATGTGGAGAGGAGGATGCCAGCTCAGGTGGGACTTCGTCACCTGACCGTGGTTCCAAATTACGAGGCACTTGGTGATGGGCGAGTATTCCAAACCCGTTAACTTAAAGGCGCAATTTGGGGCTCGCTTGCAGCGCTATGCGATATATGTAATTATGTTTAGCGATGCACAAATCTCGTCAAAATTTTTCTATACATTATTTTTTCTACAGTTAGAAGTGATAGACTAATTTGAGTAAAGAGATTTAGTTTATCTGGACAGATACTTCTTGAACTGCGGTAATTGGACAGTGTTTGATATAGTTACCATCTGTAAAAGCCTTCTTATTTTTAGCAATAACGTGAGATATTCGAAACAGGGAATTTGGGGGAATTTTGAGGGAATAGACTCAACCAATAATTTTTCTTTTAATGTAATGTTTTGTCAAATATAAATGAAGAGAACTAAAATAAACTACGAAAATACGCAAAAAAGATGTCTGTTCTGATTTCTAGTAAAGGAGTTAATCATTCTCGTACTGAGAAAAACAAAAAATACTTGTAAAAATACTAAATATAATAATGAATTAATATTTAATAAAAAATATCAAAATACAATTTTAAAGATTGTCAGAATAAATATTGACATTTCCATGTTTTTGTCGTTATAAATTCCTAAATTCATACCGAGAAAAAAAGAAATATTTTCTTAACATTAATTTTTGAATTAAATTGATCATTAACGCTAAATTACTATTTTTTTCTGGAAAACTTTCTATCCCCGTAATTAGTAGAAAAAATCAAAAAAAAAAAAAAAACAAGAACTTTTAAGAAATATCTAATAAAAAAAAATTCAAAAATTTCTAAATCAACTGAAAAATTTTAAAACTCTCAAGGTCTTTCAAATTTTCAGGGAATTTTTAAAATTCCCAAGAGAATAAACCGGGTTCATTCCCGGGAATAAACCCGGTTTTTTCTCTTTTTTACAACACTAGTTAAAACATGATTTTTTTGATTCAACCGTTTATAGTCCGACGGTCTAAAATAATATAGAAGTTAAAAACTTCAAGTGGGCCACGGTTTGGGTATGCCTGATCTAGACACTAGAACTACACAGCTTAGATTTTTTCGCTTGTTCGAGAAGCCTTCAGAAATTTTTATCTGATATTTTATTTTCCATCATTGGATTTCTTTTCCGTTCATAATTTCACTGTTAATAAATTATTATCACAATTGATTCTTCTTCAGTTTTGATAAGAATTCAAAATGATATGGTGGTTTTATGAAATAGCCATTTGGCTTACCAAAAAAAAGATTTAATTCATTACCATTGCATTATTTACAAGAATAACTGCATGCGAAAGAATTAAACTTTGATAACTAAATAAAAATAGTATAAGTGGAGCAGTAACACTTTTTTTATCCTCTTTAAGAAGATGTTAAAAAACATCGATTAATGGTATACTGATTCGAGTTATTGTTCTGAAATGTAACCGAGTAGTGGTGAAGCAGTGAAAATATCTAGATCTATTTGAAATAAATTGACATTTCCTTTACAAAGGCATACTAGAATATTAAAAGATTGGTCTCACGCAAATATGATTTTGTAAAATTTTAATTGAACAGCCTACTTGAGTAACCAAAGCAAAAATTTAAGGCGTCAATTTTTTGTTCAATGAGCAATGTAGCCATTGCTTTTAGCTGAAATGCTAGTTATCCAGAAAAAAAACTAAATTGCCAATATATGGTCAATTTTCTCTCTCTTTTTTTTAAGAAAAAATTTAATTTTCAAGTGAAAAATTGAATTATTCAGTACAAAGTTCTTAACTAAAATTTTTGATTGACTATATCGTTATCATATAGTTTTTTGCATTGCGCGGTGTATTTTTTAAAAAAATTTTTCCTCAGATTTAAACCTGAAAATAGATATAGATTTTTCTTTGATTTTTATAATTAAAAATTTCTTTCAATTTAATCGCGACAATTACCAATCCATTTACATACTTATAAAATTTTTTTACATATGTTAATCTACTTGTTACATACTTGAAATAATTTTTTCAAGTATTATTGATTATCAACATGGTTAAGTACTCATTTGTATTCATACTTTACACAAATCAATTAAGGTAACAAAATAATTGGAAGCACTTAAGAAAAACTACTGACCGGGAAAATAATTATATATATATATATATATATATATATATATATATATATATATATATATATATATATATATATATATATATATATATATATATATATATATATAACACCTAACAGGAAACTGTTATATCACTAAGTCCATCTATTTTAACGATTCCGAAAATACGACATATAGTTAGCTCATTTTTTCAGTTATTTTCATAATACAGTTCCGGGTTATAGAACTTATATGTTATCTTTCCCTGTTTAAGAGCGCCTTGTATTTGTTTCATTCAACTTAGTGATTTCTCAGTCTCGAGGATTTAGTAAATTAAAATCAGACTTAAATATTCAGCAGTATGTTTCATAGTTGCTGCGTGAAATTGCTTTTCATTTTTTTTCTTCTAGTTCTAACCTCTGAATTTATGTAACTGCTTCTCAAGCTCCGAATCTCCTCCAGTCTTTAATCTTTGTCCCCTTGTTCTCTAGAATTGATTTTTCTCTCAAGTCCTGTGCTAATACAGTTCATTTCGTAGAAGGATAATGGAGGACCGATGGCTGATAGAATCTTAGGGAGAGAATGAAATATGAAAAGAACTTCCAGCAAATAGAAAAAAGGCTGTAATTTTGTTTATTTACCAAAAACATGCTGCCGATATTACTACTTTGAGGATAATGCTTGAAATGGTTCGAAATCTACTTTATGCTTTAGATAACAGTTTAATTTGCACTTGTGAGGAAAAAACGACTTTTGAGCGAAAAATAAATCAAATCTTGTCTAGGCCCATTAATGCCGCTAATCGATAGCTGGAAAACACATTGCTCGGTTAGAAAAAGTTTTACTTCTAACTGTTTGGGTAAAAAAAAAAAAAAAAAAAAAAAAAAAAAACGAATAGATGAAGTTATGGAGCAAAGCTCATATGAATCTGGGCATATTCGCAGGGGATTGTTCTAATTAATGGACTCTCTGAGATGGTATGGGACTTGTGTTGCTGGCATGTTTGAAGACCCTGATAAGTCAAGAAACGAGTATGGCAGATGACATACGTAAGTAAACATTGTTGAAGGTATCTGCGATGCCTTGCAATGTACAGTTCAGAAAAGATCACACCCATCCCGCTCTCTTATAAATTTGTGGATCACCCTGGAGGATTTTTGGTGCGAAGTTTCTATAATACCTACAGAATTTTGTTGAGTTTATGTGACGGACGAGTAGGCAGCCAAATGGTAAATGCTCTGTCCTTCGATTCAACAATTCATGTATTCGGGTTTTACCTTAAATTCGGAATACACTTTAAACTGTAAATCTCAATCTAATTAGGTTTCTTGTACAAAAAATGATTATGAAGCGTCAAGATATATATTCCTACTCAAGACGGATATTCCTATTCTCGACTGATGGTGTTTCACCCACTTCATACACTAATTTACATATTTATTCTCATTTCATTCAATGACAATGCGAAAACTTTCTTGCTTACCTTATTTTATATTTTTAGGAAATTTTTACTGGGTCAGATTTTATTTTATTGTCTTGAATTATATACATTACATATGTCTTCCCACCATTAAATAATTTTGCAAGTTATTTCTGACAGTAATTACTTTACTGTATTTCCTATAAATAATTTTACAGTGAATTTATAGACGATACCTGACTTAGCACCCGTTTACTCGGTTTAGATTTTATCAGGCGAAAATATTTATTTCGGAGAACCTACCCTCTTAGGGTAGATTTTTCTTTGAAACAAAACTTACACTAAGCCATTTTTTGTGTACGATATACCGAAATAAACAAAAATACAAAATAAAGAGTTAAAATGTCGCTTCTAAATGAAATTTTAGTTTAAAAGAGAAAACATGAAATTATTCAATTTAACACGTAAAAGTGTGCCAAAGATGGGCAGATGTGTAAAATTTACTATTTTCTTTTCTTGTCACAGTTGTTGTTTTGTATACTTTATAATTAATTTCCACATTTACTAAAGGTATGAAACTGTTGCTCGTCATGCTTTAAAATCAATTATCCCAATATCAAATACAATGCAAATAAAAATTTTAGAGCTTTTAAACCAGGCTAAAGAGTTTTTTGCATCATGCAGTTACATAAAAAAATATTCATTTGAATTATTTTGAGTGTTGAAAGTAATTAATAATAACTAAAATCAATTCATCCTTATTACTCCTCAAAAGTTCTTGACACTGTTTATCTGAGTTATTTTACAAAAATTAACAAAATAAAATACATTTGAAAAATATTGTAAATTCCGTGCGTTTGCGCATTATATAAAGACAAATTTGTGGATAAAATATAAAATTATGTAAAAAAGGAAAAATCAACACAAATTTGTTAGGTTAGGTTAGGTTACGACAAAAAACTGTTTTGGAGCTTTATACTCATTGGCTTATAGCTCGTATTAAGTAAGATTGAGTTTTTATTTGAAACCTTGTTTAACTATGAAAACAAACAGAAAATTAAAAATTTCACACAAATTTGTATTTGAATAATTGAAACACTCTATAGCTAACACAAACAATTCACAATTTACTGCTTCAAAAAGCAAAAACATCTTTTTGCATTCAAACACTTCTGATTTATTAAGGATTAAAGTTTCTTTGGAATTTAGACCCCGTGGATAACTGACAGCGGCATATTAAGGAATTTATTACATTATATACTTTTTATAAATCATTATATTAAATCCAAATTTTACTCTTATATTGCTCTCTTAAACAGCTTTAAAATAACGTGCATCAAATTTTGCCAGCATTTCTGAGCTTTAATTGCAGTTAAACGGTTATACATTCGTTCAGTGCCATATTGTGTCTAAAATTATCTTGTAATTACACGTACATGATGTTACATGTCTCAGTGGTGTATTTCCCATTGAACTGGACGGCTATTTCAAATGTCGATCAGTAACAGGGCATGTTTTATATTACTTTGGTTTAATGAGACATTAATGTCATTGAAGCAAATGAAGCTAATATGTATCACTAAACCAGGATAAGAAAGAAAAGCATTAATAATAGTTTTTAAGTGTAAGATGCTGATAGAAATTGTATATAATTTGTATCAGAAACTGAAAAGAATATAATTTCTTTGTAAAATAAGACAAGAAAACTTGCTACACAATCTTGTGTGTATAATAATTTATCCTTAATTACAAAAGAGAAATAATAGAATAATTTGTGCATATATTAGTTTTGATTTTGGTACTAATTACTTTGCATTTTTCCTATCATATGATCATCAGCTTCATACCTGTAACTGTCTCTTAATATAAGAAATCGTTTGTTTTTATTACTGAAGTTTTCTGATTTTTCAACATATGATATTCGGTCTTTTATTTTTAATATGTAATAAGTTCTCATTTGTTTTTTTTTAATCTTATGAGTATAGTATTTATTCATTTCATTAATCAAGGCAAGTTTTTTTCCTTATCTCTCATGTATATAGAGGAAAGAATATGAAATCTGGGAGTTATCAAAATTTCATTTAAGAAAGATATATTCAACAACTGAAATCAATTTATTGATAGTAAATTTTATTCATTTAGTTTTTATTCGTATTGTGCATTATGTTCCATTTATTTAATTTCTTTTAAGTAAGCACTAAATTTGTAAAGAAAATATTGAATGTTTTGACTATTTTATAATTTCTAAATCGTTTTTAAATATGTATTTCAAGGTACCGAACGAATTTAATTTATTACCAATTTTATTTATTATTCATTATTTAAAAATTAAAGTGAGAATTATTGATTGAGATAGATACGAGTGTTATGAATATATATCTTAGTATTTTAACCGAAACTACTTATATTTTATTACTTGTACCGTTTTAAACTGATGAAACAATATAATAGGGTATGATTTCTTATCAATGTATATTGAAATTAACATAAACTACTTATGAAATTTCATTTTCTTTGTAATATGTGTTTATTTTTATTTTTTAACCTATAAGTGAGTAGGATAAAAGGCGCCAATGTTTGTATTTTGTTTCAAATCTACAGGGGTGTTTGTGTTCCGGGGATTTTGAACTTCGATACCCGGAAATTCCGAGGATCGTCGTTCAAAAGGAAGTAGGAATAATAATGAATTATTTATTTTGATCTGGGTAATTTTGTTTGCTTTGAAAGCAGTAAACGCTATAATTAGGTCATTCAATACTTCATAATTGTAATTTTTCATTTCTCCCCCACCTTCTCGAAACTCCAAAATGTCGGTAGTAAGTCCGTAAAAGTTTCCGGGGATTTTTTGTGGTCTCACAAACACCCCTGAATCTATAATACATGAGCTGTTATACAGTTGTTGAAATTAAAAAATTGCTTTAAATACAAAATAAGTATTGAAAACAATGTAAAGCCAATGGAAAAAATTCACCTATGTGAATACATTTGAATTTCATGAGTAAAATCAACTGCTCATTCCATTTTATGATAAAAAGTTTACTAAAACGTTTTTTAGAATTTTATCAAATATTGTTGCTGTAATTTCTGAATACATAATTTTGTTGATCTTTGGAAACAGTAAAAATAATTATTTGTATTGGTGACTGTATAAACTCATTGTGCTTAAAGTTGTAAAAATTAAATTTAGAGTTAAAAATAATTTAAATTATTTGGAATTGCTAATTTAACAATTGCATTCTTAAAAGTAATAAAATAGGTATTACCTTTAATGAAGTATATTTGTTAAGAAGTTAAATATTGCTATGTTTTGTTCATTTATATTTATTTTATGTATTTCTACAAAATATTTTTACACTTATTTCAATATAGCAATGGTTTTTTTACCTCCTTTAAATAGTATAATTTTATGTTTGATGTTATTGTTGTTATTTAATTAATTCTTAGATAAATTTAAAAATAAAATACTAATAAACTAAGCATTTTTCTATTCCCCTGTAATAGAATTTGGCTACCAAAGTGTATTCAATTTCAAAAATTAGATTTTTTAAAATTTTATATGATTTATTTTGAATTTGATTATATCATTTTATACATTTCTGCAACATTGCCTTTTTTAGCATAATGTAATTACTTGAATTTAGCTTTCAGAGTTATATTCTAATAATTATAAATAACATTTCATATGCCAAATATTGCTTGATAGTTTTGGTTTTATGTTCAAATTATTCCAAAATCTATTTCTTTTTTTTAAAGAAGTAATATAGTTGTAATAGTTATAAAAGTTTATCATAATTAATAACACTATTGCCTAATATGTTTTATTTCATGTCTTTCAAGTTAATTACAAAATCAGTTCATTTATTTCGAGTTAAAATGTTTTAAAATTGTGAGAGAGGAAAAAAAAATTAAATCAATAAAATATAAAAAAAGAAGTAAATGAGTATCACATTGTTATTGTAAAGAGCAGGCATATAAATTTCTTGAATCAAATTTCTGCTTTTTACTGAATACTTCTTTTGTGATTCGTCACTCAATCAAGATAGCTAAAATATTTGAATTAGAACTGTATACAGTGCAAGTATACAGTTCTAATTTAAAGTGTTATTTCAAAAAGTGCTTAACTTTATTCTTTGAAATAAAGATTAAACCAAATAATGTTGCAGTTTTTTTTTTACGTTTAGGAAATTCTATTTTAAAATGCTTGTGTAATAAACAAGACAGCTGTTCTTAGTTTAAGTGGATAATGAAGTCTAAATGATTAAAATATTAAAATGCATAATGTTAATTCTGATTTGTAAGCAGACTTGAATCATAATTTGCTTATGTTTTGTTTTATTCAGTTGTAAACATTTCTGGTTTTTAATATTCATTAAATTGGGGAAAATTTTGGTTTGTCATTGATAAGTTATTTTACACCCAAAACTTTTAAACTTGTAGTAGATGAGACTTGATGTTAATATAAATTTTTCAAATATTAATTCACTAATTAAATTTAATTGATTAACTCAAGTTTTATGTGAGGGAAAATATTTTTTTGTTGACCTAAGTAGGAATTGGCTTTAAAATTTTTTCTTACAGAAATTGTTTATTAACATTTAGTTTTTTAAGATAATAATTTTATATATAAATTTTCTATGGCAATTAAGGATTATAAAATTTTATATCACTTAGATTTACAAACTTAATAAATAATATTTAAACTAAATAAAATTTTATATCACTTAGATTTACAAACTTAATAAATAATATTTTAAACTAAATAAAATTTTATCACTTAGCTTTATTATTAGTTTAACAAAATAAATTCATTTTTAATTTTAAAAATGGTTTTAAAAAGGGAAATTGTGTAAGTTTAATCTTGATACAATTTTTGAATTTCTCAAGTTTGCTATTATGTCTTTTATTTCTTAAATTTTAAAATACTTTTGTTAATTTTTATATCTGAATTTATATAATTAAGGTCATATGAAGGAGAGTGATTAAAATACGAAGTAAACTAATCTGTCCTTTCATAGTTTATTCAACAAAATTTGTACTAAAAATGTAAAACTTGTGGATTTTTTTGTTTTATGTTTTGAATAAATATAAATAACTAATAAATTGAAAAAAAATTCAAATATTAATGCTTTTAACATTTGAATTAAAAAAGTTCATTGTTTGGAAATGCATTATGTTGTATTTTAATTTTTAAGTATTTTATTTAATTCCTTTCCTTTTTTAGATTACCCTATTGTGTTATTCAGTTCTTTCTTTTTTTTCTGTATTGTCCCTTTTTACATTGGAGAATATCATTACTATTAAATTTTTTGTTTCAAATGAAAGTATATTGTTATATATCTAATCATTATTGAAGAAGTGTGGTTCTATGGATTGAAGTTAGTACTATATAGATAACAAGTTACAATGTTCACTTGAAATTTTGATATTAGAATTATATGAAATTAAAAATATTTCTGGATATGACCTTGATGTATTGTCACATCATATCTTATATTCTAACTAGTCCCACCTTCAACTTTAATGAAAAACAAACTTTATATTTTTTTGTATGTAATATTTTTATCCTATTAAATTTATTTAATATCAGAATAAGCCTCTTTCTAAAAAGTTAAATTTTTTTAATCGATAAAATATCATTTATTGTTAATTTCTTCAATACTCTCATATTTATATGCTTCTTAGAAAATATTTATGTAAATATATATTTTACATGAATCTACTTTTTGTTTTCTTCACAAATTAATTTTATAAGAATCTTTAAAAACTACATATATATGCTTAAAATCTTAAGTTGAGCTAAAATTTACTGGACATTTAGATTAAGAAATCTTAATAATTTATAAAAATCAATGGTTTAAAATTCTTCTCTAATCTATATAATCTAAAAATCTATTTAAAAATTAAAGGGTTTTTACTCTTTAAATTTTAAATAGATTTTTGGATTAAATAGATTAAAAATTGTTAAGTATAGATTAGAAATTATGTTAGATATAGATTAGAAATTGTGTTAGATATAGATTAGAAATTGTTAGTTGTATTTTGAAATTCAAAGACAATTAATAAACATATAATAATATCAAGGCATACATTCTGTTCTAGTTTTATTCTAACTGCAAATAGACTGAAGTTTGGGTATTCTTTAAAGTAAAACTTAGCTTATCATTTTATTATATATATTTACTTATCTATTTAGCATCAAAAATTAAATTTTATCTTCTAAGCTCATATTTTTTGCTTAATATTCCAATTTGAGTTTATGAGAGTGTTAGAAAAAATAAACTTATATTTTAAATTACTCATTAGCATGGTTCTCTATTAGTTCATAAATAACACGATGCAGGTTAATATTTTTTTAGCTTTTTACTAATACAGTTGCTTCTCATATATTTGACTTGTATATTGTCAAAATTCATTTGATATATTGGGGGAAAAAAAGGTGAAATAAAAGCTCTCAAATAAAAATTAGTTAACAAAATTTGATTATAAGTTTTAGTAATATTGTATAATGCCTTGGGAATTACTTTATTCATTGATAATTATATATAAGCTATATGTTAAAATTAATTTTTAAAATAGTGAAATCTTTGTAATCTATGAAAATTTCAAATGTTCTTAGAGCATATCTTGCACATAACACATTCTGTGATACTTGATCTATTGTTATTTTTAAAATTGATGATTTAAATTTCCATAAATAAGAAACTTTAATTATTAAATTTGTATATTATAAAAAATAGTTAGCGTTTAAGACTTCATATTATATTAATGCATTATTTTCTCATTTTTTTACTCTGTTTGGAAAAGTAAGCATTTCCCTTAATTTTTTCCCCACAAATTTCTATTGTGTATGTAAAAAAACACCTGTTTTTTTCAGTAAAAGCTTAGTTAAGCTTTGTTAAATAAAAATTAAGAAATTAAAATTCAAATACAATTAAAATTTATATAAATCATATCTTAAGTTTAAATTTTATTAATTTGAGTGACTTGTTTTCACACTCTTTATTGTTCAATTCAGTTTATAGATTAGTTAATTATATTTATTGTGTTTAACTTCAAATTTATTTTAGGTGTAGACAATTACTTGCTGCATCTTATACTATTTTTAGTGTCCAGTTTATCCCATTTGAATTTTAATGGATCATACTTCTCGAAAATTAAGGTAATTGATATATATATATATATATATATATATATATATCACTTCTTTTATAAAAATTCTTTCATATAATAAAATTTTCCTAGACATGAAATTCATAATCAGAAAATGAATAATTAAAATCGGATGGAAACAGAAAAATGTATAAATATGAATCTTTCAATATTTTAAATACTTTATCAATGTTTAACTATTATTCCTTATAACAATGTATATTTTAATTTTTGTTTTATTTTATCCTTATTTTCTAAAACTTGGATATTTGACTGTGTTAAATAAAACTGGCATATATTAATACTTTTGATTTACTGAGTTTTTATAGATTTTATTGAATCAATTTATGTAAAAAATGACTTAAAATATGTAAGCTTATTTTATTTATTCATTTTAAAAATATCTTACTTTAAAAGCATTGAAAAAAATTAAAATAAATTTAAGTAATTAGCATTTTAAGTTAAGAATAAGAAAAGTTAGTGTTTTATGATAGTTACTATTAGTTTCGAGAAAATTGTTAATCTTCTGAAAAAATAATATGATGTTTTGTATGAATAATGTTAAATGAAAATAAATTTATTTAATGTTATATTATTTTTATTATTGAGTATTGTAAATTCTATTAGAATAATTAAAATTTGCTTTTTGAAAATGTCCTTATGTGAATTTTTTCATATTAAGTTTTTTAATTTTCACCCACATGCCATCAAAAAATATTTATGTGAAAGAGTATTTTAAACTATGTATTTAAAATGATATTTTTTGTTGTAGTTATTGGTAAAATATTTTTATTTTAATGAATTAAATTGATTTGCAATTTACTGTGGACATAAATATGCAAAATTTTTATTTAACATAAAGATAAATTATCACTAAAATTTTCCCTTCAGGTTGTTATAGAATAAATTTCATGATGTAAATTTTGACCTTGTAATTGTATTTTGTATTTACTAAAATACTTAAAAGAAATACAATTTTTTAAAAATATTTTTAGTTTCTGATAACTTGTGATTTTTTTAGGTTAATAATTTTTATTATAATTTAACTTTTTTGAAATAATGTGAAGTTTTCTTAAAGATCTGATGAAAAGATCTGAAGATATGAGATATAATTCATTCTTTTATTTAAAATCTATTGAAAAACAAAATTTTTTTTGCATTTTAAGAAAATTGTATGTAATTATTATTTAATTGCTTTATATCATATGATTATACTTCATTTTGTAATTTTTGTTTACTTTTTCTAGTTTTTAACTTTATTATATGCTTAAGATGTTACAAATTTATTGATTGACTTAATTCTTAGCATGTCTTGCAATTTATTTTCTTCTGTATACATTTTCAAAGGAGTTCTTGCTGACTATTGTTTCTCATCTTGCGTTTATTCATGTGTTCCGAGGAAATGAAATAACATAATAAGGAATCTAAAAAAACTCAATTTTTTAAAAATTTTGCTTGAAATTTCAAATTTTAAGTTTGCTATGATGAAGTAAAAATGCATGATTACTGTTTTGCTGCAAATAACTTGGTCAGAATTTGGGTTATTAATTATTGTGTACTAAAATGTGATTTTTTAGACTTTTGGTTTTGTAATTGATTGATTGATTAATTATACAAGAGCAGATATCTCCTGCGAATTATAAAGTACGCTTAATTTCTAAATTTTTGGCTCTCTACGATAAGGATTTCAGCTAGTATATGATTTTGTTTGTTTTCTTATTTTTGAATGTATGCTGAAAAGTTTGTTTAAAAGTGACTTATTTTTAAACTTTTATTCTGTTTTCTTTCAAATTCAATGTATTTGTGTGATTCTTTCCAACTTACTATTCTGTGTCTTAGGGTGACTCATTCTAACATTTTTTCCTGTCTAATAACTTTCTACTTTTAATAAAATTCAATAAGACAAGAATGGCTGTGGATGATACACTATCTTTGAGGTAAGACTTTTGCTGATAAAAATATCAAATGCCTTATCTTGAAATTTGGTGATGGACAAAAAACTAGTGAAAATTTGCTAGTGTAACCATTCTTGGAATTAATACAATTACCATCTAATTCTGAATATTATTTATTATAATATCCAAAAGAGCAGTTACAAAAATGCACAAAATTGGCAAAACACTACACTTTTGGGACATGGATAATTTTGATTGAAATTAACTTTTGAATCAAAAATAATGCATTTTTTGATTTTCACTTCATCACAGCTGAGTTTGATATTCTGTTAGTTATCATTGTTATTTGACAACAGCTAAATTCTTGTTGCCATTAGAAGGTTAGGCAATTTGGGCATAGTTAGTTTTTAAATGAATTGTAAAGTCCTACAGTCAAACAGTAAAATTATTGATTGTGAAGTTAGTCTGAATGCATACTTGTAAGGGATATGGAAGAGGAATGTGAGATTAATATTGTCTACTATATTTGTTTTCTTTAAAAAAGAAAAATGAAAACCATTATTGTCTTGATTTATTGTGAGCTGATTTTAATATTAAATCATTTTTTGATTTTATCCTTATTGACTATTCAATTATTAATTCAGGTAAGTAAAGATTAATAAAGGATTATTAAAAGTAAATAGGTTTTTTTTTTATAGAAAATAAGCAAGTGTACATGTGTTTTAAAAGTGTAATTAGAGAGAGTATGCTTGTGTACAGTTTTGACTCAGTATTTTAAGTTTAATTGAAAGTATTGCAGAGTAAATTGTTATAAAGTTGGGCATTGTTTTTCAAATGCTGGTTTTTATGCTTGCATATATATTTTTTTTCAAAAAAGTTGTGGCATGTCAGCCTATGTATGAGCCGAGGCCTACAGCGCCCATATCTGTTTTCCTGACCAATGGCTCTGGTTTGTGAAGCTTATGACCCTGTTAGTTGGTCAGCTCTTGTGTTTAGTTCCCAAACATGCTTGGTTCTCATTTTATTGTCCCACTAAATGTATGAAAGGCTGAGTTGACCTTGCACAGCTTGAGGATCAAACCTCGGACCTGTGCCTTGGGAGCACGAAGAGCTACCACAAAGGCACTGGACTTTGTCGCAGATACTTATTAATTTTTAAAAGTAACAGAGCTATTTAAGTCTTAAACAAAAGTTTCAGTGTAAGTGGTTGTTTCCTGCATGCTGGTATAAAGAATCAAAACAACTGTATGGTTTCAAAATTTGAAGTATCGACAAGTGTGATATGTTACATGCTCTCTGATTTTATGTATGCATTGTTAAAAAGTCTGAAATTGGCACTTGACTACTTAAAATATAATGACAATAAAAGATAGACAAATATATATGAAATAAAATAATTTTTTTTAAATTTCAAGTACATCTTGAAATTTCTGATAGCTTTTATCTTCTCATTTGATTCCATTTTATTTTCAAGGCAAAATATAGTTTGAAATAAAATGATTTAAATTTTTTTTCTTCACATAATGGAAATTGATAACTACATATTAATAATCTGTTATATAAGAATATACCTTTTTATAATATGTGTGCAAAATTTAAATGAAAAGTTCAGGAGAAAACTATTTGATTTTCAGAATATTATTGTATCATTTATAAAATAATTAAATATAAATATTTTTTATGACTTTTTAGGTAATCTATTATAATTGTATAAACTATTACAATAATACATCTTACATGTAATTATGTTTATTTATGAGAGGAAAGTTGGGAAATGTATTTAACCTTTTCCTTAATATACACACACAATTATTTAAAAACTTTTTTCCATTTAGATTACCAAAATTTCAATTATATTTTTCAGTAATTTTTTCTAATAATTGGAAGTTTAAATAAATAGAAAACTTTTACAAACTCATTATGTTAATTTTAAAGAGACTGTTTTCTTATTTGTCAAAAATGACTATAAAGTTTTTTTTTACTTATAACCTACCCTTTTTTATGCAAAATTTAATATAAGTGTAAAGTTTATTCTATTAAATAATATCATAACTGTGTTTATAATTCTGGTGAAATCTAATCAAATGTCAACTATAAATTACTGTGTAAATTATTAAAACAGATTTTTTTGTTATTTCCTCACTACATATATTTCTCAATTGTACATATAAGCTCTTATTATTTAGTTGGATAAAAATTACTGTGTGTCAAAAATATCTGTTTGAGTTACAAAAGTTTAAAAAAATGCTCTGATGTTGCAATGCATTTTTTAAAACTGTTACTATGCATGTAATGACAATTTTATTAATCTTAGAAGGAAAAATAATAAATATCTGCTTGGTTAAAAAATGTAAAATTAGTTGATCAGATATTGGGCAAAGAAAATAACGAGTTAGGTTGTGCAATTATACTTGCTCAGTTTCCATGGAATTAAAAATAAATTTCTTAGAGACTCAATTTTCTATATATTAAATAAGTAATTTTGTTCTATGCACATTAACTATTCATTACATGTTGTCTGAGCCAATATGCCATGAATAGCATTAAAAGATAATCGTCAAATTTTGTTACTTTTTTTTAAAAGTAATAAATTTCTTTATTAAACATAAAACATCGATTAATCTTTACATTTGGTTATAAATGATAAAAAAATGAATACATATTGCCTCATCCAACAACATCTTAGAACTATATGATTATTTAAAAACTTGGCTATTTTTCTTGTGAATCCATCACTAAATTTTGTCAAATACTTAAAAATTTTATTCAGACTTTTTCCTTTTTTAATTATTGTATTTTAGACTTTCACTTATAAATAATTAGATACAGTAGTTAGTTAATTTATATAAAAATAGTAGATGTATTTTCTTGTTTTTTATAAATTGTATGTACCTTTTTATCTGAATCTGCATTTTTATTTCTATTAACTTGTTTATGTATATTTGATCAATATATTCATATATTACTAAAAACAATAAGATACTTTAGTTTTTGATATAAGTTGCAGGCCAGGCAATATTTTGTTGATAGATGTATAATATACCAGTTTTGTTGTAAAAAAATGAAAAAAAGTAGCAATGAATAAAGTATAATTAAATGCGGCAAATATTTGTCAGAAAACAAAAAGAACTAAATTTTTGTATATTTCACAAGTAAAAATTTTTTTTGTGATAAAAATGAGCTTTAAAAAGGAGTATAGCTTTTCCTGACCAATGATCATGTTTAGAGACATGGGTTATTAATGAGGGACTAGAGTATTTCTTATACTTACAGGAAAGAGCCTTCTAATTTATCAGTTACTTCTAAGGCTGATAAGAGCAATTAGAATCTTTCTCCATTGAGTGTCCTAAATATGTTCTAGTGTGTTCATATTTCAAAATATGCTTTCCAATCCATTTGAAGTAATTGCCCATTTGTTGAACATGATGTGATTTAAATATTATTTATGGAAATGAATTCATCCCAGATTACTTTGACATAAAGGACTATTGTAAGTTTAAAGATCTGTTTTATATTGATAAGCAGCTTGTACTCCATTCTTAATGATGTATAGATTAGTGTGACAATTAATAGAAATACTGGCACAGATCATCACTCTTTTCTGCCAAATCACACACTTGCATAGATAAATAGAGTTTTATTCATAAATACAGGATTATTCAGACCACAAGATTTCTAACAGATGAGAGTCTGCTTATCATGATGTTGTACACTGAAGTGGAATTCTTCAACAAAACATGTTGCTTTACTCATCTTTTCTCTTATACTCATTTATCTATATACTGTTGTGGATTTGATAATCCAATCCCATCAATGAAATATAAATTAAATTTTCAAGCATAAAAATCTATTGTTGGAATCTGTGTTTCCACTCAAACTGTTTGAAACAAATACCAGTAACCCCATAAAAATGCTGTTGTGATAAAGTGCTATTTATAGTGTTGCCTCTGTTAAAGTTAAATATTTAAATATTGATCCTCATATCATCTTGTTGCATGCATATGACCTTATCTTGATCTTCAGTGAATATTCCAAATTTTTAAAAATCAATTTTATAATACATAAATTAAACTTGTATTCTAATAAAGGAAATTCTAATCCTTCTGCTACAACAAATTGGATTTGATTCACATTTAAATAATTGATTTTTTTTAGTCAACAATCCAGTAAAATTAACTTGTCCAAAGTCTTATTCACTGATACAAAATATGCAATGCATGTCATTTATTTTTTATATGTTCTTACTAAAAGAATATCATTTTTCATGCTTTTTAATGCACTACATCACAGATAAAAATATTCATACTATTAACTTCATAAACTTAGAAATTTCTTGTTTACCTTTACTGTTTCATTTTATTATCAAAATATTGTTGATCATATGGTCATTCATACTGTATTTACCAGAGGGTTGTAATCAATTTGATTAAAATTATTTAATAATACTCTGCGTTAGAAAATATTGATGTAAATTGTGTTGTGATTAATTACAAATCTTACTATAAAATTCATTTCACATTTTATTTTTCTGTTCTGTTGAAGATTTATAAATATAAAAAGTTCAAGAGATAAAAAAAGATTCATACAAATTTGTGATATTTGTATTTCAAAAAAATGCAACCTATTAAACAATTCAAATGATAAAAAAATATGTAGTAATTTTTGTGATTATAAATACTATTGATTAAATCCAAATAATTTAGAATAAATTTATTTATTTTAATTGTTTTTCTGTTGATGAATGCTTTATATTTTCTGCTAAGTTAAAAATACTAAAATAGTTAGGATGTAATCTAGATATAAGTTGGATAAACTGCCGTTTAAATCTATTGTGTAAGTTTCTGAATTTTTTTGATGATGAAATGTTGCCAAGATGATGTAATTGTAGTGTAATTTCATGAAAGAGATATAATAAATTCATTGCTGTATAAAGCTTACACATTTAAATAACTTAAAACTAACAAATGAAAAGCATAAATATTGTTTGAAATATTAGGATTTTAAAAAGGAAAACACAAGAATATTAATTTTGTAAACATAAATACAACTAAGAAAATAAAGGAACAATAATTTCAAAAATGTAAACAGGAATGCCAAGAAAAATATTAAAGTGAATTATAATTAAAAAATAGGAACTTTTACAAAAAACAAATATAAATTATAAAATGTTTATATTATGTTTGTTAACTTTATTTTGTTTGTTAAACTTTATTATGTTTGTTATGTAGTATATTATGTTTGTTAAACTTTACTTAATAATTGTAAAAAAGAAAATAAAGGAATATCGTTTTTACAAGTATAAATACAAATTATAAAATACTCTTTAAATTAAAAATGGAATAAAAAATGTTTTTTATTTTAATAATATAAATATTAAAAATGCCAAATTAAACTAAAGAAAGAATATGTTGATACAATTTTTAACAGTAACTTTAAACAATTAATACAGAAAATAAGAAAATAATTGCTTAAAATAATAAAGGACAATACAACTTAGAAACAAAGTATTCAAAATTGTGAAAAAAAAAAATTTGCAGAACACGTTAAAAAAATTCAGAGAAATTATTCTCGCAAAAATTCTTAATAAAACCAAAAAATGGAATAAAAAGTTCGAAAATTCTTTACAACGATGCAAATATTATGTTTGTCAAAATAGGATTTCCTACATAATTATTATCCTTAATTGCTATGATATGAAAAAAATAGATCAGATAGACAGGAAATCTGCATAAAATTCATCATTCAGAAATTCACATGATGAATTATAGAGCAGCTGTGCCATTATGCTTGTGAATTTTCTATGGTATTTCTAATTTTCCTGAAAATGCTTTCAATGCAGTAATGTTTTTAAATGTTACTGAACTACAATTTTGATTATTTTTATCTTTCGACAATTTAAAAAATTACCTAAATTTCAATAAATTTAAAGTTTCTTATAAATAAAATATACAATTTTTGAATGCTCATAAAAATTTTTAACAAATTTAAAAGGGGAAATATGTTTATACACTATTGAGTTTAATGTATATTTTAATTATAAATTACTTAAATTACAAAATTAAAACTAGAAAGTAACATTAAATTATTATTTAATTTGCTACTTTCTAGTTTTTAATTTTGTTTATTTATATTTGCATGATGTTTGAAATAAATAAAAATAATTTCATTTTGACAATGTTGATAATTATGATAATGAACATTCTTTTACAGTACAACTGGGGAAAGTTTATATCAAATTCTTGAATTACCCAAGACAAGTACTCCTGATGAAATTAAGAAAAAATATCGTCAGGTAAGTGCACAGCAATGCTAAATAATTTTTATTTTTTGTACTTTGTGATTCTAAAATATATAATCAAATGACACGCATCCTAATAAATTTTGTTTAAAAATTTTAATCTTTTGTTTTTATCAGTTTGATATGCATTCTTCAGAAGATTCTAAAGTTTAATTACTTTTGGTTTAGTTAGCTTTGAAGTATCATCCTGACAAAAATCGTGATGATCCAGGAGCAGCTGATAAAGTAAGTTTTATTTGTTTTAGTTCTTAATTAAAGCAAAATAATAAAGATATTATGTGTACATTAATGGTATTATATAAAAAAATTATGTATGATTAGGAGAATGTTTTATTATTGATAAAATATAAAGTTCTCAGATTTCATAGATATTCATTATAAATTATTCATGATCTAACATAATTTTTTATTACAATCCAAACATATTTTTAATCATGAGATCTGAAATTTGTTTAATATTTTTAAATTTCTACTATGTGTTTTTCATTGTTTAAATGTAAGCCTTATATTTACTTCAACTTCTAATTAATAATGCGCAACCAAAATCAGCATAAAAATATTAAATAGAATATATATCCAGTGATCTTCTTCTTAGAGTTGGGTTTGTATGTCATTGGTTACCTCTGCTTTTATTAACATTTTGTACTGTTAATTCCAAACCCAATGTTTCCTAGTTCCAGTTGTTGGGTCACCCACTTTATTAATAAAGTCTGAGTCCTTTAATGGAGTCAAGGTATAACTCTCTAGTATTGATGATGCCTAAAGAAGTTAATCTAGGGAGGGCAAGGGCCTCACATTCGTAAATGATATGCTTGGCCGTTTCCTCTTGCATGACATTTCCTGCAGATAGGGTCTTGCTGAAACAGTCCCATTTTATGGAGGTGTTTACTGAAATAATAGTGCCCAGAGTTATGAAGCCTACGATAAAACGTATCTTCTGCCTAGAGCATCTTAGAATTTCAGAGGCAATCCTCACTGATGACACACAGATAATTCTGGTGAGAGAGTCAGTCATGCTAGTGATAACTTCCTGACTTTCACCAGAAGAATATGGTTTGGAGGTCACTTCTACCTCCTGTGAAGGATTCATTGCTGCCCCTTCACTAGATTGCCTCTGAGTTCCCTTGTCTTTTTCAGCAAGGTCTGCTTCAGAGGCTTCACCTGCAAATGCAGAAAAGTTTGTTATTTCTTGTGTCTTTTCAGCCACAAGATAACAATTAATAAGCTCAGGTAATATAACAGTCCACCCAGCATTCCCTGAGTTACTGGACAAGGCAAAAAGCTCTAGAAGTTCGCCAGGCAACTAGAGGCTCCGTTAAGACACCATTATAGCGGTGCCAAATAGCCCTAGGCTTGGGAAGCATAGTACCATGGTTTACGGGAGCTGGTTCGCGGCCTATGATTATATTTTCAAGGCTATCCTGTCATTCCTACAGGACATTCAGTGATCCACCACCTGCCGACGTGCCTGGTAGCTGCTCAGGCCCCAGGTATATCCAGTGATACTAAGAGTATTAAGTATAGGATATTCTGCTAACTTTAATGTTAATCAATATATTTAATATTTCAGAAAGTGCAAAAAATAGCAGTTTAGGTCTACATTTTGATGCTTATATAAATGTCGAAATTTTCGATTTAGTATGCAATGATTATATGTACTTGTAAATAATTATTTTCCCTGAAAAGTATATACTGAAATATACTTAAAAATTAAGTATAATATAGTAATAGTATTTATTTTGCATAGTAAAAATATTGTAAAATTAAAAAAAAATTGTAATTATTGAAATGCTTTAATGTATTTAATATATTATTTTATGGTAAAGTATGCATACATCAAATGTGTATTTACATTTTTATTTGTTATTTTTTATAATATAATTTTCCTTTTTCTAGAACAATCTTTTTTTGAATTATTTGGTTATTATTCCTGTAAAACTTTGTTTTTTTGAATTGAAGTTATAAATGATAAAGTATCTTTTTAACTCTTTTCATAAAATTCAGATTACAGTTACTTTAGGATTCAGATAATTAAAGTAGATTTCATTCCTCAACATTGTGAATACTTTCCTATCTTTCTATTATATTGTATAAAGTGTCAATAAAATTCAAGGAAATGTTCTTTATTAAAAATTACAAAGCATCAATCTTAAAAATTTAATTGTATAATTAAAATGGGATCTGATGATTGTAACTGTACATTGCTAATGATTAGTAATATGTGAATGTACCTTAACTTAGTTTCTATAACACATATAAGTAAGTAAAATTGTGAAATAAGTAAAAATAAGTCACAAAAAGAAACAAATTATAAATGCAAGTTTATTAATTTCATTATTCCTATCTAATCACATTTATTAAACTCGTACATAATTTGAATAAAACACTATATTGACATTATTTTGGTTCGCTTAGGAATAATATTTTTTTGTAATTTTTTATTTGCTATTATTAAATAAGTGTTTAATGGTAACACAAAAGAATTTAAATTGTTTAATGACTAAATATCTGTTGACTTAATTTAAAACTAAAAGTTTAATATAGAATGTTGATATATTAAAATTTTTATTATTGAAATATAGGTTTAGAGAACAAGAAACAAAGTATATTATTTTTATTGTATTGCATATTTTTTTTACAAAATTATTTTGAAAATGTTATTATTGCTTGGTAACATATATTTTATATGAAACCTAAGAAAAATATACTAAATGATTGCAAGCTATTAACTTTAATTCTTATATTACTCTTATGATTACCTTTATACATATAAAAAGTGTTACATAGTTTAAAGAAGTTCTTAAATGGTTGATGTGAATCATTTGTGTTAAACTGTAGAAAGATTCAAAAGCACTTTTCAATCCATGTATTACTTTATTGGCACATTTGTACATTTTGAAAAACTGAAATATGACTATTTTACTTCTATTAAAACTAAGCAAAGTTGTTTTTAACAATTTGCTATTTGAAATGTTTTCTTGGTTTTCTAATATTTTACTTTTCAAAACAATTTTTACTATGGCTATAGATTTTTCCTTTTGGTTATATTTAATTATTTTATATTTTCTAGTATAAACATTGAAGTGCCAAAAATCATGTGATTGCACTTTGTTAAGTTTTAGATGGCATTATGTAAGAAATATATAAAGTAATAGTATGTAAGATCTGTGGTTTCTGGATTTTCACTGGTGTTCAAGTGATTCACATGAAATGTTTTCTAATATATATATATATATATATATAATCATGCCTTTATTAGCTTAAATGGTGCTTTTAATAGCCTTTAATTTATTTCAGTTCAAAGAAATCAACCGAGCCCACAGCATTTTAAGTGATGAAACAAAACGGAATATCTATGATAGTTATGGCTCATTAGGACTTTATGTTGCTGAACATTTTGGAGAGTCCAATGTAAATGCCTATTTTGTTCTGTCTAGTGGATGGTGTAAAGTAAGTATTTTTGGAAAAAAACTAAAATAAGACGAATTTTTGCTTAAAATATCTAGAAAAGGGAATTGTACATAATTAGCACTCGTTACAAATTTAATTACATTTCTGTTAATGAATAACTGATATGTTTATTTCATTTTATCAATTAGTAAGAATTACTCTTGAAATATTTCTTATTTACTTAGAATATTTTGTATTTTTAATTACACATAACATTTCATCTTTTTCTTTATCAAGAATAAAAAATTATGTAAAGAATTGAAAAATAAACAAAATGATAGGAAATTTGAAAATTTGATGTATTTCTTAAGATATATTTTATTAACTGGATCATAACATGGATCATTTTATTAACTGGCTTATTTTATAATTAACAGTTATTAAAATCTTTTTATTGTTTCTCAATCAGTTTTAAAATTGAATATGAATGTTATTATTTTTGACTGCATTTAGTTTACAGCTGTCTGTTTTAAGCCAACAATTCACTGATCTTGTTAACAGGATGTACAGCTTCTCTGGTTTCTCTTATTATATTTTCAAAATAAAAATATAAATGTGTTGAAATTGATGTAGAATTTGGTTATATATGACTATATATTTTTTTGATATAGAAGCAGAAGTTGGCAGCATTTTTGTTATGAAGTTTTATAATGTTTTGATGGGACACAGTGCTCAGTATTCATATTATTTAACCCTTAAATATTTTATGATATAAAACTTTCTTTTTATATTTTTTATTACCAACTTTTAACTTTTTTAAAAGACAAGCTGACTAAGCAACCTGCCATAAACTCACTGTATTTGGAGCTGCAAGTTGTTGATTTCTTGTATTTAAAATAAAGTACAAAGAAAATTGGTTAACATATTTTCAATTATTTAGCATGAAATTTAACTACACAGATTTAAATGAAGTTATTCTTATTTGGTTATTGGCTGAATTTATTAGAGTATATAAGAGATAAATTAGCTTAGTTTATCCTTTAATAATTAAACTTGATTTTTTTTAAAAAAATTCTTTGTAAATTGAATTTTTCTGTGAAATTGAATATTTTGGATGACTTATGTAAATTGCCATCTTGGTGAATTAATTAGGATTCCTATTTTGTCCCATGTGAATAAAGAAAGTAAAACTGAAAAATTTCCCAGCCTGGAGATGTGCATACAAATGGCAAAATATGGTACACATAAAGTACAATAAGACATTTATGTATTGCAATAAAAGAAACGTGAAGAAACTCATAATTAATTTCATAGATGGTAGAAAATAAAAATGCAATAATCTTTGTTCAGTAATAGCTTATCTTATACCCGGACCTTGCTTTTCTCTTACCATGTATAATTTCAATTAAATATGCTTTAACATTATTTAATAGATAACCTAAAAATTCAAAATTGTTGTGAAATGTTAAGCTCTTATAACAGTTGTTTTAATCTACCTATGTTGTTTTGGAGGAGTATAAAAATTTCAGAGATGCCGTTTGTTACGATTTTTCCGTATTTAGTACAGATTTCTACTTTTTGTTACGGAGTTACGATGATCTTAATGAAATTACGGAAAATAGATTTCTCTCTCGATCTCTAATAATAATCCTTTTTTGTCATGTACGATTATATTATTATTATTGTATTATAGCGATTAAAATTTGTGAAGGTTACAAATAAATTACTAATTTAGTGTTGAAATTGGATTAAGAAAAATATGCCTGATATATTAAAAAGTAGAACTGCTAAGAGCGCGCGTACAGGTGATCATCGACTAAAAGTGAACTTGAGCATCTCGTAGTTTCCTTTTTACTGCAATCGAAAAAACATTCTGTGAAAAAATATGAACTGGAATAATTGCATATCATTTTCCTGTGATAATGCATACACCATGACAGGTAATATAAAAGATGTAGTATCATACAAAAGAGAAGTCCAGCCATCATTAATTTTGATGAGATGCAGCTGTCATTTAATTCATTTATCAGTAAAGCATGCTTCATCTAAACTTCAGTTCAATTTTGAGCAGTTTATTATTCAAATATTCTTCTATTTAGATAAAAGTTCTAAAAGGAAATTTGCATTTCAACAAAGTCAAGCTTTGTGCAACATAAAGCCTCACAAAATACTCAAGTATGTTAGTACTCGTTGGCTTTCTCTTCAGCAGAGTATAGATAGAATACTTGATCAGTGGGAAGCACTACAACATTTCTTTTCAAGTCAACCTGAAAGTGATTCTCAATTACAGTTTGTACAAAGCTAATTTACAAATCTATTATCAAAACTGTATTTATTTTTGTCATCTGTTCTCCCCATATTTAATTCATTAAATGAACAGTTACAACAAGAAGCTCTTCAAATATATGCATTGAAACGAAAATTTAACTATCAGTTATTGTTTCTAGATTTATAAAACCATCCACTATTAGTGATACCAGTAATTTAATGTATTTGAAGTGGGGAAAAAAAAGAAAAATCAAAAGGAGGATTGTGATTTAGCGATTGGTGGTAAAGCCAGAGTATTTTTGGAATCACTAAATTTAAATGAAACTGAGACTTCTTCTTTTTACAAATCAGTGAGGCACTTTTATTCCACAGCATATTCGTACATCATTAAAAAGTTTCTGCTAAGTGACAAATTTTTAGAACATGTTCAAGCAGCTGATGTTAAATTACGAAAAGATGTTAGATTTCAATCTATTCAATATTTATCATCCTTGCTGAAATTTAGTGTGGAAGAGCTGGACAAATTAGAAGCTGAATTTTCCTCTATCAAAATGAAGCTTTTACAATTGGAAATGGTGAAAGAATGGATGAAGTTTAGCACAGAATTTCTTTAATGAAAACAGATAATGGAAAACAGAAGTATGAAATTTTAAGCAAACTGATGAGTAGCATTTTAACTGTTCCTCATAGCAATGTGAATAATGAACTGAAAGAATCTTCAGTGTGTTAAAAAAATATGACTGAATTTAGGCCAAATCTCAGTACAGAGTGTTTAAATTCGCTCTTAATTGAGAAAATAAAAAATATTTCAGACTCAAAATTGTGTTATCAGAGAGAATTTTCTCAAACAGAAATCAGTATGGCTAAGAAAGCTATAACACAAAATTTGTGATTGATTGTCATTTATTTCTATTTATCATGTCATTTATTTATTTATTCTCAGTTAACAGATCAGTATGCTATGTTAGTTTTAAATAAAAAAAATTTTTCTTTTCAATATCAGTGTTTTCTTTTTCCTGTAATTATATAAAAATCTATTCTTTAAGGATCTCTGAGGTAAAGCATTTAAATTTAAAAGAATGATTTACTTTCTTAATTATTATTTCTTTTTATATTTATTAGATTAGATGGTCATTTTACTTTTATTTTTTAACATAGGTTAACTTTAAAAGTATTAATTTTATGCACAGAAGTGTATTCTTAATGTAAACCACGTTTACTGAAATTTTTTGAAAAGGTTACTGAAAGTACTGAAAATATGTCCGATTAGTACTGATTGGGATGCTCAGAGGTTGGCATATCTGAAATTTTAATAAAAAATCACTTTTCATTACATACAATTGCTGAATAGACAATTACAATTGTTGGGAAATCCTGTAATTTATTCATGAAATTCCAACCATTTTACTTAATGTTTTTTGTATGAAATTTCAGTATATTTGGGTACCTCCTTAATAAGCATTTTTCTTTATTTTGTGCTGTAGCTTGTATTTAAAATTTCATGTATATTGCATGCAATTTTATGGTAAGCTTAGCAAAACAACTTAAAAATGTCATGAGGTTTTCTTAGATGTTAAAAAAGTAAACTTTAATATATGCAACTTACAAATTTGAAGTGAAACGTTCATTTTCAATTTTTTCAACACTGTTTAGGTTCATATTTTGAGCTTTTTATTTTAAAGAATGGATTAAAAACAGTGAGAAATAATCTAATAGGAAAATGTCAAAGGTGAAGGATTCTATTTCAGTTGAAACCTTGCATTTGAAAAGATTTGTAATTTTGATTCAGAAAATGAAAATTCATATTTTAAAATCTAAAATAAGGACTGATGCAACAAAAATTCCTTTAAACTCCTGGAAATTCATTATTTTATTATTATTTTTTTTTAAGATTCTGAAAAATAGTGAATAAATTTTGGAAACTTTTAATTTGTTTTTTAGAGGTAGACATTTTTTTGTCATAAAGTATTAAAAATTATGGAATTTATTTAAATAGACTAAAAAGAATTGTTTTATTATGAAACATATTATAGAACTATTAAGATGAATAAAGAATTATTATAGATTTTATTAATATATCTCCTTTTAAAAATAAGTTGAAGACTGTCAGAATTTAAAATTCAATCTATCTGAATTCATGTCATTTCAATTCATGAAACTTCATTTTGTTGCAATTTATATTTAATAAAAATTCTGAAATAGAGAAGTTCAGTTTTACTTCTCAAGTGGAGCACTCATAAAAGGAATTAAAATTGATGCATTATTGTATTTTGAGAATTACATTTAAAAGCAAAGTTATATATTAATAATGGAAAATTCAAGAAATTACAACAATTAAAACTATCATTTAAAAATAATGTACACATTTTAAACTTTCATAGTTATAATATTTTACGAATTTTAATTATTGAATAAGCCTGCATTTTTAAGCAACCTGTTAAACTTATATTAAAAATATCTATTAAATTTTGGGGTTTAGTTGATTGATTCTGATTTAATATTCTGAGAAGTAATTATGAAATTTGATCTACATATAATACATGTAGAGCATCATTTCAAAATTCTCTGTCTTATGCAAATTTAAAAAAATATTTTGCTATGTAAAAGCACTGTGAAATGATGATGCTATAAATTAAAAATAAATTCCCTTTTGTAAATACTATAAAGTAAATACTATAACTTTAAAACCTTTTGTAACCTTTTGTAAATACTATAACTTTAAAAACTCCAAAATAGTTAAATTACTAAAGTGATTAAATCAATCACTAATAATCATTTACTGAATTAAATAAGAAATAGTTACAGTATTTTTCTTATTATTTAAATAGTTTATAAAAATAATTATATTGAGATTAAGGCATCATGTCTTCTTAAATATAAGATTAAATGTAAGATTGTTTTTACTATACTTACTTTCTTTAAATTGTTTCTCTAACATCATATATTTGTTTGCCTGAATTAATTTATTGTCTGAAGTAAATACCTATGTGTTTTTCCTGATGTTATAAATTGATTTGAATTGTTTCTGTTTATTACATCATATTAATTACTAAATATAGAAGCATTGTTTTATTCCCTGACAAAAGTTTGTAAATGTATGTTTAAGTATTGATGGGAAAGGGCAAGAAAATTGCAATGTTTTAAGTGTAAGTTATTTTTTATTGTTATTTATGTCTACTATTACATTTTTGGAACAGCAATTTAGTGAAAGTATTCTAGTATAATTTTTCCATCTGACATATATAAATTTCATGCAAAATTTCAATGCTTTTAACTTTTGGGATAAATGGGTTAAAAAGTATGAAGATGAAAATTTTAAATGTAAAACGTTTTTTATATCAATAATGAAAAAATTACTTGAAAAGTGTCCACAGTAACGTTCTGTGGCTCTCGAAAATTCTTAGATTATGTGAAAAAACTGAAAGAAATGACAAATTAACATTAATGTAAAGTTGAGTATATGCCACTGTGGAACTTTAGGGAAGCAAAACTTAGTGTAAAAATAAAATGCATTGAATAATTGGATAAATCTGAAATATGGATATGAAATGGATAAATGTGTTTTTAGAAGTGCTAAAAAATAAAAAGGAGTAAAAAGCTATATTTTTTTTATTAAATTATAGAAAAATAAAAAAAATCATGTAAATTATATAAAGTATTAAGTTTTTATTTTATCTTAATTTTGCTTAAGTATTCTGATTTTAAAAGAAATTTTTTCATGCATTTTGTTCTTGTGCATCATTTTTTTAAATTCACAATAATTCAGCATAAAGATGCAATTTAAATAAATTTAAAATCATTATTATATATAATTAATTAATCTAAATAATTTTTCTTACTGTAAATTGATTATATTATTGCTATCAATTTAATGCATTTGAAATAATTTTTAAATCTAAAGTATTCTTATTAGTTTTTTCAAGTAAGTTTATTATCTTATTAGTTTTTTCTAAAGTATTCTTATTAGTTTTTATTGCTTTCATTATTCAATAATAGTTAAAATATTATGTACATAATTACAGATTTTTGACCATAAATAATATAATATTTAGTATTTGGATGTCCTGGAAATATTTATTGTGACCCTGAAAAACTACTTGAAGCTCTTAGAATGTTTTTTTTTTAATCCATATAAACTTTATTTAGCTGTAAAATTTCTTAAATGATTTTTTTTACTCATATATTATATCTATTTGTATGCATAGAAATAATTATTACTTTTCAGGCATTGTGTGCATTTTGTGCTATTATAACTGGGTGCTATTTCTGCTGTTGCTGCTTTTGTTGTTGCTTTAACTTTTGCTGTGGTAAATGTAAACCTCCTATACCTGAAGAAGAGGAGGAAGATCAGGTAACAATAATACTTTTCTTATCTATTAAAATATTGATTATATAACTAATATCACTTTTTCTTGCAATTTAGTTTATATTTAATATTTTTGACTTTTTTATAGTGTTGTGCAGAGAAAGAGGAGGATGAAGAACAGCCCATAAATCAACCAAAGTTTACTGATGAGGTAAACTATATTATGAGAGCAAATTGGAAATATTTTATAGTTATCTTGCATAAAAAAATGGCTTTAGTTATAGATATGAGCATGAAAAATTATTTGTATATTTGCATTATATTCATTCTTACTGTAAAATCTTGCTAAAATTTTCCTACAATGAAGATCAAACATTACTTTATTTTCGGTGCAGCTTATCCCATCTAAGGATCTTGTGCCAGTAAAATCAAAATCAAACCTACAATGAATATGTGATTGTAAATTGATATCTATGCTACAAAGTTTCTCATCCAATCAAGCATTAATTTATAACATTCATTTAAATAAACATTTTATAATCTTTTTTTAGAGTTATTGAAAAAGAATTGTATTTAAATATTAAAATATTTAGTACCATTTCAAAAAATGCATTTAATGAGTTTCCCTTGAAGACAAGCATTTATAAATAAAAATCATACTTGCATGATATATTTATTTTAAAGATATCTATTTCATACTTTACCTGCAATTTCTTTTAGATTTTAATGTCATAAAAATTTCCTTAATTTAATTTTTTAGAAACATTAACCTATAACATTTGATAACATCAAAGGCTAAAAGATTAACAGCCTCAATATAGTATCTAAGTTAATATACTTTCATTTAATGACAGTTGTGTTCTATTAATACTTACAAATGAATTTATCCCTGACATTTGAGAATATATATATATATAATAGTCAAAATAATTAAGAATATAGTTATAGACAAGTTCTAAAATTTCAGGAAAATATTTTAATTAGTTATAGTTATGTAATAATTTTTACATTAAAAAATGTGTTATGTTTTAAAAACATTGCTATTTTATAGAATAATTTAACATTAATTAAACTCTTTTATTTTTACAGAATGTTTCTAGCTCAAGTAAAACTGTTACATCTCAACCAGGATCATCAGATCAACCAACTGCTATTCCACTGCCACCACCACCAGATCCTGCATTATCTGAGAAAACTAGTCTCAATACCACCCCACAAACAACCTATGATACTGGTATTAAAGAAGGAAGTGAAAGTTAAGATTATTTGCTTCCTAAAAAATTAAATATTTCATACAGAATCAATTATTTGTATGAATAAATTGTATTATTGAGTAAGAATTGACTGTATATTTAAGTAAATAATTTTGATTTAAAGAATTTATAACATTCCTAGACTTTGTTTTTCTGAAAAAAAAAAAAATGGAAGCACTAAGATATTTTTGGTAATAAAATTATATTAATGTTTATTTAACAATACACATTCAGTTTCTGTAATATCTGTAAATTCTTGTTGTACTTTTTTATGAGTATTATATAGTATTACAATGAAAACGACTTTTTATTGTGAAAATAAGTACTAGGAGCAAATAAAACGATAGGAGGAAAGCTGTCTTTTTTTATCCTATTGCAAGTAAAAATAAAAAATTGCATTTCATGTGCTATTATAATCCTACGTTAAAAATTATTCTGATATTGTCAGTTAAACATTATTTGTTCATCTTTATAATGATTTCTTTAAAATACTTTTAGAAAAAATAAATATATGCAATTTAATACTAAACATATGCTCATTTAACAACATGCTTGTTTTGTATTACAAATATTATGCAGTTTAATTACATTAGTAAAATAGCTGTTCATTGCTTTTAAAAATCATTTGGAAATATGTGCTTAGGCTGCATTTTGAGTTGTGCATTTTTTATTCTTTAGTTTTTCTTGATTTAATTTTCAATAATAAGCAGTACACATGACATTTTCATTTATTAAGATTTAAATTTAAATATGCAGAAAACCGTTTCCTTTAAGACGTATTAAACATACAAGGAAACTAAATACTGTTTACCTTTTACAAAACATTTTTTTGATTTTATCCATTGTCAAAATATGAAGTCTAAAAATAGATTAGTTACTATAATATGAAGTCTAAAATGATTTATTTAATTTTTCTCTTGCTGTCTCCTATAAAATTAATTTTGGCTTTATTATAATCTAATTTTTAAATTTTTCTTTATGATAATACTAAGTCATTATATTTAACTAATGTAGATTCTGAGCTTTAAATAGTTTTTCTTTTGTTTTTATCAATATGTGATTTTTTTATCCTTGTCTTTTATTTATTTGTTTTATAAATATCTATTTCGTAATTAAATCATTTTTAATAGAAATGAGTGATGATTAAATTTGAAGTATAAATAATGAATTCATGTTTCAAAATTTTAAGAATTTGTAATTTATATTTTTTGTTAGATGTATTAATTATCATATAAAAATACATTACTAAATAAAAACATTTTTTGTTTGAAACTAGAAATGAATTGTATAGATTTCCATATATTTAGGCTCTCCTAATGAAATATCCATTATCAGATCATAAATTAAAATTGTTTGGGATCTTGAGTGAAATTATAAATTTTTTCTGAGTATAGAGTATTCAAATAGTTTATTCTCATAAAAGTAATATTAAAAAATTAAATTCCTTAAATGAGAAAATAATGTATAAATAAAGAGTACTAGATTGTTATATCTATAAAGTTAGAAAATTATATAATTCTAGATTTATATATATTAATTACAAGATATTTAACTGTACTCATATTTTAACTTTTTTCTGTTTAACTACTTTGATTTAGCATAATGCATATATAAGTTTTTTTTAATTTTGCATTGCTTTTTTAAAAGATTATTATAATCAAAACATTTATTTGCTTTAATATCAGCACTTAAAATGTATAGTTTCTATTTTAAATCATTACTTATAAATCACAAATTCTTTTTTTATTCATTTAGACTTTTATATAAATTGATATTATAATTTTTTATATAAAAAATGTTACTTACAATTGCAAACAAATGCTTCAATCTAAAAGTTGAATATAACATGGATTTATGGTTCTAATGTTTAAAATGAAATATAGCAGTATTTTTATATAAGTATAAATGAGGTTTCCATAACTTTTAATTTCCTTTGCTGGTGGCACTCTGATATATATATATAGCAGTGAAGAATGTATTGAAGTTTTACAACCAAAGAATAATTGTATAAGATATGAATAGGGTAACATTTTGTAAATATGTGTGTGATGTTATTGTTGCAAATTAGGGTACTAGTCTGAAATGCTAATTATGCGCCAATTGTACGTCATGAAATACATATTAGAATAACAATTTTTCAAATTGTTATTGTGTAAATGCATCTTTATTCTATTTTAATATAATTCAAAATTATCCACTTTTTAAAAATTTCTTTGGGGATACAATTTTTTACTGCTCATTGTATTTTAATTTGCTAGTTAATTCTATTTCAATTAATAAAATTAAAAATATTTCCTGAAAAAACTAATTTATATTGTACTTACATTTATAATTTATGAATAAGTTGTATGTTTATTAACATGTTCAATTACAGAAGACTATTATTTTCTTTCTTCTCAAATGAGATTGTCTGTGAATATTATGCTATAGAATTCCATGAACTTGTGAGAAATGTTTTGTCAGTAAAGTGTATTACATTTATGTAGTTTAAGTGTTTGTGTATTCTTTAAACCTTTTTTCTTTATTATAATAAATCTTGATAAATTCTTATTATCATTAATTATGGCTGTAAGGTGAAATGAGAAGAGATAGTCAAGCCCTATTAAGTCACTACAACAAAATTGTTTTCTAATATTTTGAATAAATCATTAATTACTGCCATTTTAAAGAAATTTTAAATTAGTAACTATTATGCATACTCTAGTAGATATAAACATATGTTATATTGCATTTTACAATTTTTAAATAAATTTTATTAACTGCATATGAGTATGTTAATTTATAATATCAATATTCATTTAAAAGTCAATTAAAAATTATAAATTGATATAGAATTTGTATTTGGAAAATATTAAGATGAAATAAAAAAATTTTCTAAGGCATAAATTACTCTGAGTTATTTATCAAATGTAACTATAATTTGATTCATTTATAAGTGAATTTTAAAATCTAAGAACTTATGTTATTACAAATTTGAAAACATTTTAATTTTATAATAACTAAAATGAATAAAATTTTATTCCCCCAATTAGTAAAACTTGTATTCAAAAATAACAAATTTATAATTTTACTTTTATTAATAAAACAAGTAACAGATTAATAAATTTAAACAATATAACTATTTATTATAATTGCATTTGATTAAAAAATGGTAATCAAATTATTTATCAAAAAAAAAACTTTGAATTTTATTTATAAAATAAGAGTACTTTTCATTTTTCTATTGAACAGTAAAAGCAGATAAGGACATTATATTTCAAGATCTTATTAACTACATCTATGTTCTAATGTGTTCTTTAAAACAATTATTTCTCATTTTATCATTATCTCTTCTATTTTGTTTCATGGAAAAACTTTAATAAAAGTTTTTCCTCAATGATTTTTAAAGATATTTCACAAAGACTTTATTAATGTTCTTTTTTGTTTTAAAATTAATGATATTTATTTAAAATGTCAATTTTATAAGTATATAATTGTTTGACTGAATGTTCAATTTATGTTTTACATTTTGATAAATATCCATGTAAAGGATTTCCTTTTATTACAGCTTAAAATTTTTATTTGGTATTTCATTTTGCATTAATGACAAGAAAATTCTTCGAACAGTTTATATATTAAACAAAGATCAAATTATGTCACTTGAAGCTTATTTTACATTTCATTTTGCACTTGTATGTATGTAATATTACAATTGTGAGATGTTTTATATTTTAAAATTTATTATCATGCATGTTTAATAAAGTTTTTTCTATACAATATTTTTGTTTAATAAAGTTTCTTCTATACAATATGAGCTTACAGTCAAACCTTAATTTAGCTTTCTTTAGATGCTTAAATGAAAATAGTTATAAAAATATTCTTATGATTTTCGTTAGAATTTAGTACAAATTAGTATTTGCATATTTTTTCACAGAAATTATATGCATTTATTTGTAAGTGTAATTGATTTTGAAGTTAACACCAATCACGTGAAATTTATATTACGTTAAAAAAGAATTTGGTTTATAAAAGGCAATACTAATTTCTTTAAAAAACATTCCAGGGATAAATTAACCAAAATCGTACTTTAACATTAATATTTCTTAATTTATATACTTTGTTGGAGTTTTATCTTTGACAACACAATTATTTCTGTGCAGTTTTAATTTTTACAGATCCAAGATTTTCATTAATTTTATCTTGATATTTTTTGCATTTCTTTTAAAAGCGTCAGATATAGAAAATATTATAGTGAAATTGCTTTGAGATGCAAATAATAATGAATAGTAATGATATAAAATTAGGTAAAGTTATCAATTCTTTTCGATTGGACTTTATTTATCATATAAATGCTTTTCGATTGTGAAGAAAAATACTAATTTTATTTGTGACATAAACTTACTAGCCTATATGTATAGCTATCAAATGGTTAATGGTCTCGCCTTAGGTTTAATAATTTGTGAGTCTTATTCACTCATTAAGTTTGGAAGTAAATAGTGGTTTGGAGTATACTGTAAACTAAAAAACCTCCAGTCTTTAGCTCTTGTGTAAAGAAAACCAGTGATATATATATAAGCATAAATAAAAAGGAGTTCTAGGAAAGTTTCATTTTATTAGAATAAATAATTATGTAAATAAAATTAGTTTATTAAATAAAATTAATCATTAAACAAGCTCAATCTTGTTAATTCAGTGGTCTGGTAATAAGAATGTTTGGAAAATAAAATTCCTAGTTTATCTGTAGCTATTTATTAATTTAAAAATAAATTCCCACTTCCCACTGGCATATTAATGAAAAAAAAAAGATTTTAAATCGTAATAAAATTCTTAAATTACAATTGTTACATTAATTGTAGGCTATTCAAATATTAATGTGGTAAATTTAAAACAGTAATAGTACTATTGAAAGGCATATTTGCAAAAAATAAGCCTATTCCTATAATTTTGATCTAGATTACAATCATTGAATATAGGTTCGTACAATATAATTACGTTAATTGTGCAGAAATTATTTTATAATTTATAAGAAACTATTTTGTAATAATACTGCTTTTCGTCAACTTAAAATAATGTTATTCACGTTAAAATATATATATTGGGAAGTTAAGTTTTCGCACACAATGGTAATTAGAGTAGGGATATTACAGCTTAACGTGGATTCTGAATCATTGCAGATATCACCATCTAAGGTGGGAATCAACCCATGAACTGTTTAACCAGAGAACAGAGCCTAACTATATATTTACTACAAAATCAAAATGGAAAAACAATTCCAGAAGTTAAACACCCTCATGATAATGAATGATGCAGTTCATGAAATTATTCAAGAATATGTGACATATACTCCTGCACAATGAAGATAATGAAATACATTGAACATCATTTTCATTTTGCACGAGACAAAATATTTTTAAAAAATTAAAACATTTTCACTCGGATAGAAAATGAAAGAACAAGCAACAAACTTAATAAATTGGTTTAAATTTATTAGTGTTAAAATTTTGAAATTATTTTTAGCATTACACAGCAACATTAGGTATAACAGAAATAATGGAGTTTTTTTCTGAATTTTTTTTATTTAATAATAAAATGCATTTTGCAGTAAGAAAACCCAATAATTAAAATATAAATAGGATATTTATTGAGTCGATAAGCTGTCTGAAATGAGGAAACTAAGACGGACAAAAATAGTGCTTTATCAATAACTATTTATTAACATTCCCATTCATACATATAAAATCACATATTTCATCACAAAATAACTGAATAAAATCAATAATTTAAATTGATAACATAAAATTTTATTACAATATATTCACTGGTATTTTGTGCAAAGCAATACTAAACAAAGTAAACAGTAAATACAATGTCTGGCAAAGTAAGCAAAATAAACAAAAATAAATACAATATCTGGTAAATATAAATAAAAAAAACACTTTGGTTTAAGCCATGTACAACAAACTATATCCAAATTAATGCAAAAATCAGCAGAGCATTTTTTAAACATACAATATGGGTTTAAGAATTACGAAGCAACTACTTTTTTTCAATACATGATACTGATAATAAAAGAAATTGATTCAGTTATGAAAAAATTTTGTTAGAGAATAATAATATTCCAAAGATAAAGGAAAGCATAACTGCAGACATTTAATTGATTCATTTATTTTCAAAGATTTCAGAAGAAAAAATATTTTTGTTATTAATGTTTGTGTTGATGACCTTCATACACAGCCAACATAAACATTTAATCTAAAATAAATTTTTAGTCTACTTTTAAAAATCATGTAAGTTACAATGCATTAGATGCGAATATTGATTAAGAATGTTTACTTTTTTGATTTTTACTAATTAATGTGAGAGCAAAATAACATATATTTCTACCTAGTAAAAAATGTTTACATTATTTTCACCACGGAGGTGACTTTTTCAATTTAGTAGATTTGAGATAATTCCATAAATTTTCTGTTTATAGAAAATGTTTTAAAATACACTCCATAATATTAAGTATACTTTATCCCAAAAACGTTAAATTTTTAAAAAAATGAAAAAAATTAATAAAAGTATACATTTTTGAAATTAAACGCTAAAGATGAAGTAAGCAACCGATATTAAGTATAAATATTTGCTTATTATAGATTGATTTTCCATTAAAAAATTCATTGATAAAATCTTTATTTAACCACAATCAGTTTTATTTTCAAAAAAAATTTAAGAATTCTGATTTAAAATAAAATATTTAATAGTGTTACAAATATTTCATCTTTAATTGGGATTTCCTAACATCTATGTCAGAGGGATTCATGTAATTATTTTTTTAATTGAATCTTGAAGCATTAGAGAGAGAGAGAGAGATTACACTGTAACCAACATGCTTACATAATTTTTCTAAGCTTTAGTTAAAAAACTACTGCTTTTACATTTAAAATATCTTGTTTTTCATTAAAAAGTAAGTAATTTTTTTTCAACTTATTGAACTGATGGTTTCTATGAAGAAACTTATCTGCTCAATAATCCTATTCAAAAGAAAATCACTGAAATTTTTATATTAAAAAAAAATCATGCTAAATTTTCAAACTGTTAGGAAATGTCATAATATAGAAATTGCTTAACACAAAAATAAATTTTCAAATGATTTTGTTACAATATAATGTTTATATAAATAAGTGAAAAACTATATTACTTATTATATCCATATTACATCATGTTTATTAAAAACAATCTAACCTTGTTATATCTGCTAAGAGAAATATATTTTTTAAGATTAAAAATACAAATATAAGATATAATCTATCTTTCATATTATTGTTTATATTTGTATCATATGCATCATGTACTCTGTCAATTCCGTGTAAATCTAAAAGTTTTACTTAGGATAATAAAAATGTTGAGTGTATGACAATTGAATGTGACAGATCTAACTCTAATATTGGAAAGGAAAAGAATTTTGAAGATATAAAAAATAATTCAAAATTCATTATATAAATAAAAATTCTTGGAAAAATAAAAAAAAATTGATATTCCTATATAATTCAATAATATCACAATGACATAAAAATAAATATTTCATAATGAGGAATGCTAATGAAAAACAAAGCAAATTAAATTGCATGTTAAAGAATATAGCATATAAACTTAAAAATCAGAACACATTCCACACTTAACAATAGAGAAGACAAAACAATACTCATAACATATAACTCAGAAGTCATCTATTTTATTTGCAAGTAAAAACATTCATACAATGATATTTTATTCTATGATTGTCTAAGTGCTTCATTATAAATACACAGTTCTAAGAGTAAATTACACTTAACAAAGTTTCAGCATCAATAAAACACATGCTATTGAGCAATAATAGTACACAAAGTACAAGATGGATTTTTTTAATGTTAGATTCAGTAAAAACCAATCCCATCTTACTGACAAAGGAAGACTATAAAGTGATATTTAAAAAAACTGTTACTAATATAAACTTACAAAGAGCTTTTAATAAAAAATTTCATACATTTATTATAAAATTCGATATAATTTAAAATATATGAATTTGCATTTTTTAATTTTATATGAAGCGATTTTTCAAGCACAGCAGAATTTTATTAATTAAGATATCAGAAAAAAGAATATTAAAATGATAAAAAGAAAATTGAGATATATCTTATTTCATAAAAGATAAGAGACTTCAAAAAACAGTCATAATTTTTTAAACAAAACAAATTAAATAAATGAATTGTTGAATGACTTTTTTAATTTCTTTTTTTTAAAGTAAAATGGTAGTCAATATGATATAAATAATTTACATTAAACTAATTTGAATAAATAGCCATAAAAGAGAAAAAAATATAATAATTAAACATTGATGCCAACTAAATTGCAAATTAAAAGATATTACCACACATAAAATATTTTCTGAATTCATATCTATCACAAAGCAAAATTAAATAGTCTTCCTTCACTGGAATTAAAAAAAAAATTAGTACCGGAATGAAAAAATATAAACTAAAAACTGAACCTGTTGAACCACAGCCCATGTGGGCCAAGGCCTACAGTGCCCATATCTGTTTTCCTGATGGAGGGCCCTGAGGTGTGAAACATATATACTGATTAAGTGGTCAGCCTAAAGTGAAACCCCCAGTGTTTAGTTCCCAAGCATGCTTGGTAGTCAGCTTATCAATCCAGAAGGAATGAAAGATTGAGTCAACCTTATCCAGGTCAAGGATTAAACTCTGGACCTATGGCTTGGAAGCATGAAATACTACAAATAGGTAAATGGGCTTCAAATGAAAAATATATTAAATAAAAAAATTATGTTTAACGGCAATCCCTTTTTCTTTTTTTAGAAAAATCAAATTAAACCACATATTTTTTGACAATGATCTAAAATAAATTCATAAGAGTTATATACAAAGAAAAAATATTTCAATAGGGAACTCTTAACTTAAGCAAGAAAGAAGCAAAAATCAAAAATCTTTAAGTAAAAAGAGTAAACTTGGCACCCATGATTAAATAAAATGATTATAAACATTTTGTTCCATTCACATTAGTTATGTAATAAATACACACTTATGTGTAAGATAAAATACTGAGACACAATATCAAAAAAATTCAGGATTGCAAAATTAAAAATGCTCTGCATTATAGAGCAATCTAAGCTAAAACTCATAAAAAAATTCTTTAAGAAATTTCAGAAAAAAAAGCCACAGAAATAACTTTATGCACAAACTTTCTGAGCATATGATTCTAAAATTTAAAATCAGTACTAATGTTTAACAGAATATATTGCTTAACAGAAATGAATTTTATAAGCACTTATAAAATTTTTTAAATCATCATTAAAGAATGATTGAATGTTTAGATATACGATAAATATCTTTACCCGATGGAATTCATTAAAAAATTTATGCTTAGGAAGATAAAAAGCTAAAACTTTATTGTGTATATTAAAAATTTATTTAATATAAAAAATTCCTATTACAAAGAAATCTTATATATAATTTACGATATTATATAATAAAATTCTATAAATGCAAAGAGAAAACATATTTTATAAATAACAATGAAATAAATATTTCTTTACTTTGGAGAAGAATAACCTTTGCAGATTTTGCTTGACATTTCAGCCTATTAAAAATTAGAAAACATATAATCATTTATGTATTTCAAACAACTAATTGTTATAAATAATTAACATTTTGATGTCTACTAATTTCCAAAAACATAAACTGCACTTAACTTAATTTTTACACTATAAATTTACATAAAACATGAAACTCAGTGGCAGGGCAGTACATACGGGGGCCAAGAATCATTTGGATGTGCTTGATTTTGTAATTTCAATTAAGAATTTTATAGTACAAAAAAATGGAGATAAAAGTATTAATCAGACAAGAATATGATCTTATTTATATTAAAAAAATTTTTTTTTCAAATTTTCTTCCCTAAAATGCAATATGAATCTACTAATAATGAAAGTTTAAATATGGAAGACATCACAATCCCAGTATATTTATAAAGTTGGATTAATTTGTCCCTCAATAGTCATTTCTTAATTAGAGGGTTAACTGGTTTGACTTATAGTTTAAACTGGATTTGAAATTATTACAAACATCTATGTCTGAGATGAAAATAAAGCCTAAAAAATAGTTGAACTTCTTTCTGAAAATTTAATTATTTGTTATTTTTAATATAACATATTTTCCATGAAGTATCATTTTGCTATTTGAATTTATTTCTGGCAGAGTAATTTTAATGGCTAGTTGCAAATTTCAGGCTGAGTAAAAATTCCAAGCCACCAGCAATTCTTTTAAAAATAAAGCTTAATATTATTATATAATTAACTTAGACTTTATTTAATAATATGTGGTTTACTCCCAATGGACCTTGAAAATCTACTGGCAATGAACAACAAAATTACTATGGGAGGTGATTTGAATCCAAACCATATGGACTGGGGATGTCAGTATCATAACCCAAATGACAGGCAAATTAAAGCACTAGTGGACAACACGGATGTCGTCCTTGTCGCTCCTGACAAACCCACACATTATGGCTTTAAATATGGAAATTTTATAGATCTCATGCTTATTAGAGCAGTTCCCTATCCGGCAAAAGCAACCACAGTCGAAGATCTTGATTCAGATCACTACCCAGTAATCACATACTTTGGCAAAATTAATGCCCCAAGTAACGAACAAGTAAAAACTCAAACAGATTGGAATAAATTCAGATATTTCATTAGTAATAGCATTATCCGAGACAAACTTGATGTAGCAAGCACAATAGTCCAAATAGATGAAAAGGTTAATTTTATTATGGATATTATCAAATCAGCAATTAATTATAGCAGTAAGGAAATTACCCTCGAAAACTGTAAATACCTCCCTGGCGACATTATTAAACTAATCAAACAAAGAAACAAACTCAGAAAGGAGTACAACAGATACAAAAACTCCGAAACCATGAGGCTAACATGGAAGCCACATGTAAATAAAATTGAAGCAAAAACTGTAGCAGCTCTGAATAAGCTCTACCCTCTACTTGCCAGAAATTCGCAGTTATCTATAGACAACAAATTGTTAATTTATAAAACCTACCTAAGGCCTATTTTCCCTTATGCCTCTCAGATATAGGGATTCGCCTGCATGTCTACCTTAAAAGCCCTTGAAATCAGGTAAAACATAATTTTAAGACTAATCACCAAAGCTGAATGGTACTTCAGAAACAAACTTATTAGGAAAAACTTAGGTATCCTATCCGTAACTTCTTTTATTAAGCACTTATCAAATAACTTTTACAAAAAATTAGATTCCATAAATAACTCCAAAATTAAAAGTTTACCCAGCTACTGCATCTACGATCCTAAAAGTAACAAAAGACCCAGAGCTATCCTAAGATTGTAGCTCTCTACTAACTCATAAAATTATATTTTTAACCTCATGAGCTGCCCATAAAGGGCACCAAAAACTGAAATGGTAAACATTGTTTGTAACCATATTAATTAAAAAAATGGAAACTTGTAAGTGAAAATAAACTCATAAAGTTTCAAATGTATAATTACAGTTGCTAAATAAATATTAAATAAATGATAAAAATTGCATAAAATACTCACTAAGGGTTCTAATTCTTTTTGACTGACTAAATCAAATTCTGTCACAAAATAATAAAAGTGTTTGTAACACATATTTACATGAGCTTCCTAAAGAAACAAAAAATTATGAATTATAAAAAAAATCAATTTTTAATTTTTATTCCTTTAAAGGATATGTTGTACAATAATATTTCTAATGGTGTAACCTGTTCTTAAAAACAAAAAGATGAAGCAAATTTTAACAATATTAGTCGTATATCATACAAACAAATGAAAATATTATTCCCATTAACTCATTAAAAACATATAAATATTAATTGAATATCTAATAATGATACATGATAAAAGTGCAAAAACAATTACATTTAAATTTATAATGGAATTAAGAGAAAAAAAGACTTAAGAATTTCTCTTGATCAGTAAATATTTAATTGGAATAGATTTACTGATCAAGAGAAATTTTATAATTTTAATTACAAATACTTTTTACTGGAGACCAAAAAAAGAATATCATAAATTGATTGAAATGATTTGAAGTAAATTTAAAGAAACTGAAGAAATTTTTAAAGTGATTTATTAAAGTGATAAATTTTAAATGGTAATAATAAAATTATTAGGTAAAATTTTAATAAACAAATAAAAAAAACTTAGTTAAAATTTTGAAAAAAAAATTGCATGCAAACAATTCTAAAACTAGCCTTGCTTTATAAAAATATTTATTTTTCCTTTTTGATAATTAAAAAACATGACATAAAACATAAAGGAACACTAACAATAAATTGTTCAAAACATGTTATTTATAATATTATATTGTTTTTTCTCAATTTTTATACAAAATTTTTTAAGGGTGTAATATCAAAATTTGGATACAAAAACATTACAGATAAAATACTTACAGCTCCAATAAGAACTAAACGATCAAAATGATGAATATAAACATGTACAAAGATTCTAAAGAGTCTTGTCAAGATTTTTTTACAAGTTGGTAGAAATGCCTTTGGAAATGGAACATCTAAAATAGTAAACCATTTATTAATGAAACAAATTTCTTTAATTTCAAGTCTTATAAATTTATACAATGTAGAATAAATCTATGACTAGAAATTAAAGAAATTATTTTATAAATGAAAAAGGTTTATAATTAGGTAATTTGTACTTATTAATTTGTATTAGGCCAATTTGTAATTAGGTAATTACAAATTGGCAGGAATGTAAGATAAGTTTTAAACAAGGCAAATACAAATATTAGATGCAATCTATATATATATTAAAAAAATTAAAATATAAATTTGATGTTCCAATTAAAAATCTAAAAATTTTAAAAACGCACCTCTAATTTGGAATACATTTTTTAAATTCTAGAAACTTGCCCTTTTTACTGACATTAGTAGTAATTTCAAGGGAAATAACAATTTCATCATGTACTCCAAATTTTGAGTTTAGTAATCAGTAAAAATTTTGAATATTTACAAATGATATTAAGGCTTTTTTAATTTTACACATCAATGCAAACTATTTAAATAAATATATATTTTTACTTCAATATAACTAAATTAAATTGAAAAACAAATTTCATTTTGAAATCCAACATTTACATTAGTAAATAAAATTCATTTTATATTAAATTTATCATTTTATTTACAAGTATTATTTTAAGTATTTTAGGAATGCTAGGCTAAAAGAAGTCTAAAGTAATATTTTTATTTCATAAATATTTGGTAATTAATTATTGCATGTCATGTTTGATTTTAGAATTCATTATTTGCATTTAATATAGTTTTTATTAGTTATGCATAATAATTATTAATATAGATTTTAAATTAATAATAAGGAAAAAAATTTTTTCAATAAAAATGCTTTTTATTTGGAGCATAAGTGAGAGTAGCATATTTAAAATTCAAGATTTTAATACATTTTATTTTATATCACAAACATGAAATAGGAATCTTATATCGTTAGCATATTTGAATTATCCAGTAAAAAAAAAAAAGGAATTACATTTTGTTACACATTGTTATTTTTCTGAAGTTGGTTGAATAAGAGATTCTTGAATAATTGTAAAGTTTATATAATATTTTGTAAATGGATTCAAATATTTTTCAAAGAGATTTTTTTCAGATATTATATATAAATTAGCTATCAAAACTAAAATAATTTGAATAACTCATTTCAGTTTTGTACTTAAATGCTAAGCAGCAAATATGTGTATTGATTTATCATGCATTTTATATAAGATTTTTCCTAGGATCTCATAAAGATATAAAAAACTGCCCACTTATAAAATGATACAATGGAGAGATATTTTTAACAAATTGCTTTTTTAATTCAAATTCGAATGGACAAAACTGTTCAAATTCAGTATTATATCTATGAGTTACCATTCTGGTACATTTTATACAATCATCTACTTAAATAATATCATATAAATTTAATTTTATCTGGGAATGCAATAATCATTCTGGTTTGTCACAGAAGAGTTAGATAATTATGAATTATTAAAAACATTCATGTCTACAAGAAAAATTAAAAAAAAAAAATTGAACAATGAAAGTGTCGATAATTTAGCCAAGTTTACCAGAAAATGATAAGCATGATATCTTTAAAACATCTTCAATCTTGAATAAATCTAACATGAATTCATAAATGAATATAAATTAATAGATTAATTTTAGCTTACATAAATTTAAAATTGATATAAAAATTCACAAAAATTAATTATTTTTCCAAGAAAAGTAAGTAAGTAGATAAACTTCTGAAGTTAATTCTGAATTTCAATAATTTCTAAAGCTTAAAAAATCATAATCAAACAAAGAGATTTATGAATTCTAGTGTTAAATTATTTTATACTTGCTTTACAGAAAACTACATTAAGTAAATTTAAAAACGGTTTTCTTTTTAATTAAGCATTCACATAATGATATTTAAAAAAAATATAATTTTAAATTCATCAAATTAAATTTAAAAACAGCTGGAATAATTTCATAAATGTATGCCTTTTTTGTATGAAATACGAGATATTTTTTTCCAATATTGATTGTGTAAGAAAAATCAGAAAAAAATTGAATTCAGCTTAGAAAATAAAGCTAGTTTCTAATTTTCAAATTAGAAATTTGTTTTAAAGTTGTTACTTACAGTAACTGCGGTCCTTAATTATATTTTTATTTATCATATGATAAAAGGTTTTACTAAATAGAATAACAAAAGTATTGAAATTAGGCATCCATAAATACTGATATAAAAGAATTCAATTAAAGTTTTATTTCATTTAGTACGCTCACAAAAAATCATATTAAAATATTACCCAGACAAATTAACTCATTTAATAACTTAAATTTTTACAAAAGTTTAAAAATAAAATACATTAAAAAATGAAATATTTTTTAAACTCTCTTACCAACTTTCACAGGGAAAATATCTTCATTGTTTATTTGTGATTCAATCCAATCCATAAGCAAAGAGACATATTTTGGCGCAGGAAGTGCAGTTGGCTTTTTATATTCAGCTCCATCGGCCCATCTGTACTCATACCTAGAAAAATAAAATGTTATTTATATATAAAATTGCATAACACATAAACTAAAAAGTAAAAATATTGCATACTTAGGACCTCCTGACATTGTAGGACATGTTTCTTCGGTGCAATACTCTGTTACTGTTCCATAAATAAGATTTATTCGATTGAAGAAGTCAACCACTATAAGAGTTAATTAAAAATAATGCCATTTCAAGGACAAATTAGAATAAAAAATAAATCTTATATTCATTACTGAAATGATAAAATTGTTAAATATATGCCTGTCTCTAACTAGCAAGGGTTTTGTTAGTAAATGAAATAACAATATTATATAACAAATATTTAAACATTTACTGTCAAAATATGAAATTATTAGTTGTACAAAATGAAATAATATAATTTTTTTTTGTTATGAAACTTTTCTAGTAGAGTAAGTCAAATCAAAAATTAGATGAACATATAATTTAAAAGTCTTGTAAGTGAAAATTACATAAACTCCAACCAATTAACATTTTCTAATTCATTAAAGAAACAACTTTTAATCAATAGAAAAGTGACTGTGTATTTGTGGTTTTATTTTGCTTATCACTCAATGATCAATTTTTTGCACAAAAGGACTAAATAGAGGTGCTAATTAAAAGTAGATTCCAAATCATCATAAGCACCCAAGACAAACATAGGATTCAAGCAAACAAACTGTTGAACCAACAGCCAGAGTGATAACCAATTAATTGCCACTTTGGCTCATATGTATATATGTACACACTTTTTTTCTTCGTCAGTGGTACAACAGCCAAGAGTGGACCCTGGCTTATTCAACAAGATTCCCCAGGTCCACTCTTTTGGCCATGGTCATCCAGTTTGTTACTCAGAGGGTGATGAAATCCCTTTAAGCTCTTCTAATGTCCTTAGGCTCTTGTAGGCCTGACAAGAAATATTTTCTGTATTGTAAGTTCCTCCTGATAACATGGCTAGCCCATTTAATTCTTATAATTTTAATAGATTTTATGACACTTGGTTCACTAAAGTTCTGAATTTGAGCATCTGTGCCACATGCCACTGACTTCTTTACCACCAAAAATGGCCCTCAGTATTTGCCACTCAAAGATAGCAAGAGCATTTTCATCTTTTGAGTCATTGTCCAGGTTTTTGAAGTGTAAGTAAGTATAGGTCTAATTAAACAGACATAAATTAATAGCTTAGCTTTTCTTTTAATGAGGTTAGATTTTAAATATTTCCTTAATCCTTAAAAACATCTGTTGTTCTATATACATATATATATATATATATATATATATATATATATATATAGTTCTCCTATATATATCAGATGTGATGATGTTGGAGTTAATCTCAGATCCCAAATATGTGAAGCTATCAACTTTTTCAAGTTATGTAAACATACAGTCCACAATAATTCAATACTTTATTGTAACTAATATATGAATAATTATACATAATTAAATATCTTATTGAAAAAATTATAATGAGTAATTTTCTGACTTAAAACTAAAATATATTGTAAAAAAATAAAAATTCAGAAATCTTATATAAAAGTTAATTAAATTATTTTTACAAAATTAGACATAAATAAACATACCATGGACTGCTAACCAGTCATTGACTGATTCTCCTGGAGGTACTTTAACAGCTTCTCTGAGATTAATTCCAGAATTCAATGAAGCTTGAGCTTGTTTATGAAGGGAATATCGAAGCGTTCCAGGCTCAAATTTCTTCTTGGGCCGGAACGTCTAAATTAAAATGAATAAATAAATCCTATTGATATTAAAGAATTTAAGTAAAATGTTACAGAATAATTGATTAAAGCCGAAACAACATATTAGACTTCAATGAGCTAAAATATTTAACTTTTATGAACATTAATTAATTTAATTTCTATTATATTAGATTATTAATTAAATTATCCATTTATTCTAGCATGTATATCAGCTACTGATTGAAAGAAGCTGCATTTTTCTTTTGCAAGCAAGTTCTTCTTATGACAATAATGTAGAATTCAAATTTTCTACATATTTTTTGAATAACAAGGGCAAAGAAAAAATTTTAAACTATGAATTTCTTTCTTGAATTAAAACAATAGAAACTAGCAAAATGTTAAATCTAGGTTTGTCAAATCTTAACAAATAATTCTTGTACAAATAAGCTTTTGTCCTCAGAAATTTTCATACAAAAAATTTTAATATAAATTGGTAGTTGAAAAGATGAATTAACAATGAATAACTTCAAATTCAAAATCACAAGCAAATCGATATTACCTAAACATGATAACAAATGGGAAATGATATTGAACATTCTTAAATTCAAAACAGTACATTATTTACAACAAAAAAAAAAAAATAGAAAAATGACTACAATATTATTTATGCTATGAAATTACAAATATTCTCCATAAATTTTCAGAGAATTTATTATTTTTTAATGATGGCATTGAGAAATGGATTCTTGAAAACAATCAAAAGAATAATCATCAATAATTAAAGATTTTAAAAACCAACAAAACATTAATCTAAAATATTCCACTAGAGAAACTGAAAGTAATTGCTGAATGGCTTAATTCTGAATTCTTTCACTTTGCCTTCATGAGACACTGTACATTAAATGTGGGCATTAAGAAAACTGATTGACCGCCAAGACATTTTGTGGTGATCACTAATGTTAATTTTTATTATCGGTATACCTAAAAATATACTTGCTTAAAACCCAATTAATAATGAATGTGATCACAAAACAAATAATAAATGAAAGGTAACATGTGATCCAGAAAAGTCTGTCCACTCCTGGTGTATAGCAACAATAAAGTTATTTTGTACATTACACTAGTTTGATTTGAATAAAATTAGAACTAAATAAACAATAAAAATAATCTTTTAAAAATTCAACAATTTTTTTGTACAAAAAAGTTATTCACTTTATATTTATCCTAAAGTATTACAGCACTATAAAAATTAATAAAATATTTTTAAGAAGGCAAAAATATGTTAATAAAATGGAAGATAATATTAATAACAAAAATAAAACTATAAAAATTTTGTTTCATTTTAAATAGAACTGGCAGTTTTTTATTTATGACATTGTAATATATATTAAATATACTATGAATTCAGAAGATTAAAAATTTTCATCACATTTGTCTATAGTGAGTGTTTATAAATGTAAAACAATAAAACCTGCTTTTAATAACAATATTAAAAGCAGATTTTCAAATCCATAATTTCATAAATTTTTAGAGAATGATATTCAATAAATATACTTAATTTCAATAATATTAACTTTTCATAAGGAAAATCACATTATAAAATAGGGGTTTTTTTAAAATTAAAGTACATGATTGATTAAAGAACTGTAGTCACCAAATAAAAGATGACTGAGGAATAATTTTATTAATCTGAATATTTACAACTATTACTTTACATTTACTTACTACAGTACATTTTATATTTTAAAATTATTTGTATTTTACAATATCTTAAATAAACTTTATAATTATCACTTGGTATTAGAACAAGACATTCGTTTTATTTATCTCTAACCATTAGGTTACCTTATCTATGTCAATACGAGTTTCTTGAAATCTGCCAGTTGGTTCTTGATATTTTTCAAAAACTGAGTTTGAGTGGCGAGAAACTTTGTTTTACTGACAGGAAATGCATGCTCGAGCCCATTGTCGAATACCTGGATGTTAAAATCAGTGAAAATGACCAAATATTTTAAATCTGTATTTCTTTGGTATGTAAGGTTGAATTGTTTTGGTTGATATGTCACACCATAAATGTTTCCCTGTTGGCAATGGATATATATGAAATTTCAAGGAAGATGAATGGTGTAAATTTTTTTAATTCTTCATCAGTTTGACTATGGGCTAGGTCACCATAATTAATTTCTATTACTTTGTCTATTTTTGATTGTGTGGCAGCTATTATATTACTTTCACCTTTAACATGTTTGGTATCTGTTGTAAGCAGTGAAATATAATGTAACTGTCTGCACTGTCTAGATGAAGCTTTTCAGCAGAGGCATGTGATCGATAAATATGGTAAAATTTCTTTTTTCTAAAAGATGTTTAAAATGTTTTATCGACATATAAACACCGGCAAATCATAGTCATAAGTGCTATAATTTTGCTGTGCATTATTTAGTTTTTTTTTTTTAAAGAACTCGATTGGCTTTCATCCATTTTCATCATAGTTTTGTAAAACTGAACTTATAGCCCAATTTGAAGCATCTGTAAGCACTGCCTGAGGTAATTCAGAATTTGAGTAGAATTACAGTGTACTTCTTCTTAAGGTTAGGTTTGTATGTCATTGGCACCTCTGCTTTAATCAGCATTTTGTACCATTAACTCCAAATCCAATGTTTCTTAGTTCCAGTTACTCAGGTCACCCACTTTATTAATAAAGTCCGATAACCCTTTAATGGAGTCTAGGTGTAACTCTCTAGTATGGATAATGCCTAAAGAAGTAAATCTAGGGAGGGCAAGAGCCTCGCATTCGTAAATTACAGTGTAACATTGGCCAAGTCTTGTTTACATTTTTCAAATTGTTTTAATGTCTCCTCTGTCCATTGAATTTTGGTTTTGTCCTTTTTCTTAGAACCTTTCATATAGTCATATAGAATAGCTTGTGTTTTGGCAGTACCTTTTAAGAAACGGCAAAAAAAATTGATCACGCCAAGAAAGGTTCTTAGTTTATGAATGGTTTGAGGTGTTTTGTAATTTAATATAGCTTCAACTTTTTGAGGTAAAAGACGAGAGTCTTCGGGTGTAATCAAATACCTTAAAAACTCTAAATTTTGTTTTCCAAAAGTTTGGCTTAAGAATAAATTTCTTAAAATCTACTTATTTAAGTATTCGAAAACTAAATTTAGGTTTTTTTCATACTCTTCTTCATTAAATGATGCTATTAATACATAATCTAGATCAGGGATGTACAACCTATGGCCGCGTCGCCTTTAAAGTTGGCCCGCGAATGTTAATAAAATAAGACTAATTTAAAAAGAAATGAGACTCTTTCAAATAAACAAAAGAAAAAATCTGATTGGAAAACAATTCTACATCAGAATAAATATTTTACATCTGTTCATTAAGTTCATTTTTTTATAACGCAGATTTTCAGTTTGTTCTCTTCATGGCTACCCGAGTATGAATGTTCGTATAGGAGTTCAAAATGCAGCTGCATATGCAACTTACTTACATTTGTGAGCAAACTTTTTCTTTAATGAATTTAAACAAATCAAAAATAAGAAATAGAATAGCAGATGAGAACCTTTCTTCTGTTTTACGTATTGCCACAACGAATCTTAAGCCCAACATAATATCAATAACTTCAAATATTCAGTCACAGCCATCACATTAAATTTTACTAATTTTTTTCAAAATTTAAATTGTGTTTTTTGTATAAATACCAAAAGTTTTCTCCTGTTATTCAATTTCAAGTTTTTTTCTAGAAAGTATCTAAGCATATCTAAGTTTTTTTCTAGAAGTATTTTAAGCATATCTATAATGTTTGTGTTTTATTCCTTCATTGTATAATGTTTGCATGAGTAAAATATGTAAATTAATAATTGTAATTCACATGCGTATTGTCACAAAAAAGTGTTTTTACATTTATAACATGTTTTAATATGTACGTGCTGCTTTGGCCCTTGACTTGATCTTTTTCATATTTTGGCCCCTCGTTCTGAAAAGGTTGTGCACCCCTGATCTAGATAAACAAAAGTGAAATGAAAGTCTCTAAAAACTTCATGAATAAACCTTTGGAATGTGGCAGGTGCATTTTTAAAACTATGTTCATTACATTAAATTTATACAAGGAAAATGGTGTTATAATGGCAGTTTTCCATCTATTGGTATGATTGATATTCAGAGCAAATTTTGGGTGACTTTTATAAAATATGTATATTTTAAAAGCAAATTTTATCATAAATTGAAAATATCATAATAAATAAATTTCTAATAAAGCTTAAAATTCTTTTTTTAAATATATAATGTATATTTTGACTACCAAATACCAGGTGGCTTTTGAAAGAAGGAAAATCAATCTTTAAGTATATCTGATTAAAATCTTTAGAGGAAAAAATTTTAATTGGAATTAAACTCTATTCATAAATTTATTATTTGAAATATTTTGGGGCATTTGACAACATTCAAATTAAAATTGAGAAAATATTTTATAAATATATTTGAAATATGCAAATTAAGAGATATTTTGTATATATACTTTGATATTTGCTTTTCTTCAAGAATCCAAAAATGTTTTGACATTTCAATAGCTTTTACAATTTTTTTAACATTATTTTTTCCATATTTTCATTATACTCTATTCATACAGTTTATTATCACATTCTTTACCAATTATCTTTTTATAACAAAACATATTCTTACATTCGTCAGTAAAAAAATTTTATAAATGGATTTTATATGATGATTTACAATACATCTGTTAAAATAAACACAGCTTAGTACATAGGATGGTTAGCAACTTTCTAGTAAGTCAACTCTAATAATGTAGCACTCTTTTGCTATGAACTTTTCATTATTGTACACAAAATTTCTAAGAAATATACTGTGAGCAGTGTTTATTCCTTATTCGGTTTATATCTCTCAGAACAATGGAGGAAAAAATTAGAAACAGCTTTGCATTTAAAGGAATAAATATTAATCTCTTTAATTGTATGGATAGAAAAATATTTTTCATTAGTTTGATAAAGATTATAGAATAATAGGAACAAAATAATACATTGGATTTTCTTCAAATGTTTTGAAATATTTAAATTGTTTAATTTGACTAGTTTAAAAAAATTGAAGATATGAAAATTTTAGCAGTGTTGGAAAACATTTCTAATTAAATTTGTTCAAGCTGATTTTTTTTTTAGTAATTTAAAATAAAATGTTTACAAAAAAATTAATATTTGTTAGAATTTATATTATACTAAATTTTTATTATTCAATAAAAGTATAATGTTATTATAATATATCGTAAGTAATGGGAAAAAACGTTTCTCTAAAATCTTAAATATTTTTAACGACAATATTCAAAACATTATGCTTGAATTTTTCTACGGACTTTATATTCAATTTAAATGAAATTAGTTTTTTTTAAAGTGTTTTCGATAAATTAATAAATTTTGAAAGATTATTTAAGAATCTTATTGAAAATTGTTATCTAAGGGAAGTGACTTTTAATTCAGATTGTTAAATTGTAAATTTAATTATAGAATCACAGAAAAAATTCACAAATTAATAAACAATAATGAAAATTAAAATCAGATTTCTTAAAAAATTGACTTCATTTTAATCATAGTACGTAATTAAAAAAGTAAAAAAAAAATTATGCCGGTACGACGCATCGATTTAATGAAAACAAAAAGTACATTACCTTCCTCTTGTGAAAAAACTCCATGAAGTTTGCCATAATATTAAAACATTCTTGTTTATTAACTTCTGTCACTTCCTTTAAAATGTTATCAAGCGGAAAAGGTTTGCATCCTGGTATATTCACTTTACAGTCAAGGACATAACTCACTTGTTTCGTTATTTATTTTTTTATAAAGGATGGTCTGCGATGAACCTGAGGAGCAAAGATGTAATAATGTCAAATACTTATAAAGTTTACATCCTAAATATAAAGCAAATTTATTGAAGTTCAATGTGCACTACCAGAGGGCAGTATTAACGATACTCGGAAAAAGTTTCCTAGAGATGAAAGGCAGCATCTTCCAGAAATTAGAAAAAATGATTTAGTTGCAGGGTCGTTTTATAATAAGTTTTACACATTTATATTCATTTATATTTAATATCATTTATATTTAATATTTCATGTGTTTACACCATATTAAAACTGCGGAGAGGCTAACAAAATTAGTCCCCCTGGGTATTAATTTTAACTGTACCTGCAACTAAGGAAAGAAATATTAGCTAAGAGCTGCTGTTCTGTATAATTACTTGAAAATAATTTATTTATTTATTGTTACAGTTTTTTAAAAGTATGTATGTTATATTTTATATGATCTTTTATGATTCCTCATTATAAATATTCTGTGTTCTTTTTATCGATGTTTATTGATTTTATTTTGCATTTGATTTTTATGAGCATAATTCTCTATTCTCGACTTGATTGAATTTTTAATATTGTCTCTGTAAGGAATTGATCATAAATAAATTTACTTATTTTTTTCATATTGCATTTATTGCGCTTGTAATACTTATATTTAGATTCTGCTCTCTTTCCAACACTAACAAGCATTTTTGTTTACCTTACTCACATTGCAAATTTTCTATTATAGCAAAATAATTATGTTTTAAAAGTGTTAGAAACTCATAATTAACTTTCTAATTCATAGATATTTGTTTATTTGTAGATCTACATATCAAATTCTATGTTAGTTTATTCTAAATCTTAAATGTCAACAATGGGGACCGGGGTCAACATGGGCTCTGTCATTACATCTGTTGGTTGCAATACAAAATGTTAGCACAATTTCCTGCTTCACATCGTGCAATGAATTACATGATTGTTAATAGTATACTGAAAGAGGAAATATTTATTGATTTAACTGATGATAAAATTTGTTAAATTTAAATTCTTTAAAATTTAATTTTTTTACCATTATTAATTGGTGTTTAATGCATAAATATTTTAGAAAAGTTAAGCATCTAAATAAACATAGTTTATTTAGAAGTTAAGTAAATAAGATTAATTTATGATGAAAATAGACAATATTATATCCCTTATTTTTTTTTAATCTGACAGTTAATACTTTATTTTATATGGTGGTGTTTATTTTATTAAAAGGTTTTTTACATTTTATAGAGATGCAATTAGATCTTAAATTTGTTTATTTTTTTACTAATCATGCAAGAGAATCTTGTTTCATATTGCAATTTATTAAATTACTTTTCTACGTGCTTATGAATTATTTATCATTTTTTGTCTTATAGTTATTGCATTTCAGTACTAAAATTTCGATTTTGTTCATTGAAAATAATCCCTGGTCATGTGGGTCTTGATGGCAATGAAAAGGCTGGTGTAGCTGCTAAGGCTGCATCTGGACAAATTCTGACATTTGTTCCTTTGTCTGATGGGAGAAAGGGTGTCACACACAAAAAAAAACTAATTCATACATTATGAAAGTAATCATGAAACCTGCAGGTCAGGAACAAGCTCCATGCCTTATTTCCATTCATCACACCATTACCAATTTTACTGTTACACAGTGCTGATGTCTTTTTGACTTGCCTTCATATCAGACACAGGTTTCATGCACAGACATTTGTTTCTGAGTGAATTAAATCGATGGAATTAAACATGGGATGAACTTCATACAGAGCAAGATATTTTAACCTCGTGTCACGATTTTAATCATTTATGTTTACATTTTTTTAAGCTGACATTTTAACTTTGTTAAATTTATTGGCTATTATTAATTTTAAAGAGTATGCATGAGCAAATAACAAAAACATCTTGTTTTCACGAGCATGCCGTATTTTGCTGTAAACCTAGCGGGCGAAAATGTTTAAGCATTGTAATATAGCATATGTAAGTTACTTTATATTAATAACTCTTGATAATGCTTAATTTCAATATTGCAATGATTTCCACAACTTGGCAAAAGAAAAAAAACTGAATCTCAAAATGGCAGTAGATATATATACTCACCAAATCTTACCAAATCAACAACTATGCATCAGAAACTTCATCGATTTCTTAAATATCGCCAAATCTATCACATTATATATTCTAGGATTAAGCCAAAAATTTATATAAGTGGTTGATAATAGCAGGAAAATTAGGAGTATTTATGTATATCAAAAATTATAAAGATTACACTCTTAGGCTCACAGAAAAAATCCAAAATACCTTAATCTATTGGGTTATTTGGAAAGTAATTTCGTTTTGTTTGGGGGGATGAAATACAATTTTCGTATAATGAGTAAATATTTTATTAAATTATATATTGTCCATTCTGGTCCAACATTTTTTGCCATCTTTCTGGTTGTAGCGCAATTCCACACTCATAAAATTTTTGGTCTTTGCTGGTAAAAAATTGATCTTGGTAATTTTTGACTTTTTCATTTGGAGTAAAGGTTTTATTGTCCAAAAATTTTTGCAATGACCAGAACAAAAATTTGATGGTGCCAGATATGGTGGATGTGGCAGTGTATCCCATTCAAGCTTTAAAAGCTTTTGTGAAGTAACCAAACTTAGTGAGGTCTCGCATTATTTTGGTGGAACCCTACACCTTTTCTGTTGATTAATCCTGGCCTTTTCTGTTGAAGTGCATCGTCCAGTTTGTCTAGCTGATGACAGTAGATTTTGAATTAATTATTGTGTTATCTGGTAAAAGTTATTTATAAAAATTCTTTTGAAATCCCACCAAACGCAGCATCACCTTTTTTATGGATATTGCCTTTCTAAATGCTTTGAACCAGTCAATCTTTTTTTGCTCTATGATTTCTTGCATTTCACATTGTTATATACAACTCATTTTTTATCCCCAGTTATGATGTATTTCAAAAGTGGATCATTTTCATGATGTTTGAGAAGCGAATCACAGACATCTATCTGACAACACAAATTTCTCTTTGTGAGAACATTGGGAACCCATATATCAAGCTTTGAGGTTAAACCCAGGCCTTTCAAGTGGTCATAAATAGTTGGAATTCAATAAATTTAACCTCTCACCAATGCCATGTGTTGCTATTTGCCAATTCATATCAACTAATGCCTTTGTTTTGTCTTTATCAGTATCAACCGGCCTTCTGGAACGTGGTGCTTCTTTGACATCAAAATTGCTGGATTGAAATTTTGCAAACCAGTTCTCGAATACTGTCAATGCATTTTCTCCATACACATCGGTTAATTTTTTGGCTTAAATTGCATTTTTACCTTTTCTATAGTTAAAAGTAAAATATGATGAAAATACTGCTTATTGCTCTCTATATTTAAAAGGGCACCAACCAAAAACTAGTGCATAGAATTAATTGAACTTTTTCAATTACAAGCCTTGCTATATCAGGTCTCAAAACATATAATGATTATGCATCTTAAATATGAAGCTGGGTTCGAAAAAATACAATTTTAAATCCTCTGTCAGGAATAATCAAAATTACTATCCTAACAACCCAGTATAAATTAAACACAATTTATTAGAAACATGAATGCATAATGCCTAAAAATATTGTATTTTTTTATTATTTCTGTTTTATTTTTGCATTATATATTTTAAATCTATTAGAATACTTTAAACATTTTAAGACAAGGAAATAATAATTTTCAGTTAATTTTTAACTGTGAAGTTATCTTATTAGATTTTTTTTATATAAAATTACTTACCAACTGTTAACTAACTATCTTATGAGAAAGTCAGTCAGTAAAATCTTGTAATATTTGATATATATAATAAAATATATTATGATAGGAAGGCTACATCATAGTAAATACCATGCTTAGTAGAAATGCCATATATATATATATTTAAATTCCAAAGAAATACTATACTAATTTAAATTGGAAATAATATTGACATGAGTATCATTTTAGAGAACACAGTATATTGATCCATTTCTTGACTTATGGCATATCATTTTAAAAATGCTGAAAATATAAATCAAAAATAAATTTTCAGTGAGAACTACTGAAAATATAATTTTATTTGTGGATGTTCTTATATATTTATACATTGAAGGAAATCTACGTGTATAATATTTGTATTATGTCATAAGAATTGTGAATAATGTAACAACATGTGATGTTATGACAATATCTTTATGAAGAATATAATAGCAACATGGAAATTAATTGAATAATTAAAAATAGGAATTTTTAAAATTTTACCTTTGCTAACATAAATTATTACAGCAAACTGCTTCATGTGAAGATTTCAAAACCTGATTTTTCAATATGCAAATAAAAAATATTTAGCAAATCCTTATTTAAAGTAAATTCTGAGTAACTCCAAGCTTGCCAGGTTGTCATGTACTTTTTTGCTGTACACACTTTTTATCTAGGTATATAATTTCAGTATTTTTTAATCCTGATATAATTTATGCTATTTTCACTGAATTTTTACACTTTCTGCCCTCTCTGTTAACTACAGGAGGTGCTGCATCTGTAAAAATGCTGTTATTTCTGCTGGAAATTAATGGTATTTAAATTCTAATTGTAATTGATAGAAAAACTAAGTTTTGAATATTTAACTGGTAATTATTTT